>QUSF01000151.1:417707-435157 GCA_003676055.1 Chloebia gouldiae
CTGCTGCTGCGGGCCCTGCGCGCCGCCCGGCCCCGGCCCCGGCCCGGCCTCGCGGCCCGCGGGCTGCGCACGGCCGCGTCCCGCCGCGCCTTCGCCAAGGAGCTGTTCCTCGGCACCCTGCGCAAGGTGGGTCCGCGGGGCCCCGGGCTCCGCGCGGGCGGCCCCGGCCCGGCCGTGCAGCGGGGAGGGCGCGGTCGGGCCGGCGCTGACCGGGGGCATCGCCCGTCTGGGCTCGTCGGCGGCACCGCCGGGGCCTTGTCCCGCCGCTCGCCCAGCCCGGGGATGTGTGAGCCCACCCGGTCTGGCCCGGCTGTCCCGCAGCCCGGCCCGCTGCCTTGCAGAGCTCCCTGCCCTGGCACGGGGGCGGGGGACAAGAGGCGTCTCTCTGTGTCCCGGTGCCCCTGAGCTGGAGCCGGGTTAACTGCAGCGGCCCTTGGCACGCGGAACACGCGATGCAGCTCAGAGTGACCCAGCCTCCCCCCAGGAGCTGCGCTCAGCCGCAGCCCCCGCCCTGCCAGCCCCGCAGCTCTCCGCACACACGCGTGTCACTGTGCACCGCCAAGGGACACGCCGCAGAACTTGGGTCGCTTCGTTCTCTGGTTGTACTAAAAGGATCCAGACTTCATGTAAATCTCTGCTTACATTTTTGACAGGAAAGATTGAAATTCTTGTGGTGCCTTGAGATGCCACTGGACAATGAAGTTAAAATCTGAGATAGAACGCTGTATTAGGCAGAGTTTGTTATTGCAAGGCTTAGAGTGTGCGTTTACCAGAGATTGCAGGGTCAAGTAAACCGAAAGAAGGAATAACTGAAATCCACTGAAATGAGTTGAGCAATAAAGTCTGCAACAGAGCTTGTCAGGTAAAGTGTTACAACAGGCAGCACATGGGCTCCACTGTGCTAAAGCACTCTTCAGATATGTCTGGGCAGTTTTTTCCCTCAAATTTCAACACAGCAGCTTTCTGAAAACCTCTAGCATTTCCCAGATCCTGAATTTTTGATGCCGATATTATTGCTCAGAGTACCTTGGACAGATTTGTGTGGTCAGAGATAAATTCTTCTGTTTAAAAGGACAAAAGCAGTAAAAACAGAAGTGTGCTTCTCACATAGCCTTCCACTCCTTGCATTCCTTGCTTGGATTTTTTACCAATTCAAACCTGCCAGGCCGTGCTGCTCCCAGTTCATGGTCAGAGCACCCTGGGGATGATAAGGCGTGCTGGGGCTTAGTCACCTTTGTCCTCGAGGCATTAACAGGTGAAATGTGCTGGGTGTTTGCAGGGGACAGTGTTCATGGGCTGAGCTCTGGAAACATTAGCACAGCTCATTGTTTTTGAGACAAATTAAACTGATTTTTTATCAATCCCTAAATAGGGTTACACTGACAAAGCTCAGGGGTGACGAGGGATTTTTGCATCCTTGTAGTTCTTAAAAGATCTCTTGATTTCTCCCTCGTGTTTCTGTTCCTCAGGTAACACCTTCTGGTCTGGTTTTGATGTGTAATAAAGTTGGGTCCTGGGGAGCTCTGTTTCTCTTTCGGAACACTTTCCACAATTCTTAATTTTCACAGTGTTTTAGAGTCTTTGCATGGCATGTCTCTTGTAGTTTTTATTTCAGCTGCGTGGTTCGTGTATTAAAAATTATTAAATAATTCTCCTATTTTAGGAAGAAGTTTTTCCTTACCCAGAAATTAGCAATGAAGAACTGGCGGAAATCAACCAGTTTGTGGGACCTGTTGAAAAGTTCTTCAATGAAGAAGGTATATTATTATGGTTTTATCTATGCAAGTTATTTAATAATTAGAAAATTACTTAGCTGTAGCAGTTGAATAAGGTTATTATACTTAAAACATTTAATTTAGTTTATGCATTTATTGCTGCTCACTTAGTGATGCTGATTTTGTAGCATGTCCATTTATGGATTTTTTGGGAAGTATTTGGGTGCTGATCAGAAAGAAAAATTAATTCTTCAAAACAGGAAAAAAAATAAGGATGTAAAAGAATTCTGGGGTAAAGATAGGATTTGAAATCAGTTTTAGCTCAGCTGAATTGTGCTAATTGAGTTCTTATTCTAACCATTTCATATATTGTGATTTTTTTTCCTAATTCTAGTTCCTAGAACTTTTAAAATGTCCTACTCTGCTAAAACCGACTGTGGCAAAAGGCAGCAGAGCGACTCAGAAATGGAGGAGTTACGAAAAATGAAAAGCATTTCTGTTTTTTCAGCATTAGAGTAATAATTATATTTGGGAAAGGCCTTATTACCCATCTGCATTCCAGAGAGCATTGCAGGGTGTTCCTTCCATTAGTGCTGCCATGGATGAGCCAATTCCAGAGCAATTGCAGAATATTGGTTTGCACAGACAGCAATTTCTGGGGAAGTTAAACAATATTGTCTCAGACTTCCCATTGACAGAGGTTTTCCAAACACTTTAGGAGTTTGGAGAAGCCAGTGATCGTCACACATGAGACAATTTGTGAGATCCAGGTAATTTTAACTGTAAAATTGTAATGTTGCTCACTATAGTAAATAAAAATCTTATCCAAATTACATTTTTTAATTCTTTGCTCTGTGGAGGAACATGATTTATGGAGTAAACAGCCTGATGTTTAGGGGAGGAAAAAAAGGGTTAAATTATGGAATCTGGAGAAAATACGATTCCTGTTTGTTTTCGCTGCCATAGTACAGAACAGCTCTCTTAATCCCCCAAGAATCTAAAACTCCTAAAAACAAAATTTTGTAATTACCTCATTTATGTCCTTTTTTTCTCCTTCTATTCACAACATAGACTTGGTTCAGGTAGAAAATCTTGGAAATGCTTTGCTTATTCCAGTCTTAGAATCTGCTAACATGCAGAAATAGTAGAAATGTTTGAGAAAATGAAATAAATGCTGGCTTTTTCCCACTTCCAAGTCTTTTTCCTTAGTATGTTGTGAGGACAAACAGGAGGGTCAGGCTGAAGCTAGAAAGAAGAAATTCTTGTGAAGCTGCGGATGAGAAGTCTCATGAGTGACCTTAGCCCTGCTGGGGGAATCGTACAGTCTCCCAGCTGCTCTGGGCACTGCGTTAAATTTAACACAGTGTTAAATGAGAAAAAATTCTTCATTTGTAGTGGACTCGAAGAAAATCGATCAAGATGCAAAAATCCCACCTGAAACCTTACAAGGACTTAAGGATCTGGGTCTCTTTGGCATGCAGATTCCAGAGGAATATGGTGAGTAAATGTCACAGAAGAGGAACATTTATTTAGGGGTGCATTTTGTGCCACTTTTCTAGCTCTCCAATTAAAGCTGTTACATTCCTGTATTTCTGTACTCAAAATGGATTTTCTTGGGGGGAAGGGGCATGTTAAATGTAGTAAAATAAAACCTGGTGCCTGTTCCAGGTGGGCTGGGCCTGTCAAACACCATGTATGCACGTCTGGGAGAAATCATCTCCCTGGATGGCTCCATTGCAGTGACCCTGGCAGCTCACCAGGCCATTGGGCTGAAGGTAATGCTGCTGTGCTGGGGCCAGGGCTTCTGCACAGATTGCATGGAAAAGATGAAATGAAAAATGTGGGGCTTGTGGGGAGAAAATCAGAATTACTGGGGAAGCATAAACCAGGTTGTTGGTATCCACAGCAGCCTCTGCCACTGGTTCAGTGTGAGACAGGAAGGCTGGATAGGAAGTAGACAAGAAAGTTACTGTAAGGATAATTATTCTTAGGAAAACTACTATAATTGAGTCCAAGTTGTTGGTTTTTTTTAATTGACCAAACTTGTTTAAAGTAGCTAGAATAAATAGAATTGGAACAGACTATCAGGAGGGCTCAGGTGATGAGGAAGGAAAGAATTCAGAAAAGAGCAACTTTTGCTGGGTGACTGGGGCTGCATGTTGGGGGGGCTTAGAGCAGAAAACTCATCTGAGAGCAAGTGTGTCAATTTTGAACTTGAATACAGCCACAGATATTTACCTTTTAAATGGATGAATGGCAGAAAGAAGCTTGAAACCACACTCAGCTTGTTATAGCAAGAGAAAATTCCTTGTGGAATTGAGCAGACGAAGCTAACGAAGAATTATTTTAACCACTCACAAATAATACAGTTTGTTATTTATTAAACTGTCTCTTGCTATGCCATAAAACTTGCAAATGAAGCTTTCTGAACATGTTGGAGCTTGTCAGCTCCCTCTCTTTCCCCACAGGGTGATGCTGCAAAGTTTCCTGTGCTTGTTTCTTCAGGGGATCCTCATTGCTGGAACCGAGGAGCAGAAGGCCAAGTACCTGCCCCGCCTGGCTTCGGGGGAGCACATTGCTGCCTTCTGCCTCACCGAACCTGGCAGGTGCTGCTGCCCCAGCTCCAGTGTGGGCTCACTGCCTCATCTGCATTGCTTCCTACCTTGAATCTTTTTATCTGGCGCCCGTGGCTTCAGTATATTGGTTTATTTTTAGTTTTTAAAGGAACACTCCAGAATGTACAATTATTTTTTCCCCAATTTGCTGCTTTGGCAGTGTCCATGAAATTTCTGACTCTTCCTGTTCTCATCCCAGGAATTCACTTACTTAAGTTCTATGAATTCAAAGGATGCTTTGTGCTACATCAGAAATAATGTGCTGTGACTGTTCTGGGATGCTTTCAGTTCTTATTCAAAATATAAAAGCCTGTTTTTAAGGAGCTACCAAAACTAAAAGGAAGAATTTTGGGTGTTACTTTAGTGAGAAGCTCATTGTGTGTTCATATAGCTCAAAGTGTATCTCCAAAAAGTTGCTTTTGTGGCATTCTGCACATTCTGGTCAGGTCATAACCCTGATAACATGGTAATGAGAAGTGTCCCCTCAGGTAACTTTTGGAGCTGTTCAATCCAGTGAACTTCCTTGTTAGTTAAAAGCTAAAACTGATCTACTGCTGTTTAAGGCCCTCTCTTTTTTACAGAATGGGAAGAGGGAAAATATGCAGTTTTGGTTTTTTAAAGCATGTTTATTTATTTAAACATTAGTAACTTGTTTGTTTTCTAGTGGGAGTGATGCTGCATCCATCCAGACAAGAGCAACCCTGAGTGAAGATGGGAAACACTTCCTGTTAAATGGCTCCAAGGTACCCACTCACAGACTGGGAACAGGAAGGGGTTTTGTTACAAGTGTAGGAAATATCTTTGTATTTTGCATCAGTCTGAAACTGGGAGGTTTCCAAGCTAGAGGAGAATGACCGTGTCAAAAAGATAACCCTTGTTGGTTTAGGCACAAAGGGAGAAAAATAGAAAACCACCCCAGGTTCCTTCTATATCACCCACCTGTGTGTTCAGCTTTAGGGAGGGTTGGTTAGTTAGTAAATCAGCTCCCTCCTTGACAGCTTAGGTAAACGGAAACATAAACCTGTATTTTGACATCTCTTCATTCTTCAGGCTAGATTTTAAAAGAAAACTTGATACTTGAAATAGGGCTGCTTGGAACCTTTCTGCTTAAATGAACAGTGACAAAAGCCAGTCTTGAAGAAATCAGAGATGTTGTGAGTTCAGCAGTGTTGGATGCATTGCAGACTTGATCTGTAGTTGTTGATCCATTTGTGGTGTGAGGAGACCTACCATGAGGGAGAGGCTGATCAGAGAATTTCTCATCAGAGTTAATTTTTGGGCACAGGGTTTGTCCAGTCTGCATTGCCCCTGTATGTCTGTTACGGTTTGATATTGGCACAATGCTAGCGCCTTCATGAAAATGTAGCTTTTTAATTGAATGTTGTGAAATGTGATTGGGAACAGAGCAAAGTAGGCTTAAGCTTAATAACAAGGGAAAAAAAAAACTTTATTAAGTTACTACTATTATATTACTATAAAGGGAAAAAAAGAAAGGAAAACACACATATAAATCTAAAATGAAAACTTTTTAAAACATATCTCTTGTTACTATTTAACAAACTACAGTGAGACACATTTGGACTCTTAATCAAATATTTATTTTTTAATATAATTAATATGAAGTCTGTTAGGGAGAGAGGAGTCTCTGCGCTATAGAACCCCCAGGAACCACAGCTGCTACTTTTTGTGGTTTTATGTCACACATGGCACTGCCCGGAGAAAATCTGCTAGTGTTTCTCTTTCTTTTTATGTACAATGCTCTTACTATAGTGCATGGATGGACAGACTGCTCTTAGAATTTTTTTTCAAGGATGCTTTGCTAAAAGAGAAAAAAAATAGTTTAGTTTTTTATTTTTTGTGACCACAGTCCTCCCTATTTTCTTCTTCCCCTGGGGCTGAGGGTTTCAGGAACAGAGATTTTTTTTTTCTGAAGACAAGGGGCACTACTACAAACTTCCGTAACTTTTTTCTGTTTGTTTTACTCCTGTCTTTTCTCAGCTGCTGGAGCAGGTCTCTTGGCTTACCGACATCTTCTTAAAATATAGTTTTTCTTGGAGGAGAAAATTGGTTTAGTTTATGGCTAATAAGAAAAAGTCTACCCAAAAGTTACTTTATCATCTTCCCCCCCAATTTTCTTTCTTTAACATTTTAGGTCTTAGGCTGTCTCTCTTATTCTCTTTTAAATTGAGAAGGAGTAAAATTTTACAAAGCTTTTATTTTTTTAAGGAAGGGTTAAAAGTCCTGACCCCCTGGATGACTCTTGGCCCGAATCTCCGGCTCCCACGCTGGGCACGTTTCCCCCCCCACCCTCACTCTCCTTCTTTGTCGCAGTGAACTGCTGGCAGACTGTTGCTGTCTCTTTCTCTTTCTCTCTCTCTCTCTCTCCAGAGAGAGAGAGAGAGAGATTCTGGGGAGAAAACACAGACATCCCAGATTTCTCCACCCTTCTATCTGTAGGGGGCCAACCTGGTTCCAGTCTCTTTATTCTTTGGCCTACCTCAACCTGGGCCACATAGCTCCCCTTCCCCACCCCGCCCCAGGCCGGGCAGGTGAGATTCCTTCACTGCACCCTGACCAGAACCAAAGAGAGAGAGTTCTGGGAATTCTGCTTTTAACCCCTCCATGTTCTCAGAGGTGTGTCTATCTTTAATTGGTTACCTTAAGTGTCAGTATCCAAACCTGACCCCTGACTGGATTGACTTTTTCTTTTTGAGCAAACTTTTTTTATGTCAAACCACGACACTGTCCCACGTGCCATCAGGATGTACCAGCTTTTGTGGAAATGCACTGTGGGTTTTAATTTAATGCATGTTGATACTACATGCTGGTTTTAAAGTTGCTCTAAACTAAGCACGTGTGGTCAGCTCTCCTTATAAATGTTCTCACACTGGGAGCAAACCCTCATTAGAACTGAAGGGAAGGAGCAGCAATTTTTCAGCACTCTGTTCTTTTCCCAGCCCATAACAAAACTCTGGAGAGCTGTGCTCACAAAATCAGCACAGTTTCATTTCTTACACATATTTCATCTCTGAAAACAGGTCTGGATCTCCAATGGTGGCCTGGCCAGTATTTTCACAGTGTTTGCCAGGACAGAGGTTGTGGACAAGGACGGGCAGGTGAAGGATAAAATCACTGCTTTCATCGTGGAGCGGGACTTCGGGGGTGTCACCCACGGGAAGCCTGAGGATAAATTGGGCATTCGAGGCTCCAACAGTAAGAATCACCTAAAATTGTTAGCAGAAATTGTTTTAATAGTTTCATGTTTTATTTAGGTTGGATAATCTGAATTCAGAGGCAAATCAATACCTATGCCATGTTACAGTAGAAGTTTCATGTTTCTTTAGCTGGGTTTTCCTAGGAGTCCTTCTTGACACAGGGTCTGCAATAAGAAAACCATTTTGTGGAGTTAATTTACTGTGCAGTGAAAGAAATCATTGAGGACATTAAGTGGCCAGTAGGTTTAATCTAAAAGTCCACTTTCATCATCTTGTCTAAGCTTTTTAGTGATTGCAGCTTTTCACCATCTTGGTGACTGTTCAATCAGTTCCTTAGAACTAAAAATAAAGACAAAACTGTAGTTTTCTGATTACACAGTGTATATTCATAGCATTTTTAATATTTTACATCAGTAATTGATGTCAACTACACCCTTTTCCAAAATTCTTACTTTTTTGGCAATGCATGTGTAATTCTGCCATAAACAATGCATTAGGAAGACTTCATTTCTTGCTACAAATAGTGACTTGAGTTCCTGAATGTTTTTTAAATATTTCTGTGTCATATTTGATCGAGTGTTAATTCTGTGTTTCAGCCTGTGAAGTACATTTTGAAAACACCAAAGTGCCTGTAGAGAATGTAATTGGAGAAGTTGGAGGGGGATTTAAGGTAAGCAGTGGAGAATAATTACTAGTGATTTTTAGAAGCCTGAAGGAGATTGTTTCCCCCTGTACTGAAGTTTCCTCGTGGATGTTGTGAGCACTGCCACACTGCAGGGTAGAGGAGGACAGATCCCCTGCTGATGTGTAAATAGGTGTCGCTGGACAGTGCAGTGTGCCGTCACCTCAGATTTCTGTGTTTCTTCTCTTCTTGTTGGGCTTTTGGTTATTTTTCATTGTGTCCCCTCAGAAAAGGGAGTGACTTTAACTGTCCTTCTGCCCTGAATGTCCTCTGTTGGTTCCACAGCAAACTGTGGGAAGGGAGACAGAGCAATGAGTGTCACAGGGAGTGCTGGAGGCATGCCCAGCTCCAAGGTGCCCTGGCTGTTGGGTGCTTCTCCAGGGCTGCACTGTTTCACAAGAAAATGCTGGCAGGACCCCAGGAGAGGAAACCACAGGTGGCCTTGCTGTGTAAACTTCCTGAAAGTGTGACCTGGGGATTTGCAAAACTGCTCTTACTCCTTCTCCATTTCTTACTGTTGCTGTAGCAGGCAAGTCCAGGCCTAAATGCAAAATGAATTATTTCCCTTAATGTAGTAGGGATTAAAAGAAGATTGTTATGGTGTCTTCCTGACAAGTTAAAATGTAGGACAGTGACTTCTTTCCTAACAGGCTTTGACCTGAGTCACCCATATTGAGAAACAACACCAGACTCCAATATTTATTTTTGTACATTATTGGTCTGCATTTCATTTCTGCACCTCCATTCTTGTCACTTCTGTGGTGTGTTGCTGAAAGGGATCTGAGGCAGAGAGCAGCCATCACAGGTCAGCTGCAGGGAGAAATATGATGGTTTATTTCTTCATCTGATAAACTGGAGCAGTGCTGTCCAGCTGGAATGTTGTTTACCAGCTGCAGATAAATGCATTTTTATCTACATTTTACCTTATTTCCAAGTAACTGGATCATCTATTTCAGATATAAAATTTGATGTAATGGGTGTCAGGGAAAGCCTGGTTTTGAAGCATTTTCCTTGGGATGCTGAGAGCTGTGGTGGCTGATGTGAGGGCACTTCCCAGGACTGGCATTGTGTCCCAGTGAGGAGTGAATTCCAGGGAACACTGAAGCAGGAAGCAGTGACCAGCATAGCCTAAGGAGAATGTAGCCTAAACCCCACCTGTTCCTTCACAGGTTGCCATGAATATCCTCAACAGTGGAAGATTTAGCATGGGCAGTGCATCCGCTGGAATGATTAAGAAGTTGATAGGTAGGTGAATTCGGTGCTCTGCATGGCTGGGTGCCAGCAGAAACTGCTCGGCCTGAGGCAGATCATGCACGACATTCGGAGTGGGAACAGGAGTCTTATCTTGTCATAACATGCTTTGACATCTTTAAAACACTAAAATATGGTTTTGAAAAATAGCTATTAAAAGCCTGCTTGCAGAGGTTTTGGAAGAAAGATTTTTTTTCTGTTTCATAGAGTGTAGGTTCAGTTCATAGAGTGGGAAGTTACTGCATCTGTTGGATTTCCCTGAGGTAAAATGTTCTTCCCAAGAAAAAAACCTCTGTACTATTGCTTTAAGAAGGTGTAATCTCCCCTCGAACCTCCCACCTGAATAACTGGCTGAAAGCTGCACACAGTAATTAGGAATAAAACTGCTTTCTGCCAATAATTAGCCAAAACAGTAAGAGAAATCTCTATAATCGGTTAGCACCAAAACTGATTACTTCTCTAAGAGTACAAGTTCACACCTCTGGTTCAAAAGCCTTTGATAGGCTGGTCCCAGATTTGATCAACACCATCAGTGTGAGGGTGATTTTCACAAAGTGCTGCTTCTGGAACAGCCAGGGGCATAGACTGGAGTGTCACCATCCAGGGAAGGACACCAGCAGAATGAATGGTCTGTCACAGCCCTTCTGAGATGGATTTGTTTTTCTTTCTTTAAAGAACTGACATCAGAGTATGCTTGCACCAGGAAACAATTTGATAAGAAACTCAGCCAGTTTGGATTAATTCAGGTAACAAAAAATGAAACACCTAAACCTCTGTGCTAAGTGCCAGGACACAGATTGCACTGGGGGTATTTGGCTGTACTGATTTAAAAGACTTGCTAGAAAATTGTGTGAACCTGGTGCTGACTTCTGTACATTAATCTTTTAAATGTTCAGAATCATAAATATATAAAAGTATTTTTTATTTAATTGTTGTTTCAAAGTGGTACTTTTTATTGATTTATTAATTTGATGATGTAAAACATACAAAAACTGCAGGTTTTTTAAAGTTTGAGGGTTGACTGTGGACTTTTGCATCTGAATTTCTGTATGATTCCTCCCATTGCTGTGTGGCAGGAGAAGTTTTGTTTGATGGCTGTGAAAGCCTACGTTATGGAGAGCATGGCTTACCTGACTGCAGGGATGATGGACAGGCCAGGCTTCCCTGACTGCTCCGTGGAGGCTGCCATGGTCAAGGTAACCAGGGCTGGAAAAGGGCTCTGTGTTCAGGCTGCAGAGGGCTGAGAGCTCGGGGCTGGCTGCATTTAGACAGATCAGAGAAGCACTGCAGCCATGTGAAATTACAGATACTGCTCTGTATCTGTGCAAAATAAAACCTGCAGGGAACAGGTTGGGAATGTCACAGCCCTTGAGCTGGGGTCTGAGGAGGCCTCACACGAGCACAGGGACACTCAGTTACACTCCAGCTGGCAGCCTGGCCAAGGTGCTGCTGTGCCAGCTTTCCCCGGGAGCTGGTGGCACAACAAACCCTGTGGTATATCCAGGATATGGCTGCCAGGCTGTCGATCATGGCCACTGCAGAAAACTCCTACTCTGGGCTCCAGCCATGGAGCTGCAGCTGCTCTACCTGTGTGGGGCTGCCCCCATCCCTGGAATGTGCCCTTTCGGAGAGTGCCCTGTGCATTGCTTCACTGAGTTTGACAAACCCCTGAGCCACAGGGACACTGTTCCAGGGCTGGTGTAGCACACAGAAAATACACAGCAGTGTCCTGTGGATACAACCCCAGATGAGGACATCTGTGTTTATTGCTGATTTATTATCTACTCACTGCTGATCAAACCCTGCTCCATGGCAGGTGTTCAGCTCTGAAGGTGCCTGGACGTGTGTGAGTGAGGCTCTGCAGATCTTTGGAGGCCTTGGCTACATGAAGGATTATCCCTATGAGCGCTACCTCAGGGACACCAGGATCCTGCTCATCTTTGAGGCAAGTATCAGGATCCCCTTTTTACTGCAGACTGCAGTTCACACATCCTATGAAGGTGAGCAGAAACCTGAAGGTTTGATTGAGCAGGACTTTGTTCCTTCAGCTGCAAAGTTGATAACAGAGTAAGACTGCAGGACTAACCTTGTTTTCTTTGGAATATTAACAGTAGTTCCCTATAATAAAATAAGCTATGATGGCTTTTACAGACTGACCACAGTGTGAGTTACAGTAGGTAACCTTACCTCTTGTGTGCTTCTCACAAGTGAAGTGAGGAAGCTCATAAAAGGTCAACTTAGAAGTCTAAATTATTGATGGGCATTTATATTAAAAGAAAGGTAGGTTCCAAAGCTCGTTCTGTTTCCAAGCTGGATTGTCACTGACCTATCGTGTGTCACTGCCAGACTTGATTTTAACTAAGCTCATTTTGAGCAGTTCTGCAACTCTTTAAATGTTCCTTCACTGGAACAGTGCAGAACTTTTTTTCACTCAAAATGCATTTAGTCTGGTTTCTTTTTCATTGGGGTACGTTTGCGTGTTTAATGATGAGGGGCTCAACTTCTGCAACGCCCCATGAAATCAGAATTAAAACTGAGCGAAAGCAAAGGGCAGCAATTTATGGGTGGGGAGAGTCATCATGTGATACTGGAACAGTGGGAAGGGCACAAGAGACCTGCTTGAAGAACACTCACTATTGTAAACTCCAGTCACCCACCTATCTCACTTTCTCTTCTGTTTTTTCCAGGGAACCAATGAAATCCTGAGAATGTACATTGCACTGACAGGGATGCAGCATGCAGGGAAGATCTTAACTGACAAAATTAAGTATGTTCTTATTTATTGTTAATAATTTTTAATAAATTAAACATAATCAGATAACTAGATAAGAAACTGCAGGGAAAACCTGCAGTATTTTCTATTTATTGTCTGTAAAAGTTCACTGTTACAGAGGCTCTTTGTCTTTTTAATGGGATGGTTCATAGATTTAGGAGTTGTAGCATTTAATCTTGGACTTTTACACAAGCTGTAATTATTTCTTTCAAGACCAGTAATGAATATTTTGTATCTGAATGAAGTTGTATTGGCACAACAGCTCCATTGTGCATATGAGTACTGGTATCTGGAATTCCTTGTGGGGGTGTCTTGGCAAACGGCTGATGACTCTTAAGGGTCCACAGTTGTTCTCAAGACTTCACAGTAAAATGGATCAGGACTTGGTAACTCATGGACAAGCTGCAGGCATTTTGCTAAAGCATTTGGAATTCCAACTGGTTTTGTCTGAACCTCCTGGAATTTCTTTAACAGCTGTTCTTTCCCCAACATTTCAGAGCAATCAAGAAAGGAAACATGGGAGTGGCCCTGGGAGAGTTCCTGACCAGGTTACAGGACACCCTGGGCAGAAAGGTGGATCTGGGGCTTGTAGGTGACCATGGGGTGGTGCATCCCAGCCTCCAGGTAAGGGCCTCTCTGCTGAGCTCTCATGTTTGTTCCCTTTGCTGCTTGCCACAATTTCATCACCTGTTTTTGCAAACCAAAATGTGTTCTTATGGGCAGTGAGATTTTCCAGGGCAAGCAGATGTTGGCACCAAGACAGGGTAAGAAGTTACAGTTATTGTCCAGGTATTAAGGGAGGATGAAGGCTGCTCTAAGCTTGTGTTTATACCCAATCCAGGTTTAGATCCATTTGGATCATTTGTATAAATTGAGCCTTCACCATATTAAATTGTCTGTAATAGCTGCCCTTTGTTGTAAGGCTAGTTACAAAACAGGAGGTTTTCCTGTTTAATTGGAACAGAGTTTCAGGTAAGAATTTCTGTGAATTACACATTCATGTAATTGCTTAATCACTTGGGAAAAGGTTTTTGCGACCAAAAATTAATGTTATGTTAATAGCAAAAAGATAAGGTATCCTTTTCATGGGATGTTCTTTTAGTTAGTTTTGTCAGCATAAGCCTATACTCAAAGTTACCTAAACTCCAGAAAATTTTAATGGATGTTTGAGAGAAAGAATAGTGCCTCTCTGGCTTTCAGCAGCAAGGTGGATAAATGTTAATAAAGAGAAAATCCAGTGTCCTCTGTAAAGAGGGTGGGGGTGTGTTGCTTTTCTGTTGTAAGACTATTCAAATTGTTCTTTTTTGTTTTACAGGAGAGTGCCAAGAAACTTGAAGAAAATGTTTATTATTTTGGAACTACAGTCAGGGGCCTACTAAGTAGGTTTGGCAAGGTAACTTTATTTTGTCTGTTGTCTTTGTTACTAAATAGTATATCCTTGGGGCCCCACTGCAACCTGCAGGGGACTGAGTGTGGCAGGACCAGCACTTCCTTCACACCACACCTTCTCACTGGGTGTGAGAAAACACACTGACATTATGTACTGAAGTGTAGTGCACAAGTTACATTGTTAGAACCAAAACCAAAGCACCAGCACTCTCAGTGAATTGGTTGTTTTCTTCTCCTGGAAGCACAAATCTTTGCTGCTGCGGGCATTTAGCGAAGTGGTTTAAGGCACACAGCAATATTACAATTTTACAAGCAGACTGTTAAAAGGTGCAGCTTAGTTAATCCAAAACTAACTATGATAATTTCTTACCTAGGCTAGAACCTGTTTATGTGAAATAAAGCTGTACCTAAACATGAAGTATGGACTGTAGTTGGTTAAAGTTTTGAACTGACAAACCACAAGCTGATAATGATTTTCCCTCTCCCAGACAATAGTGGAGGAACAGCTGGTGCTGAAGAGAGTGGCAGATGTGGTGATTAATTTGTATGCAATGACTGCATCTATCTCCCGGGCCAGCCGCTCCATCAGCATTGGGCTCAGGAACCACGACCACGAGGTGAGTGTCCCTCAGCACCAGCCATTCCCACTCAGGCTGTGCTCCTGGGAGCAGGTGGGTTGCATCTGTGGGGAATTACAGCAAACTCTCCCATAAAAGTACAGCAGAACATAGTTAAACCTGCCACAGTGCGGGAGCCTCTCAGGGGCTCTGCTTGTCGAGCTGCATACTCTCAATTTCTTTAACACAACATTTAGAACCTCACCACAACTCAGCATGTTCTCTCAAAACTGTTAACACCATGAGATCTTACCAAGCTCTTTCCATATAATCAATAATGCCACATAATCACAACATTATTTGGGCAAGACAGTTCATGACAGGACAGTGTTTATTTAGTAGCTCATGTAAAGTGTCATGGTAGCAGTGATGTTACCAGACAAGCAAATTTATTGCAGTTCAAATTTCCTCCAGTTCATTAAACAAATCCAGCCTGATGCTTTGGCCTTGAGGCTTTGCTCTTGGTGAGAGCCCTGTTCTGGATTGATTCTCACTCCGTCTTGGAGCCAGTTCTCAGTGAAGGCTCATCCCAGCCCTGACCCTTGGCAGTTCTGGGCTCCAAGGGACAGCCGATGCTGCACTGCACATGACTGGGGTTCAGGGCTCCATTATCAAAGGGCTCTGAGAAGTTTAAATAGCTATATTTTTATGGTTTATTACATGGTTTTCTTTATGAAATTAATTCACTATTTTTAAACTCACTTTTGCTGCTTTTCCAGGTGCTTCTTACAAATATCTTCTGCACAGAAGCCTATTTCAAGAATAATTATGCCATGGCTCAATTAGAAAAATGTAAGTACTATAAAATAATTCCTATACTCTTCTTTCAGACTGTGATCAAAAGAAGGTGGGTTTGAAGTGACCAACAGAAGAGTTTTGCTCTGCTTTTAATTCAAACAAGAAGCAGCCCTGGAATCTGTTGAGAAGAGTCTCTTCACTTCATAGCTAAAGCAAGCTGCTAGGGCTCTTCATTGAGGAATATAAAATCTGTATTTTCTGTATATACTCCTGACAAGTAATTGATGGAAATTAGGGATTTGGACTCTTTGGATAGTACTGACCAGCTGGACATTGGCTCTCTGAAGTTGAGTCTGTAATAATCAGTCTTTTTCAGAAAAGAATGTTCAGTTTCTTCCCTGCACTCACACTTACATTTGTATTCAAAAACACATCTTGAAAGGAATTTACAACAGCTCTTTATGGTGCCTTAGTTGACTTTTATCTCTTTCTCCATAGTTGCCGATGAAAACCTGGATGACTGCATTAAAAAAGCTGCAAAGCAGATCCTGGAGAAGAGGGCATTCATCTGCTCCCACCCTCTGGACAGGACCTTCTGATCCCTCCCTGACAGCACGCACTCCTGAATGTCAAGCAGGGAGGAATTTGCTGCAGTTCCAGTATTGGACACCTAAAAAGCATCTGTTATTTAATATCTGTATTAAATATATCTGTATAAAATAAAACTTCCTAACCACAACTTCATAGGAAAAGGATGAATAAAGAGATTTTATTTAAAGCTGAAGTTACTTGATTAGATATAGACATAGATTAGATATATAGATATAGATATATGTCTGTTCCCCTTGGAGCTGGATAAAGACAGGTGAGGTTTGGATGGGGAGATGTTTCTTCCCAGGGAAGGGATTTTGTGGTTTCTCAGTATCTTTGTGCTTCAATCAGCTGCTCATTCACTGAGCAAGCCTGAAAGACTTTGGGAATCAGAACAGTTCTGTTTGGGAGGACATCCGGGTCTGTTGTCCAGCAGCACCCTCAGGACATTTTGTTCCCAGGGTCCAGGGATGGTTTTGCTGTCACCCTGAGGGACACCACTGCTCACTGACATCCACTGTTCCTCTGAGCCATTGACCACAATGCCCCTGGATGTGGGCACCCAGCCAATTCCTCATTCTCCAAACTGCCTGCATCAGATGCATAGCTCACCAAACGAGGGACAAGGATGCTGGACAGGGCTGATGTGTCCAGGGCATTCCAGAAGTCCAGAGTTATGGCGTCTGCAGCTCTTTTCTTGTGCACTGAGGCAGCCACCCCATCATGGAAGGCCTCGGGCTTGGTCAGCCAGGACAGACACACCGTGTGCTCCTCAGGGTATCCCTTGGCATATCAAAGCATTTAAGAGATTCGATGGTTTTTCCTGCTGTTTTATTGACTGACTGTGTCCTTTGAGGACCACAAGAGGAAGCAGAGCCTTAAATTGCAGATGAAGAGCAAATGGTGAAGCAAAGGCTTCACCTCTCCCATGAAACAAAAGGACTGTGTTGGCCATGGCCCCCAGAAGGTGCCAAACTTCAAGCCAGGAAGCTGCTGACAGGAGGGAATATGGCACTTGTCTCCAGCCAGAGCTCGCTCACTCCTCAGCATCATGGGCTGTGGCTGAAAATGCTTGAGGGGCCTTGAATGTGATCTCCTGTGCCAGTGGCCAGAACACAGAGTAGTGAGCCCAACTTGATGGGGCTGGCCCAGTTCTTGGACACAACTGCCAGGCAGGAGGAGCTCCCTCCCCAAGAAGGAAATTTCCACACCTGAGGTCCATGCACACCCAGGCCATGAGGTCACAGCAGGATTGTGAGCTCACAGTGGGCAAAGGTCACAGCAGGCTCTGAGGTCACAGAGCCCTGTGGATCTACAGCATCACAATGTTAAGCTCCTCAGTCCTTAACAGCTGTTGCTGATATTGGGACAGCGATGTCAGGACAGTGGTGGCAGCAAGAGCTGCAGGAGTGGCAGAGGGCAAGGCACCATGGCCTTTGCTCTGCTCCTCCTCCTCCTGCTCCTCCTGGCCGTGGCCCTGCCTGCCAGGGCTGCCCAGGCTGCTCCACTGCAAGTGCGGTGAGCAGGTGAGCCGGCAGCCTGGCTCTGCTTTCCTGGAACAGTGCTCCCTGCTCCCCGGGAAGCACTGGGGATGGTTTCCCCATGGGCTTTAGGGAGGGTTTCTTCTGTGGGAGGGAAAAAGCCCCTGTGGGTTGCAGGCTGCTCCAGCCGCCCTCCCAGGGATGTTGCACAGGGCCTACCAAAAGTGTGGAGAGTGGCCAAGAGACAGCCCAGAGCTCCCCAGGCCCCTGTGCAGCTTTGGCCTTGTCCTTTCACATCTGGATCCCACGGCCTTGCCCGACCCCCTTGCAGTGCCCACTTCCCATAGGCAGAGGGGGATCCCAGCACACCATGGAAATAATTC
>QUSF01000151.1:455157-482008 GCA_003676055.1 Chloebia gouldiae
TCTGCTGAGCTGGGCAGGGATCCCTCATGAGGCACACACGAGTATTGATGGCCTCTCCTAAGGTGTGCAGGGATTCCTCATGAGCTGTGTAGCAGCAGGGTATACTTGAGGGGGTTTTTCCTCTTCTCAGCACAGCAAAGGGACACTTGACCAAGGTTTTGCAAAGCTGGGAGAAAGCCTCTTGGAAACCCTTTGGCCCAGCCTATTTCTGGTGAGGATCCAGAGCCTTTTCCCTCGGCCTGATGGTGCAAAAATTCTCCCAACACCCTTGTGTTGCAAAAATCAATGCTTTGTGCTCATTAATAAGAAAAGCTCTATGTGTGGCCTACAGTTAATGTTCTTTTGTTGGCTGGACCCCAGTCTTTGCCTTGGGTCCAAATGTCTGACCCAGTGCCGAGCTGTTCTTAAGACTGATTTCATCAAAGGCACTGAAGCACTGTTGACTACAAATTTTCCAGGAAAACAACCACAGGGACTTGGCTAATGTCGGTGACAGAACTGAGTGCAGAGTTGAACCTTTGAGGACACCTCACTGCCGCCTCCCCCCAGCCTTTTATTTTGAATTGATTTAATATTTGGCGTGACAGTTCTTGCATGAAGTGGGCTCTCAGCAAGGAGCTGCTGGGTCTCCTTGTGGTAAACAGGAAAAATGAAATGAAAAGGAGGCTGGTAGCTTTTAAAAAAAAATGTGCCTGTTTATTAAAACTTACAACAACAGAGGACGAGGCCTCAGGGTAAGCCTAGGGCCTGTGCGACAAGCCAGAGGTAGCTCTAACAGTGATGTGTAACAAGGTGTTCCTGCAAACACAAGGTATCCTCGAAAGAGTCCCGGTTCTCCGCACCCAGGGATTTTTTAAAGTCTCGTGGTGGTGTTTGATTGGTGCGCTTTGGATCCTCTGGCCCACTGGTCCTTTTCTGGGTCGCTGATAGCTCTGTAGATGGTGCAGTCCTGACCAATCATTTTGGAACACAGCAATCTTGCTGGGTGTCTCGTTTCCCAGTCGTAGTTCCAGTTGCTGTCATTACCCTAGGATGTGACTTTTCTAGAAGATTCTTACTCTAGCACCTTCTTACCACCACCATTTCTCTGTTTAGTAGACATATACATACACTTAAACAATTTTATATTTAACTAAGTAACTAATCACAGTAATTATATAGCAACTCATTGTATTAATTAACAATCCATAATAAACAACAATTATCTAACAATCCATAGTAATTTATAATTAACCATCAATAACTCTTATGAAAGTGAATTTATTTATAACATCATGGGTGTCTTCCTTTGTGCTTCCAGTGCTTCTGGTCTGGTTTGGCTGAGAAATTTGTCCATTTTGCCTATGTGTATATTTCCTATCATTCCAATGCACAGACCTTTCCCACTTCTTGGCATTTAAATACTCTGATTATTCAATCGGATAACTTACATCGTGCACTTCGTCACATTAAATTGTGTTAATCTGACTCTGTCCTATCATGAATTTCTGGAATACATTTCCAAGCTTTCCAGCTGTAGCCCAAGGGAAGCTCTTTCTGTCTTGCATCACAAAACTGGCAGGTTTTTTTCAAAGACAGCCCTTTACAAAAGGCTTGCGTGCATGAACATCCGAGGGGCTGCTTTCCAAGACAGACAAAAAACCCATGAACAAACAGCAAACCAAACAAACAATATATTTAAAAAGGTACTTTCAATGTTTTCCAAGCTGGCCTCCTTTTCCACTGCAGTATTTTTCTTTGCACAGAAACAACCCCTTGCCAGATGATGTGATTTAACAAGGAAAACACAACTCACACACAATGGATATATTAAAACTAAACATGCAGACTCCCATTATCACAATCATCATCATTTATGTTGCTGTTCATTGTTATGTCAGATTGTTTTCAGAAGGCTGAGAACAGTATCTCAGGTCCCCCAGCTAGTTTGATGCCATAGCCACATATGATATCTCATATCTTATTAGCTGTCCTTCCTGTAGTTCCTCTGCCCATTTGTTGCTCCTGGATCTTTGCCTCCTTCACCTGATTTTTATCTTTTTCTGCATTTGTGGGGATGTTTGTATTGGGTTTTTTTGTTTTTGTTTTTTTTTTGGTTTTTTTTTTTCTGTTTTCTTGGTGCTTGTTTTGTTTGCCTGTTTTATTTGGTCACAGTTTTGCTTTTGTCTTTTGCTTTTTGGGTTTATTTTCATCCACTTAACAGCAGAAATGACCTTGTCATTTGTATGGTGAAGTTTTGATACACAGGTGTTACACATAAAAGTTGTTTTTGTTTTTAAAGTAATCTCAGACCCAGACCTGCAAGCCCCTGTGATTGGAGAACTGAGTACTCTTAGACAGCAAATGGTGCATGAACAGGAACCATGTAGTTCCTATCTCCATTACACACGGCAAAATGCAAAGTGGTTGGAATGGTACCAATTCTAGCCTTTCTTTTGCCTTCTTTTGCTGCCGTGCCATAAAACCGTGCCGGAGTCCTCAATGAACTCAGTTCTTCCAGGATGGGGTGTGCAGGGATGATCCCTCAGCTCGTGTGTGTACCTGGTGTGCACCAGGCCAGACACGTGACCGTCATCCACAGCCAGCCTCTGTCTGCAAAGAGCGCATGGAGCTGTAGCTCTGAGGAACTCCGGGGTTAGGGAGCAAAGAGACCAAATCCCTAATTTATATCAGTCACTTCACTCGAGTAATTTCTGCTGATAGATTTTTATCTTCCTGCCCAGAGCTGGAAAAAAAGAACGCTGGCATTTTGCTTTTGCAAACTTTTGCAAAGAGGCTCTTCCCAACAGGTTCTGGGGCTGCTTCTTGTTTGAATGAAAAGCAGAGCAAAACTCTTCTGTTGGTCACATCAAAACAACATAAGTTTCATGAGTTTGTGAAAGACATAAGCGTGTAAATATTATTTCATTTTATTGTACTTCCTGTTTTCTAATTCAGCTATGGGGAATTAGGCCATCATTCACTATATCAAATAACAGGAAAAACCTCTGGTAAAGAAGGGTTTTTTAAAACTAAAATTGTTAAAACTAAGTTTTAACAAAGGGAAGGAATTACATGAGGGAAACCATGTGCTAAAAATGCAATAATTTAAACTTCTCAGAGCCCTTTGATAATGGAACCCTGAACCCCGGTCATGTGCAGTGCAGCATCGGCGGTCCCTTGCAGCCCAGAACTTCCAAGGCTCAGGGCTGGGATGAGCCTTCACCGAGAACTGGCTCAAGACTGAGTGGGAATCAACCCAGAACAGGGCTCACACAAAGAGCAAAGCCTCAAGGCCAAAGCCAAACATTCATCAGGTTGGATTTCTTTAAACATGGAATTGGAGCAAATTTACTTGTCCGGGAACATCACTGTTACCATGAAACTTTACAGGAGCTACTAAATAAGCACTGTCCTGTCCTTGTTAGCGTTCAGGAGCACACATAATCACAGGATATGAATATATGCAGGTGCTTCTATTGAGAGCTCTGGGAATCAGGGGTACAGACCCAAATCTGAGTCCGACCTGGCTTTTGAGTTGAACATATTTTATATTCTATCATTATATAACTTACATATTAATTATTTAACCGATATTGTTCTATTGTATACTCTGACTTTATTCAAGCATGAGTTTCTCGTGATCTTTCTTAGGCATCCAACCACAGTTTCTCATGATTATTCTTATGATTAAACAGTAATTATATTTAATTACTAAACAATCATCGCATCTAACAATTATATCATTTATCATGTACTAGCTACACAGATGTATTTCTAGCAAGGTACAAGGCCTACATGTACCTAGGGTTTTTTTGGTTTTATTTTTGTTTTTTTTCCAGGGCCTACTAAGCTTAATTTTCCTTTTAACCCTAAATCCTCATGATTTTAAAACCCTTTTACTATAATTTTCCCCCCTTTGAAAGTATTTTACTTCACTATAAGTGCAAATGCTTTAACTTGATACAGACTTTTAGTTTCTGCATTTAGACATCATGTTCTTCAAATCCAGGATTGATGTAAACATTGTCATGGGCTGGAGGATCAGAGGATGATGGGTGTGGATCCCGTGTCAGTGCCTTGATTATTTTCCAGTTCCAGGATGTCCTCTTCTGTACTTCTCCTTTTAGGACACTGTAGAGTAACAAATTACTAAGAACACAATTAATAGGATGATTACACTCTCAGTGGTAGACTTAATCCATGAACTCACATTCCACCCTAATCCTTTAAAGACTTTGTCTAACCAGCTCGTAGTCAAATCTTTCTGCTCTTCTTGTGCTTCTTGCTCTATTTGTTTTAACTGATTGATGTCATATTCTACATCTGCAGTTACATTTGGGATGTGGATGCAGCAATGATCCATCTGTCCCTTTAAAAATCCACACACTCCATGCTCTTTCAATAGTAACAAATCTAAGGCAAATCAATTTTGTAAGGTCATTTTCATGGTGGCTTGTAATTGTACGTTTAGTTCTTTAAATCCTTCCCTAGTGACTCTAGCCAGTCTATCTACCTGACCTGTAAGTTTGTACAACATTTCTTTATTCTGATAGTTTGCTATAGGACCAAGCAGAGACTCTAAGGCCCACCGAAATTTCACTCCACTAGAGGGTTATTGCCAAGTTTCATCTTGATTTTCATTATCTGGAACTTCTCGTCTTGTTCTTATCTGCAGAAGTTCATCTTTTCCCTTAAATGGTGACTTTTTCCAAATTGGATACAAAGTAGGGAGGCCTAAAGTAATTTCTTTTACTTTCCCATCTACAGGTAGATGGGTTGTCCAGGTACCATCACTTGTTGCCCATACAAATCATCCTGGATTTCGGAGTGTACCCTTGGTACATCCTAGAAGTATTTTATAATTTACTTTACCCTGTTAGTGTTTGATACCTCTGTAGGCACAACCAATTTGTAAGGCTACTGTCAGTGGTGGCATTTGTTTTATTTCTATATCATCAGAAGTGCAATCATAAGTTTTATTACATGCCCACCAACTTACTTTGTCTGCCTTTATTCTACTACTAGTGGCAGTGTTCCCTACTGCTGGATCTGTTTCATTTTCTGAACCTTCCCATGTAATGCACCAAGGAGTGGTAGCCATGTACTGGAATTTTTGAAGTATACTCAGAGACCATGCACTGTCCCAAGGCTCTGTTTCACCTTTGTGATCTTTTGCCTCGCACTTCCATACCAGAGTGGTTTCTGTAACATTTTCTGTAATATTTTTATAATGTGGTAAGTAGCATTGTCATTGACTTGGGATGCCCCCTGCCTATTCTATTGGATATCCTATTGTGCCATTATTTTGAAGACAGTCTCATTGACTCAAAGGATGCAACCATTGTCCTATTATTTTCCAGGTTACCTTGATTACCTGTCCTGAATCTGGTACCTGTTTGCATGTAATTGTTTTGTTCTTTTGTATTTCAGGCAGTTTTGTCGCTATGATTCCCCAATTTATTGGGTCTCCCGCTGCCTCCAGTATTGGCAGACAGGCAGTTATTCTGCTAGTGTTCTGCATTTTGGCAAAATCTTTAACTAATCCAATCATTACATTCTCAGCCCGAATTTCATTGGAAACCTTTATCACCCATGTTTCTGCCTGCACCTCCCTCTTCATTCTAGAATGAAGAGTGGTTAATTGATCTTTTTGCATTCCACATCCCAAAGACCATGAAATAAGCATTGGTACAATTGCTGGTAACATTCTTGAAACAATTAAACAGATCTTATCTGCAGCTTTGTTGGTCCCACAGTTTACACAGTCGGCAGTCTGGGATGGGCTTTCTTCACTCGAGTGTAGTGTATCCAGGAGTCCACTCCAGCTACCTTCACTGCTGTAAAGGTGGTCAGTAGTACCTGATGGGGTCCAGTCCACTTTTCTTTCAATGGTTCTTCATTCCAATTCTTAATGTACACCTCGTCTCCTGGCTGTATGTCATGAACTGGATTCTCGAGTCAGTGGCCTATTCTACACAAGGACACTCCGAAGTCGTGCTAAAGCTTTCCCGAGAGACAGAACATAGTTATATACTTCCTGTTTTCCCGTGACGTGTACATTTGGATTGGGTCCAGGAGATTCGTATGGTTTCCCATACAATATCTCATAAGGACTGACTGACATCCCCCTCCTAGGCTTTATCCAGATTCTCAGCAATGCTATTGGTAAAGCTTGTGGCCACTGCAGTTTGGCTTCTTGACATAATTTACTGATTTGCCTTTTTAGTATCTGATTCATCCTCTCCACCTGTCCACTTGACTGAGGTGTGTGGAGGTCCTAAGTTATTCCCAGTAACCTACTTACTTCTTTTATCACCGTGGCTGTGAAATGGGGTCCCCTATCTGATGATATTCCTAGAGGCACCCCGAATCTGGGAATGATTTCTTGTAGTAACCACTTAACTGTTTCTTTTGCTTGGTTCGTGCGACAGGCAAGGGCTTCTGGCCATCCAGAAAATGTATCAACCCCTACTAACAAATATTTGTATCCTCAAGTTCTTGGTAATTCTACAAAATCTACCTGCCAATAATCTCCTGGTTCTATCCCTACCCAAACCCTTCCTAGTTGTGCCTGTCGTGTAGCCACTGGGTTGTTTTTCAAGCAGATCTCACACTTTGACATTATTGATTTTGCCATTGTTAACATTCGTACTGAGTCCAAATTGCATTTTAGAAACTTTACCAATGCCTTTGCACCCCAATGGCATTCATTATGTTTAATTTGTAGAACCTCTCTCATTACCAAGGGAGGTTCCACTATCTGTCCATGTGCAGTTACATACCACACTTCTGGATTCTTCCCTGCATTCAGCAAATGTCCCAGTTTCTCCTCTTCTGCTGAGTATTTGAGCTGTGGAGGTAAATTGAATTGAGATACATTAAGTTTTAAAGGTACCAGTGCCATTCCTGTTTGCACCTTTTGAGCAGCATGTCGAACTGTCCAGTCTGCCTTTCGATTTCCCTCACAAATTTTGGAGCTTCCTGATTGATGTGCCTTACAGTGCATAATTGCCACTTGTTCAGGTTTTTGTACTGCTCTTATCAGCTGCAGAACTGCATCTTGATGTTTAATGTGCATCCCTTGAGACGAAAGCAGGCCCCATTCTTTCCTTAGGGCCCCTTGCACATGCACGACTCCAAATGCATATTTTGAATCAGTCCATATGTTCACCGTTTTCCCTTCACTTAATTCTAGTGCTCTGGTTAAAGCAACCAGTTCTGCCTTCTGGGCAGAAGTATTTGGTGGCAATGCTTTTGCCTCTACCGCTGTACTGATTGTTGTTACCGCGTATCTAGCGTGTCTGATTCCGTTCTCCATGAAACTGCTTCCATCTGTGAACAGCTCCCAGTCTGGCTCTTCTAGGGGGACACTTTCAGATCTGCTCTAGCCACACAGGTGTGTTCTATTTCTTCCACACAATCGTGTTCCAATGGGCTTTCTTCAGATCTTGTACCTAGGAACAAGGCTGGGTTCAAAAGGTTAGTTGTTTTTAATGTTACATCATCTTGCTTCGTTAAGATTACCTGGAATTTCATCATTCGACTCGGGGATAGCCAATGGCCCCCCTTCTGCTCCAACACAGTAGTTACCATATGTGGTACATAGACATCTATGTGCCTTCCCATGGTGAGCTTCCTGGCTTCCTGTATCAGGATCACAGTGGCTGCAACTGCCCGCAGACATGAAGGCCGTCCGGCACTGACGTTGTCAAGTTGTTTGGAAAAGTAGCCCAGCGGCCTTTTCCAGCTTCCCAAACATTGGGTTAGGACTCCCAATGCCAGACACAGCCTTTCATGTACAAACAGCTGAAAATCTTTGGACAAATCAGGTAACCCCAATGCAGGAGCAGTTGTCAAGGCCTCTTTTAGTTTGAGGAAGGTCTCCTTCTGTGGTTTGCCCCAGGTAAATGACTGTGTCTTATGGGCCTCATACAGGGGTTTTGCAATTAGTCCATAGTCCATGATCCACAGGCGGCACCACCCTGTCATCCCAAGGAAGACTCGCAGCTCATGTAGATTCTGGGGCTCTGGAATGGCACAAATAGCTTGAATATGGTTAGTACCCAGTTTTCGCTGCCCTTGTGAGATTTCACATCCCAGGTAAATCACAGTCTGGTGGGCAATTTGTGCTTTTTCTTTAGATACCTTATATCCTCCCATTCCCAGTGAATTTAAAATCTCTATTGTTACCTTTATGCAGGTTGTTTTCTCCTCTGTGGGTATCAGTATATTGTCACCATACTGTAGCAGCAGGTATTGTTCTCTCAGTACTTGCCCCCTCGCTGTCCAGGTCTTTAGCTCCTTTGCCAGTTGGTTTCTGAATAGGGTGGGACTGTTCTTGAATCCTTGTGGGAGCCATGTCCAGGTGAGCTGGGTCTTTCTTCCATTTCCTGGATTTTGCCACTCAAAGGCAAACAGCTTCCTACTTTCTTTGTCAAGGGGTATGCAGAAAAAGGCATCTTTTAGATCAATTACTGTAAACCATTTATATGTCTCTTTCACGGATCTCAACAATGTCTAGGGATTGGCAACCACTGGATAAATGTCCTTAGTTATTTCTTTTATTGCTCTCAAATCCTGCACTAGTTTATACTCACTATTGGGTTTCCTCACTGGAAATACAGGCGTATTATATTCTGATTCACATTCTTCTAAAATATGGTATTTCAAGAATTTATCAATAATTTTTACTATTCCCTGCAGTGCTTCTGGTTTTATAGGATAGTATTTAACCTGTACTGCTTTTGCCCCTTCCTTTAATTCATCATGTATTGGTTGTGCTAATTTAGATTTCCCAGGTATATTTGTTTCCCATACTGAAAGAATTACTTCATCTTCTATTTCCCTAGGAATAGAGGGAGCTGTTTTTTCTTTAATCATTAAAATTTGTCCTGTCTTTGATTCAGGTATTTTCATTAAAAGCTCCCCATTCTCAAAGGTTATCACCACATCAAGTTTTGCCAATAAATCTCTACCTAAAAGGGGAATTGGACACTCAGGCACATGCAGGAATTAATGCGTCAGGACCTTATTTCCAAAATACAGATCTAAGGGTTGTAGGAATGGCTGATTTTGCTCCTTCCCTGTGGCCCTGACTATTGTTGTTTGTTTGTCCCCAATTTGTCCTTGCAAATCATTCAGTACAGAATACGTGGCCCCTGTACCCACCAGGAATTTTACTGCTCTATCACCTACCTGTATGGTCATGAAAGGTTCCTTGGTATTTTCTAGTCAGTTGCTGTGTTCTCCCAGCACCATTAATTTTGCAATATCTTGATCCTGGCTTGGCTGGTTGCCTTGGTAAAACTGGTTTGGACACTCATTCTTCCAGCGACCTTCTTGCTTGCAGGAAGCGCACTGGTTAAATCTCAATTTTGGCACAGCAGTTCCCCCGTGTCCCCTGCCAAGTCCACCTCCCCTCCCCAGTCCACGGCCACCCCTGCCCCTCCCTCTCATGCCTTGGTTTCCTTTTCCTTGTATTACTGCCAGGAGGTTTTGCTGTTGCCTTTTACTGATTTCCTTTTCCCTGTTACTGTATAGTTTCCAAGCTACTTCAAGCAATTTGTCCAGATTTCTTAATTCTTCCCCTTCTAGCTTTTGCAGTTTTCTCCTAATGTCATCCTGTGACTGCCCCAGGAAAATGAGATTGAGCTGAACCTTTGCTTGTGGTGTATCTATTTGGAGATCTGTGTATTTTTTTGCTGCTTCCTTAAGCCTTTCCAAAAACACAGTAGGGGATTCTTTCTTCTCCTGCCTTATCTCATACAATTTAGACCAATTTATAGTCTTAGGCACAGCATTCTGAACCCCTATCTGGACCCACTCTTGATATTTCTTCAGCCTCCGCATATGCCCAGGTGCATTAGGATCCCACCCTGGATCCTTGGTTGGAAAATTATCATCTAGGGTTCCCATTACAAGCCTGTTTCTGATATCCTCCCTCGCCCTTTCCTTGGCTGATTTAAGTACCATCTTTTTCTCTGTAGAATCCATTAGGGTATCTAATATTACTTGTATATCATCCCAATCTGGATTCTGAGTTTTCATAATCATTTTTACCAGCCTTGCTACTTTTTCAGGATTTTCCCTATGAGTTCCAGCCAATTGTTTCCAAATTACTAAATCCACAGGCGAAAAAGGTACTTTTACAAACACCGGCCCCTCCGCTCCTATTCGCTGTCATAAGCGGGCAATCACAGTCTGCTTCTGTCTACCCAGATCTTTTCTGGCCAAAACCCGGGGGGCCTTTGACCGACTCCAAGTCCTATGAGATACCGGTATCGCAGATTCACTTTCATCTCCACTATCGCTATCTCCTTCACTTTCATCCTCCCCCATCCTATGTATCACAGTTAAATTTAGATCATCTCCAGGGGAAGAGGGGTCAGGTGATGGTGGAAGAGGAGGATAGGGAGAGAAGGGTTGAGTGGGTGAAATAGGACAAGGCAAAATAGGATTGGGTGAAGCAGGTGATGAAGTAGAGGTAAGGGCAGGCAGGATAGGGTTAGGTTCTCTTGGTCTCGCTGGGGCTACCTGTAAATCAACATCTGTATCGTTCCTCCGACTCAGACTTTCTTTTAATGAAAGATGTTCTAAACAATGTTTCTCCTTCACACAAACCCCACACTTACCACTTGTAGATGCCTTAGCTACCATCAATCCACATTCAACCTGCCATCCTGGCTTATCTCGCAAGTAGAAGAACAAATCAATATACGGAACCTCATCCCATTTTCCTTCATGCTTACAAAACAACATCAATTGCAAAATAATGTTATGTTGCAAAGTTCCATGTGGCGGCCAATTTTCACCACCTTCCAAGACATATTCTGGCCGCCATGTATTACAGTAATCAATTAACTTACCCCTGTGTAAGTCTTGCCCAAAATTACCCTGTTTCCAATGTGCTAATAAGCACCCGAAAGGAGAAGTACGCAGTATGGAGGAATTGCTGCCCAAAAGACCTTTAAGCTTCTTCATATTACAGCTACAGGGCACCACAGAATGCTGAACCTGCAACGCTTTCGCGATGTCTAACGGATGGCGCCTAGGCAATACTACAGGAATTCCTTTAACCCAACCAAGCGTAGCTTTAGCTGCATGTTATTGGCAGGTTCCAGACCAGAGTAGAAGCACTTCACCAGGGGACGTTGTGAGCGGCGGAGGGTCGCAGCACTGATGGGCTCTCCAAGAATGCCTCGGTACCAGCTGGAGTGTGATTGGGTCGCGGGATCCTCAGCAGCACCTGAAGGGTCCCACTCTGGGTTTGCCAAATGTTAGCATTCAGGAACACACATAATCACGGGATATGATTATATGCAGGTGCTTTTATTGAGAGCTCTGGGAATTAGGGGGACAGACCCAAATCTGACTCCGACATGGCTTTTGAGCTGAATGTATTTTATATTCTATTGTTATATAATTTACATATTAATTATTAAACTGATATTGTTCTATTGTATACATTGACTTTATTCAGCATGAGTTTCTCGTGATTTTCTTAGGCCCCCAACCACAGTTTCTCATGATTATTCTTACAATTAAACAGTAATTATATTTAATTACTAAACAATCATCACATCTAACAATTATATCATTTATCATGTACTAGCCACACAGGTGCAATTTTAGCAAGGTACTAGTCCTACATGTACCTAGGGTATTATTTTTCCAGGGCCTACTAAGCTCAATTTTCCTTTGAAACCTAAATCCCTATGATTTCAAAACCCTTTTACTATCATCCTGAACTGTGTTGCCCAAATACTGTTGAGAACTTGCTGTGCCTCTGCCTGTGCCCCCTGAGGCTGGTCTTGGCCAGGCAGCCTCAGTGGGAGCCAGCACTGGCTGCAGCCCCAGCGGGCCCCCCAGGACAAGGCCCAGCAATTAAGAGGCCAAGGAAAGCACTGGGCAGCAGCAGAACCCTCAGCAGAGTTCTCTGGACAGCCGTGGACTGGCCACAGCTCCACTGCAGCATGACTAAGAGTCAGGCTACCCTTGCTATGAGCAGTTACAGGAAAACTGTGGAGAAAAATAAGAAATTCACCGTCTGATTTTGTACAGCTTCCGAATGCCAAGACAGCAGCCCGTCAGCACAAGTGGCACAGTGAACAGTGTCACCACCGTGCC
This sequence comes from Chloebia gouldiae, assembly GCA_003676055.1. Lineage (NCBI taxonomy): Eukaryota > Metazoa > Chordata > Aves > Passeriformes > Passeridae > Chloebia > Chloebia gouldiae. The sequence continues at coordinate 467,266 of QUSF01000151.1, forward strand.
TATCATGGAGGACCTGTGCACATCCTGGGCACAGAAAACTCTTGGGGTGCTCGGTGTATTCTGGGCATTTGTACTGGACTTGCCAAGCATTTCTGTGGGAGCAATGGGAAGCGTGAGCCCGTGCTGTGCTGCACTGCTGAGCTGGCAGCACGGTGGTACACGGCCAGGATGTTCTGTGTTTGCCCCAGAGCTGGGGCCTGCAGGCACCTTGCCGCCCCTTGGCACAGGCTGTGCCACCCAACAAAGCCCAGCAGGCCAGCAGGAGAGCCCGGGGCCAGCGCAGCTGCCTGGGCAGTCGCTGCTTTGATGGACAGGGGCCAAACCCATCCCTGATCAGCCCCTGCAAGCCCTGGCCCTCCCTGCCCTGTGACAGCTCCCCAAGCCCAATGGTGACAGAGTGTCATAAAGTCTACAGCCAACAAAGAGGTCGTCCCTGTAATTGTGTGCTGCTTTTCTTCCCCGCTGCTGGTCCCAGAAACATCCCTCACGCTGCTGGAAATGCCCAGACATGCTCTGATCAGTCCCTATGATCTTCCAGTGTGCTCTTAGAAATTTTCCAACAAGTCCACCAATAAATTCCAGGTTACCTCTGTGAATTGCACACTAAAGTTTCCTTCATTTTTTCACAATACCTGGAAGTTCCTGTATCTAGTAATGGCCGTGAGGATCTCTGATTGTTTTCAGTCTTTTTTTTTTTTTTGTACTGAGACACATGAAACAGCTTTATTGGTTTTAGTTTTGGCAGGTCTGATTTTTTTCTTGGCAGGATGGTTTCCTTATTACCTACACATAAACTTATTTTTATTTATGTTTTTTTTTTTGTTCCCCAAGCAGTTATTTTGACAATCTGTCATTCAATTCTTAGTTAATGTTCCGTATATGAACAATTCTGACTCTGTTTTTCTAGGAATATAAAGATCTCAGAAAGGTGTATTTTTAATTTTGATGACACTCTCTCTTCCCACTCCCAGCTTGTACAAAAGAGTGATCCTTTTTGAAAAATCCACTCCCAACTTTTACAGCCATCATTTTGGAAACATCCCTGAGGATAGGTAGAGTAATTTGGGAAGTGTTAGGGAAGATGAAATAGGAAAGCCTTATAAATACGATTGCCTGGCAAAAGATTTAGAAAATACAGAGATTGAGATGGTAACAAGTTTTGAGATACCAAACCTTAGTAACTGAACAACTAGAAAACAATAGTACAGCCAGGATGAAGACAATCCCCCTTCTGGCTGAACAATGCCCTTACCTACAGATAGGTCCAAGGGTCAAATGGACTGTTCTCTCTCACCCCCAATGTATGGTTCATCCCACATCTGCACCCCTCCCCTGAAGCATCAGGTGTCTGTGACCCATTGGCATAAGTCTTGTTCCAGCCCACCTCAAAGGCCCCTGATAAGGAGACCCTGAGGATCCAGACTGCCTCTTGGAACTTCCGTTCTCTTGGAGCTCCCCCTCTCCTGGAACATCCTCTCTCTCTTGGGTTCCTCTCTCCCTCTACCCCTTGCCTCTCCCTTCCCCCACTCCCTAGGGCCTGCCACGTGTCACGTCTGGTGACTCCAAGCAGGGCCTTTCACCCGCTCTAATAAACCATATATTCTAAGAGCAGCCTACAGAGATCTCTCATCTCCATCCATCCAAACCGTCCTGGAGTCCAGCGTCCCTGCAGGGAAGTGCTTGACTGAACCTGGGTAACGGATTATTATTTTTAGTGCTATAAACCTGCATTGCTTCAAGCTTCACAGCCACAGTCCTGATTTGTGGCTCAGTGCATGGATGCCTGTCTGAATTAAAACAATGTTTTTGAGGCAGCTGAAGAGCTTAGACCTCAGAGATTAAAATTCCTGGGAGGAGGAGGAGGAGGAGGAAGAAGGAAGGATAAAATCTTGTCTCAAAGGGTGTTTCATCAATCCTAGGATGCCAGAAGTATGGCAGGCTACACCTGTCTTCAAATGTCATTTAATTACAGAAAAACCCTCTGCAGTGCCAGACACCAGGACAAATTACTCGACACTTTGCATTACAATGCATCACCATTAATTCTAGTGACAGGCAGCCCATAGTTGCAGTCTGATTACAGCAAATCAATGGCAAGAATGTGTGAATGGCAAGAAGAATTTGCTTGTGAATAGATGAATATGTCCTACTCAATAATGAGCAAAATTTGCCTTGACTTGGAAGAAAGTAGACAGGGAGCAACGCAGTATTGGGGTTTTATTCAGTGATAAATGAGGCAAAAAGCTGGGTAACAACTTACCTGTTTTACAGAACACAAGTTCTGATACAGCCAATAGTACACCCACACAACAAAGGGAACTTCAGGACACTCCTTTATTTCTTAACATGGAATGGGCAGAAAAATGCTGGCATTTTTCTGAACTGGAAGCCATGTTCCTCTCCTGTTTCTCCTTGAGCACGCTGTGTGTTATTTGCAGAATTCACTGCCCAGCCCATCAATCCTCTCTTGGCCATTTGCTAAATGGCACAACTACCAAAATACAGGTGCCAGCATAATCAGCCCAGCACTAATCCAGCACTGCTTTGATGGTGCACAGGAGCACAGATTGGCTTGGGTTGGAAGGGACAATTAGAGGCCATCTCGTCCTACGCTCGGCAGTGAGCAGGGACACCTTTAACTAGGTCAGGCTGCTCAGAGCACGAGCTTGAAAGTCTGTAGGGTTGATGTCCACCTCTCTGGGCAACCTGTGCCAGGGTTTCAAAACCTACAGTTTTAAAGAATGGGTTTCTTTTGTCTAGTCTGAATCAACCATCGACCACCTTTTAGATGAAAACCAATCCCCCTCGCTCTGGTCACGAAAAGTCCTACTAAAAATTCTGTCCCATCAGTTTTACCCTTAAGGTATTGAAAGGCAGCAATCAGGTCTCCCTGGAGACTTCTCTCTTCCAGGCTGAACAGCCCCAGCTCTCCCAGCCTATCTCCAAAGCAGAAGGGCTCCCACCCTCAGCATTTTGTCCCTCCCCAACAGAACCATGTCCTTCCTGTGTTGGGGACCCAGAGCTGGATGCTGTATTCTATCGTGGTAGAGACAGAGACCATATAAAGCAACACATTCCATTTCCAGAAGGCTTCAGAGCCTGTTTTTATTCTGGCATGAATGCTTTTTCTACATTCCTACAAAGCACATAAGTTTACGCTTGACTCATTGGTCACAAGAGACAAGCAAAGTACTTACTGGAATAGGCAGTTGCAGGTTTCTCTTATTCATCCTTCTTTCTTTCTTGGGTTCTATGTCAACACCCTTGATAGAAAATTCTTTTGGGGTAAACATGGATCTTCTTATCAAACTCCTCTCTGGGTCACCCAAGTCGTAAATTGCGGGAATCTTTAAAATTAGAGGTGTTGTCCTAATTCTTAAGATTTTCTAAAGCCTTCTGAGTTTACATTCTGTTAGAAATCTTTCCCACACAATTTCTGTAAACAACATATTGTTTTGCATTCCTTCATGGGGGAGGAGAAACTTAATATACTAGTGGTTTGTCCAATGTCTTTAAAGAAATAGCGCATTCAGCCTCCAATCTGCTATCACATTTAAAAAAGTATAAAAGTTAGAGGTGTAGAACAAACCTTCTCCTTCTTTACCTTGCAATAACAGTGGGTCAGGTTATGCATTCACATGTCCTATAGCGACATAGAGGGTTTTGGGAAAGTTGCAAAAGGAAGGCCTCTGAGACAGCAAAACTGCGACTAAAGCTAAGCAGTAAGATTTGTCAGCCGAAAAATTATATAAGAAGTAGAGAAGTAAGGACAAATGGAACAATGGTCTGTGTATTAACACTAGGCTAAAATAAGTCCCTAACCTAAAGAAAAGTATATCTAGCAAGTTCTAAGCTTACTAATGGAGCTCTGTGCATTGGGTTTTAAGGCTTAAAATACAAGTAGATATTGTATTGGAAAGAAGCAATCATTTTTTAAAGCAAATGTACGTGTGATTATAGTGGTTGGAAAAATCTATTGTCAGTCTGCTTTTGCTTTGTATGACTGGTCATAAAACTCTTAAAGTACATTGAAACATTAAGTTCTTTGTCTGCTAATGGGGATGTGAGCTGATGGCATCTGCCCATTGTCACAACCATGTAATGAGTCTGATGCCAGAAAAGAAACAGCTCGAAACGTGTTCCTCAGCAATCCCGTCCCGTTGCTGATTTGTACATAGACCCCCCGGCCAGCAGTATAAAACATCCTCCACAGTACTCCAGGTGGAGTCTCACCAGAGCAGAGCGGTGCAATCACTGCCTTCAACCTGCTGGGCGCTGTCCTTTGGGTACACATGGCTGGCTCATGTCCAGCCTCTCATCTAGCAGCAGCCCCAAGTCCTTCTTGTCCAGGCAGCTCTCCATCCCTTCATGCCCCAAGCTGTGAGATCAGCTGGGCTGGGACTGGTCACAACCGTTGGACTGAGCTGCTGGGCAGGATGATCTCCCTCCCAAAGAGGGGAGATCCCACTCCCCATGCAACTCTAGCCTGGCCATGAGGTCACAGCAGGCTGAGGTCACAGCAGGCTCAAAGGTCACAGCAGGCTCTGAGGTCACAGAGGTCCCAGAGGCCCCTGGTTCCAGAGCACCACAACGCCCGAGCAGGCAGTCCTTGAGCACAACTTCTGCAGCAGCAGCGGTGGTGGCAGCAGCGGCGGTGGCAGCAGTGGTGCTGACATTGGGACAGCGGTGTCAGGACAGTGGTGGCAGCAAGAGCTGCGGGAGTGGCAGAGGGCAAGACACCATGGCCTTTGCTCTGCGCCTCCTCCTCCTGCTCTTCCTGGCCGTGGCCCTGCCTGCCAGGGCTGCCCAGGCTGCTCCGCTGCAAGTGTGGGGAGCAGGTGAGCTGGCAGCCTGGCTCCTCTTTTTTGAGACAGAGCTCCCTGCTCCCTGGGAAGCGCTGGGGATGGTTTTCCTGTGGGCTTTAGGGAGGCTTTCCTCTGTGGGAGGGAGAGAGCCCCCGTGGGCCCTGGGCTGCTCCAGCCACCCCTCCAAGGATCTTGCACAGGGCCTGCAAAGAGGGTGGAGAGTTGCCAGGTGCCAGCCCAGAGCTCCCAAAGCTCCTGTCCAGCTTTGGCCTTGTCCTTTGCCACCTGGCTCCCACAGCCTTACTGATCCCCTTGCAGTGCCCAGTTCCCTGAGGCAGAAGGGAATCCCAGCACACCATGGAAATGGGTCTGATCTGTGCTCCCTTCTAGATTGGGATCATGACTTGGATGATTTGGAAATACTGGTGAATGACAGCTTTAAGACCTTGTGAGGTGCTGAAGGCAAGTTCTCAAAGTACCTTTCCTGACAGAATAATCAGTGTCAATATAGCAAGAGCTCCCTTCTACCATAAATTCCTCTGAAGGTTGATGGATTCAGGAAAATTTGTCCTGCTCCTTTCTCAGACCCTGAGTGATCCCAGAGCATCACTATCAGTGTGAGGAAGGAGCATTTAGCTGTCCATCTTCCTCCCATGTGCAATGCCAGAGTGTCCTTCCGTGTGCTCTGTGCAGCCACAGAGAAGAGCAGAGAGGGAAGGGGCTGGGCCCAGGGCTGTGCCCCAGAGCTGAGCCTTGGGTGCAGCCTGAGGATCTCCTACAGTATCACAGGAGCTGTTCTGTCCTGCCTTTCTTTGCAGCTGAATCTGTTGTTTAAGGTGGTGCAGCATCCCAACCCATACCCATTACTGAGCCTCTGGGAGATGGTGAGGGTAGGTCAAGGCCTTTCCTTCTGCGAGAGCTGCCAGCTCAGAGCCCAAAGCTTGGCCAGGGGGGCATCGCTGCAGGCGCCAGGACAGAACCATGCACGTGTGTGCTCTTGCCAAGGGAAATCCCCTCACGATGACTGCTCAGGCCTGGCAGCTGTTTAGAGGAGGGATGGCCCTGGCCCAGTCCCAAAACCCAGAGGTTTTTCTGATCCTGAACCATGACTTTGAAAATCATTGCCTCCTGGAGATGCCACCTTCCTGAACAGTGGATGGTTCCATCTGATCCAGCTGTCTCTCTGCATTTCTCAAGTAATGGAAGAAACATCTCTGCAGAAGGAGGCACATCCCAGAGGAAGCGATGGCTCAGTGCCAACTTCTGCTGCAGGAAGGAAGGCGATGCCAGGCACGGGCACAGGCACAGGACGTGATTTCTGTGCCAGCCTCAGCCCTCAGTGGTGCTGTGTGGCAGCAGCTCTTCCCCCAGGCCCTGCCCTTGCACGGCCCGGCAGCAGCCAAAGCTGGAGGCGCCTCGGCTTCCAGGCCTCTGGAGCTCGTTCACAGCCCTGGGGAATCGTGACTCGTGCACCAACGTCCCTCCTGCTGCAGCTGCACCCGCAGCCGGCCCTGAGTGCCCAGAGGCCCAAGGCACAGCAGCAGCCCCAAGCGGGAGCCCTGCTGCGAGCCCAGGGCCAGAGCCAGCCCTGGCTCCTGACTGGGCAGGGGCTGCACTGGGTCCTGACAAGGCTTGGCTCTGTCCCCATTAGGCTGGAGCAGCTGTCACAGGGCAGGGAGGGCCAGGGCTGGCAGGGACTGCTCAGGGATGGGTTTGGCCCCTGTCCCTCAAAGCAGCGACTGCCCAAGCAGCTGTGCTGGCCCAGGCTCTCATGCCAGCCTGCTGGGCTTTGTTGGGTGGCACAGCCTGTGCCAAGGGGCAGCAAGGTGCCTGCAGGCCCCAGCTCTGGGGCAAACACAGAAAGTCCTGGCCATATCCACCGTGCTGCCAGCTCAGCAGTGCAGCACAGTGTGGGCTCACGCCCTCCATTGCTCCCACAGATGCAGCCGGCCCCACAACACCTGTTCGTGATGCCCAGAACAGCCCCAGAAGTGGTTGCTATTGGGAAACACACAGTTTGCTACAGTTAATGGCAGGTGTGCTTATTTCAGAGCTTATCTTCATGCTCTCCTGTGCTGGAGTCTGGTGTTACTGGAAGAGAAAATGGTTAGTGTTTTCATCATCATTCCCTCAAGCAGCTTCTTTTAAAAGTCTCATGTAGAAATCTCTTCAAGTCACCATCTTTGCGTCTGCACAAACTGTCGTCAGTCATAGAGCAGGGACTTTACTCACCTTCCTGCCTCCCCGCTCGCCCCAAGCATGTCCTGAGCCCTCACCTGCAGCTGCTGCGCTGCCATGGAGCTGCTGTAACACACAACAGCTCTGCCACACCCACTCAGCAGGACTGGAGAGGCTTTCTGGCCTTGCGTACATTAGGCTGGTGGCTTCTCTAAACACAAGCTGAGCTTTTGAACGCTATGTCTCACCTGGCACAGGAACTGATGCTGCCTTTCGCATGGAGGCTAAACTCCCGTGGGCTTTTAAAGCTTTCTAGCCAGCATAAGGCCTAGAAAACCATTTAATGCAGCCATTTAGTATTGAAAATGGACCAGTCTATCTATCAAAGTAGCTTATTTAAATGCTGGAGCCCACTAGATCGTCCCTCCAGGGCATATCTTTCTCTCCCCCACCTCTGCCTCCATGACTGCCAAACCAGCACTTTCGAGAGTTCTTTTCTCCAGAAGCTGAATGGCACCATTTTATTTGGGGGAAGAAAAAAGAAAAGGAAATGTTCTATGATACTATCATCATCATCATCATCATCATCACAATGAGCTGCAAATTAGTTAAATGACATCAACAACTCAGACTGTGGACTTACTTCTCAGAGTGCAGCACTGGCTTTACTATCCCTTGAAACTGCAGATGTGCTGCAGTCTTTAAAATCTGTTTTATGCTTACCTAATTTGGAGTCAAGCACAGCTCTGTGAGAGCTTTAGGGATTGGGCCTACCCTGGCACTCTCGTGTGTCTGGAGTAACCTGCCCAAGCCATCTGCCATCTGAAGAGCAAAGCAGGGTACGGAAAAGCACGGGCTGCAGAACAGCTCGAACTGCAGGGAGACCATTCCTGTCAGGAGTAACACGACCATCCCACCTTAGGACTGGGTTTTGTGAGAAACAGCGGCTCCCTTAAAAATTTTTAAAACGTTTATTAAACATTTATAAAAATATAAGAGAAGGACTAATAAGGAAGAACAGGCCTGGGAAGGCGCTCTGCTCCATGGCTGCCTGCCAGGTGACTGACTCATCTTCAAGATTGATGCTTCACCTTTTATATTCCTGGAGGGTGCATCAGCCACCCCTGGCCCCTCCCAGAGTCTGTCAGTCAGCCCTTCTTTGCCCTTTATTGATGGAATTGCTTTTTTGAAACTGCATTTGAAGGTCAGCTGTTGTCACAACCCACCCCCCCAGCAACAAGCTTTTCCATTCCTAACTCTCCCATGCAAGGGGTATATGTAGACGCCTATTGTGGTGGACCCGCACCGCAGGGAATGACGTGCATTGACTCCATGTTTGCAGAAGGCTGAAGTAAAGTTTTATTAAGCTGTCCTGTATTACACTATACTACTGCTACTGCTATACTGAAGAAACTATACTAAACTATGCTACTTCTATACTGAAGAAAAACCCGTGACCCTTACAGACAGTCCAACACAGAGTGGCTCCAGTTCGTCAAATGAAATCAAAAGACCATCACCAGAGTCCAATTAAGAAATCCCTCTTTGGTAAACAATCTCCATAACACATTCCACATGTGCCAAACAACAGATACAGCAAATGAAGATAATTGTTTTTCTTCTTTCTCTGAGCTTTCTCACAGCCTTCCCCAGGATTTTCCTGGGAAAGCCTGTGTCTCTTGCTGTTCAAAGGATATGTGAATACCACACACGCCGTCTTTCTACCTGTCCTAGATAGCCCAGGCTGTCTGGTGGGAACAATAGGGAGTGGGGGGGAGGGGACTGTGGGGACAACAGAGAACATCTAAACAAATCACAATAGCATAACTCTACATCAATAAAGCTTCTCTTAATATACACACAATATTCATCTCTTAATTGCGAGAGCCAATCATCTCATTATCTGTCTATTACAGTTTGGATGGAGACCAGAACTAAAATCTTGCAAAAGGAAAAGAGGGTACAAAGGTCCCTGCAGTCCCCTGGCTTAGTACCTCAGCCAGTGGGGAAAGGAAGAGGGCAGCATGTGGCCAGGAGTTTAAAAGGAAGCTGTGTCCTCCAAAACTTTGAGAGAGAAAACCCCAGCAGCAGATGTCCCCATGGACTCTCTCCCTTTATTCAAATAAAGATGTAGGGCTCCTCTCGTTCCTTTATGGACACTGGCTTTTCACATTGTGATTTCTATGCACACCTATTTCCTTGTACCAGAGTATCACCAGCCTGCACTGGTGATACTCTGACTCACTGCCACTCTGGTCTGCAGGAGAAATGGAACTAATTTCCACTAAGGCCCTCCCAGAGGGAAGGAAGAACAGACCCAGAGGAGACAAGCAACCCCTGCAGGCATCCAAACTTCTGCACCAGATGCCGAGTGAGTCGCAGAGGGGGCATAGTGGGTGCATTTCCCTCAGCCTTCTCCTGAGACTCAGCAGCTGGGGGCTTGCACTGCACATGTGTGTTGGATAATATACCAAGTGTGGAGTTGTGTTACACTGTATATCCCCTCATAATGGTTTGTCCCTCCATATCCCCCTCTCTGTATCCACTTGGTTAATCCCAGGTTTCCCATCAGTACTTGTATGTCCATCAAACCCCAAAATCCCTGACCCATCCCCCTGTGTCCTCCCAGGTGACGTGTCCATCACCTTGTGATCCTTCCCTTTTGTCCAGAGCCTTCTGTCAGGGTCACCAGGTAACTTGGCCCTGGCTCGGGGCTCCTCCCCTACCCCCTTCCCCAGTGGTCACTCTGAGCCCTTGCCCCAGGGAGCCACCCCCTTGTCCTTCCCCCATTGGCTACTTGGGTTTTCCCACCCCCCGTATATCTGGCCACTCTGGCAGGAAGAATCTCTCTCTGTCTCTGGATGTCCTTTGAGGACAGATGTAGCCTGGACTCTCTATAGGCTGGCATTGAACTTCAGAATTATTCCTGAGACTACGAGCGCCTCCTTTCTTTGCTTGTGGGACTAGCTCGCCTTTGGGATCTCGAGGGAGCCGCTCAAAGTCCTCCCAGGATATGAGGTGAAATTCCTTCTCTCTGCCTGGCTTGCCCAGCTAGCCAGGGATTTGGGGCAAGGCGCGGCAACCAAGTTTAATGTTTTAAATTTTCTCTAGTCAGGCTTGGTTTGCCTTTGCTGGGGAAAGGAATTCTGATGGGTTTTTTAAGGGCTGTTATACCACTCAAGGGAAATGAACTTAACATCTCAATAAACTGGGAATAACCCAAAAGGTACCCAAAAACATAATGACCATCTATGACCATCATCAGCAAGCATCAAGGAACATCAATCCCAGACACTGCCCCCGGCATAGTTGGAGACACCTGGACTGGAAAAGCCTGAGAAGGAAATCAAGGAATATATCCTTTATTAACAACAGAGGCGAAGAAATCCAGGTCCAGTAAGAAAACAAATACTAAGAACTTTGCAAATTGAGACCAATGAACATTAAAAGAATGGACTTGTGTGGGTTTTGGACTGCAAAAAGTTTGGGCAAAATCTAGTGAAACTCAGGTGTCATGGTATGATTTTCTCTGCACACCCAGGCTATGTGTGGATGAAGTTATTTCTGTTGTACATTTTGGCCAGAACACAATCATGGCAAGAATAAATGCCTTGATTCTCTGACAATAAAATGTTGACGGAGGGCTTTTTTTATCTTGAGGTTTCAGTGACATCTGGGCATGCCAAACCCAGCACAGTGGGAAAGGGCCCATAGCAGCCTCATTCCCCCATGGCAGCCTCATTGCCCCACTGCTGCTTTTCTAGAGGAAGGAATGGCTCCCTGGCAGCCTCTGCTGCAGGAAGGAAGGCGATGCCAGGCACAGGCACAGGCACAGGAGGTGATTGCTGTGCCGGGCTCAGCCGGGCTCAGCCCTCGGCGGGGCTGTGTGGCAGCAGCTCTTCCCCCAGGCCCTGCCCTTGCATGGCCCGGCAGGAGCCAAAGCTGGAGGCGCCTCGGTGTCCAGGCCTCTGGAGCTCGTTCACAGCCCCAGGGAATTGGGACTCGTGCACCAACGTCCCTCCCGCTGCAGCTGCTCCCGCAGCCGGCCCCGAGTGCCCAGAGGCCCAAGGCACAGCAGCAGCCCTGAGCAGGAGCCCTGCTGCGAGCCCAGGGCCAGAGCCAGCCCTGGCTCCTGACTGGGGAGAAGCTCCAGAGTGTCCTGAGGGGCAAACATATTCAGAGAGGCTGCAGTGGAGTTGTAGCCAGTCCATGGCTGTGCAAAGAACTCTGCTGAGGGCTCTGCTGCTGCCCAGTGCTTTCCTTGGCCTCTTAATTGCTGGGCCTTGTCCTCGGGGGCCCAGTGGGGCTGCAGCCAGTGCTGGCTCCCGCTGAGGCTGCCTGGCCAAGAGCAGTCCCAGGGGCACAGGGCAGAGGCACAGCAAGGTGGGGAGGAGGAAGAGCAAGGACGAGATTGCACCTGAAAGGCAGACACACGCTGGGGCCCACTTCTGGCAAGGGAGCCTGCCCAGAGCCGTCCCCTGCTCGCTGGGGCCTTGAGGGGCAGCTGTCCAGCTGGGCCAAGGTGTGCCAGTCACTCCAGCCATGCTGGGGAGCCTTGCCAGCTCTGGGCCCTGCTGTGCAGGAAGCTCCCTGTGTGCCACAGGCAGCTGGGGGCCTCAGCCACTCCTCTCTCCCCAAGGTGCTGCTGTGCATCTTCAGAAGACGAGCCTAACCACTCAGGCAGAGAGAACTTAAGCCCTGTTCCCAGGTCTTCACTTCTGTCTCCATCTGCCCTGCCGCAGCTGCAGCACCATCTTCAGCCCGTTCTAAAACCCACCCCTCCACAGCGAGACCCTCTGCCTGTGAGCCCCCTGGTCCTGTTCCCCTACCATGACTGAAGGTGGGCAGGGCCCGTCTGCCAGAGCAGGGCTTGGCCCACATATTTTGTTCAAATAAAGAAATAAGAGTGTGGAGAGCTTAACTGAGGAATGGCTAAAGAGCAAAGGCCATGATCATATCAGGCTGGTAGAAATGTGATTGTGTTTGTAACAAACTGCAGGAACACTGTGGCCTTGAAACGCAGATGTTCGGTACAGACAGAGTGCTGAAAGAAAAGGGAGTGCTGAGAAAGTACTGAAGGAGTGCTGAGAAAGTATTGAAGGAGTTTTGAGAAAGAACAAAACTGTAACCACAAGGCTGAACATGAGTTAATCCTTGAGCTATGTTGAGTTAACCATTCCTGAGCTGTACTTTTGCAATATGCATGAGCCTTATTATCCATGTTATAAATGTAGCCTTCTGATTAGAAATAAACGAGTGCTGATTGATCATATATATGGTGTCAGTCTCCCGCTGGATTTTCCAACATAAGAGTTGTCAGAGATATGTCCAGACTGTACCACCAGCAAAGCCCACCCGGCACCAGCACTGGCTGAGCTCCATGCCCAGGAGCAGCTCTGGATGCCCACGGTGCGGGCAGGCAGGAGCCAGGCAGGGGCTGCTGTGACCAGCAGCGGGGCCCGGAGGGGCTGGAGGAGCCCGTGCTGAGGGTCCCTGGGCTGAGGGCACAGAGGTCTGGACACAGTTCTTATAGGGGGTGTAGGTCAAGAGGTTAAACCAATAGAGACAGTGTCCAGCCTAAACACACCATAGGTCAAATCCAATGGGAGTTGTTCAGGGGGGTGGTGACAGCTCAGGAGAATACAGTAAAGAAACTTTCTAAGTTCATGCTCACAAAGCCTTCTGCGCAGCTGCATACAACATCTCCCTCTCTTATTACATAAGATCTACAGAGCTTTGGGAAAGGTGAGACTGCGGCTTTCAAACTGCGGTGTCGTCTTGTTTGTAATTTTCCTACCATTCTTCTCCTGTGGTGGCAGCAGCAACTACAACCGGTGTGGAGATTGTAGACGTGGTGGTGATGATGCTGGAAATGATTCGCCTAAGAACCCTGAATGACAGCAAAACTAAAAAAAGTGCAACTATGAAATAGCATATGTCTTTTAGAAGAGACATCACCCACCTAGAAAGGTTCCAATCTCTAAACATCCCCTTAAAGCAGTCCTCATTTTCTTGCTTCACGCTACCAATGAGGCCTTTCATCTCTTGGATGGACAAGTGGATACTTTGGCCTTTTGATGACAAATCAAAGCAACACAATCCCTCAAACTCTTGGCATCCATGCCCATGTGCCAGCAGCAGAAAATCGATAGTTCCCCGATTTTGCAGGGTAGCTTTCCTGGTAATTTCCTCATCTTCAAGGAGGTCACTTAGGGCTGCCGATATTAAATTTGTCTGCTTCGTCACCCAGAATTCTAGATTGCCTAATTCATTCAATGCTTTGGCTGCTGCTACCCATGGTAGGAACACAGAGACGGCAACTCTTTTTGATTTTGCCAAATGGTAAATTTTGGCGTCACAGTGTTCATCAAATTGACTTGCACTCCATTGAGTAAATTTTGCTTCACTTTTTGCTTGCCGGATTGGAATTTGAGCCATGTTGGGGAAAGCAAGGGAAAGGCGCCCTGGAGTGCATGGACTTCTAATAAGGTGAGAAGGGATTCCTGGATATGCTCTGTCCCCACAGATGAAAAACACTCCCTTGTCCAGTTTCGGGGATAGAAATCTGTGGTAGTGGGGTGCTTCAACTTATAAACAGCTGTGCACCACTGGCTTGCTCTGAATTCTACGCTGCATGGTCTGACCTGCTCATATAGTTTCCCTTCTTTAATTGATGAGAAATCAAATTGGATGCAATACTCAGCTTTCGCGGAGCCTAGTAATTCCAATTCCTGGGGCTCCCCGTTGGCAGCAGGTAGGTCTAAGACCCACTTTTGCCACAGGAGTAGGGGGTTTTCTACAGGTATTTTGACACGTTCTACGTTTTCTTGGTGCTTGTAGAACACTGCCCAGACATTAGGCAAATTGTTCTCATTTAACTCTTTTTGCAACTGGACTAAGGAATTTGGGAACTCTTGCCCCTTACTCGGAATCCCTATTAAGCATGTGGACATCAGATTTTCTGCTGAGGCAGTACCTAAAACACAGATGGTCTTGATTCAAGGTTTGGGCAAGGTTAACCCACACATTTTTCCAGGACTGTGGGACAATCCATGCGTCCACTGTCGACGGGTAGAGCACCATTTCTGGAACCAAACGATGAACAGGAACGTGGAAATTGACATACTGTTAGTCTAAAAAAAAAATAAAACTGTATGATAGGATAAACCAATTATGGAAAAGAATGCCGTGCGCTCTGCCAATACAAAGGAAAACACGAATTAGGGGTCTCTTCCTTCCCTATGGTGTTTCCTGTTTGACACAATTGCATCATCTGTGGGGTCTTCTAAAGCATCGGGGGGGTGTTCTGTGGTGGACTCACTCCCTTTTCAGGAGTATAGGATTGGACCCATTTCTTAGGGATCCACCAGAGATCCAGAGTCTGGAGGATGTGGACACACACGCATACCCCTGTTCCCAAGTGCTAAGATGGTGTGTACCCTGGATTTCTCCAGAGTCTGGATCCCTAATTAACTGGTTGGAGAATTCTTCCTCCCTCCCCTCCCCCCCGAGGAGGAACTGTCTCCCGAAAGGGGCATTGGCTGATGAGGTGGCCTTCCTGATTGCAGTAATAATACCTGCGTTTGGGTGGAGGAGGTTTCCATGTTGGAGCAAAAACTTTTTCCCAAGGCGCTTTCATCAAGTCCTCTGCCATTAGTGTGGCTTTTCTTGTGCACTCCTCGATGAGCTGACCAAGCGTCGGTGTAGGTGACGCTGGAAGTGCCATGATGACTCACCAACAGGCTTCATTTGCATTTGTG
>QUSF01000152.1:0-26294 GCA_003676055.1 Chloebia gouldiae
AAGCAGCGAGACCAATCAATCCCTGGGGATGTGTTGGATCCCCATCCCTGGAGGTGAGCCTGGATGTGGTGCGGGATAATCCCACCCATCTCCATGGAAGGTTGGACCTGGCTGCACCCGGAATGTTCCCGGGTCGGGTGGGGTTTGCTGCAGGGCAGTGACAGACACCGTCCCTCCCTGGGGACTTCCAGGTGCCACCCCCGTGTGATTTATGAGGATGTTTTCCACTGATCCTGGCTCCGAACCTGCTGGGTGGCTCCAGGGCGGCCTGAGGCGAGGGTCACGCTCGGGGCAGGATCCTGGGTGTCCTCCTGGAGCTTCCTGCTCCCCTGTGTGCAGAGAGGGACAGCCCATAAATCACCCCGGGCTGGAAAACCCCATCACTCTTCAGAGAATCGAGGGGAAAAGCCCTCAGAGACCAACGAGTCCAACTGCCCCCAAGTGCCACGTCCTCAGGGATTTCAAATTCCCCCAGGGAGGGGACTCCACCATAGCCCTGGGCAGCTGGGCCCACCATTTTTGGGGAAGGAATTTTTCCAATATCCAGCTGAACCTCCCCTGGCACAGCCTGGGGCTGTTTCCCCTTGTCCTGTCCCCTGGGAGAAGAACCTGACCTGTGGCAGGCACATTCTCTCTCTCAAGATTTTTTTTTCATAGAAGAGCACAGAGGAAAGAAAGAGAAACAATTTGTATTTCTGCTTCTTGTTTTTCCCATAGAGAATGTGTCTAAATAATTACTTACCTGGGGTAATTGCTTGATTGGATTCTGGTGGGGACTGTTTGAGCCTGGTGGCCAATCCAACCCACCTGGGGCTGCACTCTCAGAGAGGGTCACAAGTTGAGAGTTAGCTATGGTAGTAAGAAAAAATAAGTATGTAGTTTTAGTATCTCCTTTAAATAGTATATTAATGTATTATAGTACAGTTATAATAAAGAAACCATTCAGCCTTCTGAACTAAAGTCAGACATCAGCATTTCTGCCCACCAATCTCACCTGCATTTACAATGCTGACACTCACCTGGCTCGGACCTTTCATCCCCACCATGATGGCCAGTGGGAAATGGATTTGTAGGGAATTCTCCAAGCCTGACAGGAGCCTCACACAGCGTGTGCATCCCTCTGCAAACCTTGAGATAAGAAATGCTGGCTTAGAAATGCCATGGAATAGGACAGACATTGCTGAGAGAGAAATGGAGCTAGAAACAAGTTTTAAAGGATGAGTTTGTAAGTATGACTAGATATTTTGGAGAAAGAGAACTATGAAAGATGCATTGTAGTGGGACTCATGAGGGGTAATTTTAGATTATTGGCTTTAGGGCATTTTCAGCATGGTGTGGCCAAAGCTGATAAACCAAGAAACACTTAGTGTGCTGTAATTAGGAAATAATTGGCTTCTGATTGTGATGGCGTGAATTATAACATCTGTATTGTTTCCCCCTCCACGTGAGACTGAAAATGGAATAAAACGTTTTCAAACACCTCTGGGCTGCCCCGTCTCTGGGCCAGAAAGGCGCTCCATCCGACAGGCCGTGTCCGTCCCCGCTGCCAGCCCTGCTCACGCATTCCCTGTCCCGGGGACCCCAAACGCAGCGGCCTCTCCCCGCTGAGGCGGCGCAGCCGTCCCCCTGCCCTGGGGACCGCAGCGGGCTGGGCTGGGCTGCTGGCCAGATTCGTCCCCGCGTGCCGGCCCCGCTGCGCCCGCGGCCGCTCCCATAAAAGCGCTGCCGGCCCGGTGGGGAGCAGGGCCGGCATCCAGGAGCGGGATGGGGCCGTGCCGGGCGCTGCCACCGCTGCTGCTGCTGCTGCTGCTGGGGCTGGCCGGAGGCACCACGCCGGAGCCACGCGGATCCACGGCGGGACGGGACGGAGCCACGCTGGGGCGGGAAGGAGCCACGGGGACCACGGCGGCCTCGTCCTCGCCGGGGTCCCTGAGCTACGGGCACGTGGTGGCGGCGGCCGTGGAGCTGCTCAACGCCAGGGCCGTCGGTCCCTACGTCCTGCGGCTCCGCGAGGCTCAGCCCCGGCCCGGCTGGGTGAGTGCTGAGCTCTCCCTTTCCAGGGGAAACTCCGGGTCTGGGCACTGCTGGATTTGGCCCTTCTCAGGGTGGGTCTGCCCCGTTTTGGGTCTGATCCCCGAGGGACTGAGCGCAGCCGAGTCGGGGCTGAGCCTGACCCATTCCGGGCTGGATGTGGCCCCTTTTAGGACTGGTTCCAGCCTGGTATGGGGCTGACCACTGGCGGGTGGTGGGTCCCTGATGGGTCCTGTCCCTTTTCCCAGCCCTCAGACCTGCAGAGCCGGCAGGAGCTGAGCTTCACCCTGGAGGAAACCACGTGCCGGACACCGGGAATGGCCACCGGCAACTGCAAGAGCCGCTGGCTCGGGGTGAGGCTTCGTCCGTGGGAGCTGGGGATTTTCCATCCGGTGGGGAAACTGAGGCACGAGGGGGTTGGGCTCTCCCGTGTCCCCTCTGTGCCCCACAGGCGCTGACCTGGTGCCAGGGCTCCGTTTTCCGGGAGGGGCAGCAGCCCACGGTGGAGCTCTCCTGCGAGAAGGCGCCGGCTGCGGTGAGGAGGGGCCGGGATGGCTCCGTGTTCCCCGGCTGCTGGGGGTCCCCCAGATCCCCTCCTCACCCCCCAGAGTCTGACCCTGCTCTTTGTTTTCCCAGTTTGGCCGGATCTGGAAATCCAAGATCAAGGATTTCTTTGGCAAGATCAAGCAGCGTTTCCAGGGGTTCTTCCAGTGTGGTCGGATCTGGATCCGGGACAGGCTCAACCTCAAGGCTCCCAAACCCTGAGGGGTGACACTGCTGTGTCCCCACCCTGTGTCCCCACTCTGTGTCCCCACCCTGTGTCCTCTCCCCAGCTGCTTCACTGCCAATAAAGATCCCTGCATCACTCCTGGTGTCACCCTGAGTGTCCCTGTGCCCCAATGGGGACCCCCAAGCTCTCCCAGACCCCCCAAATCCCCCCGTGCCCAGCCAAGGAGCTGTGAGAGCTGGGAACACCCTGGGGGTCCTGAATGGGGGATGTCACGAGTGGGGGGCTCTCATTAGGGCACATCTGGGGTCCGTCCACCTCTCCATGGCTGTGGAGAGGCAAAGGGACCCCCCTGCAGGTGCTGCCGCCTCGGGGACCCCCCGACAGCCCCTCCTCACCTCCAGCTGCTTCCCAGCCCTGCTGTGCCGGGGGACACGAGGATGGGGACAGTGCTGGTGACAGAAGGTCCCGGGGGAGCAGGATCAGCTGTCCCAGAATGGGCACAACACCGGCACCACCAGTGTCCCCTCCTGGCACCGGCCTCCTGCAGGGACTTGGAGCCCTGGGATTGTCCTTCCCTGTCCCCAGGACACCTGGGGGAGGGTCCCCCGGAGTCTGTGGGGTCCCCACAGAGGTGTTTGTGGGGTACAGACCTGCAGGAATGTTGGGGGGACAGGAGGGACACCCGCAGGGGGCTGCAGCCATGGCCCTGCTCCAGCCACTTTTGGGCTCCCCCGTCCCAAACTGGATCCATCATTGGGGTCCCTTCGGGACCTAAACCCCCCGCCAGCCCCTCCCTGGACTGTCCCCTGTGTCCCCCCCATCTCCCTTTGCCATCACTGCTGGTTTGGGGGGGGGACAAAATGCAGTGGGGACGGTGCCACCCGGGGGGAAAAAGCTCTTGGGGGACAGTGACACCCTGGCGATGACGGTGGTCCCTTTTTTGGGGGGGGTCCTGGGGGCTCCCCAGAGCGAACCCAT
Organism: Chloebia gouldiae; assembly: GCA_003676055.1. Lineage (NCBI taxonomy): Eukaryota > Metazoa > Chordata > Aves > Passeriformes > Passeridae > Chloebia > Chloebia gouldiae. The sequence goes on from QUSF01000152.1 coordinate 3,740, forward strand.
CCCTGTCCCCAGCCCGACTCCACGTCCCCTTGAGGACGACGTGGAGGATCAGCCCCGTGTCGCAGCCGTGCCTCAGTTTCCCCGTGTGACAGAGACAGGAGGACGCGGTGCCCACGCGGCCACTCCCGGTGGCCCCTTTATTGCTCAGCCCAGCCCCACGCTGCCCTTCAGGTGGACGTCGAACTTGACCCTGGGCCGGAAGCGCCGGATCTTCCTCAGGAAGCGCCCGAAGCGGCCGCGCTGGACCAGAACCGGCTGCCGGAGGGATGGGGGGGTCAGGGGGGGCGGGGCTGTGGGACCCCCCCCCCGCTTGGGAGCACACCCGGGACCCCAGCCAGGGCCCCCCGCACCTGGAAACCCACCCAGGACTCCAATCCAGGGACCCCATCCCCAGGATCCCACTCCAGGGACCCCAAATCCAGGGATCCCACTCCCAGGATCCCACCCAGGACTCCAGTCCAGGGACCCCATCCCCAGGATCCCACCCAGGATCCCACACCAGGGGTGTTCCCCACCCAGGACCCCACAGCAGGGACACCACTCGTGTCCCCACACCAGCAACCCCACACCTGGGATGCTTGGGACCCCATATCCAGCATCCAACACCTGGGACCCCATATCCAGAATCCAAGACTTGGGACCCCACCCATGTCCCCACGCCCAGACCCCACCCAGGACGCCCCACCCGAGGCCCTGCACCCACACCCACCCCTGGGACTCTGCACCTAAAACCCAGGACCCCCTCCCCAGCACCTGTGAGCTCCCCAGGACCCCCCCACCCTCCTCTGGAGCCTCGGGGTGTCCCTTTTGGGGGGTGCGGGGCAGGGGCCGGGACCCTCCCGTGCCGCCCCCGGCTCGCCCCACTCACGTCGGAGGAGGCGTCGGAGCAGTGCAGGTCGATCTCGGGGGAGTCCGGCCGGAGCTGCACCGGCCCCGAGCACTCCTTGATGGCCTGGGGGGACACGCGGTGTCACCTGGGGATGGCAGCGGGCCCCCGTGCCCCCTTCCTCCCGCCGCTCCTCCTCCTCCTCCTGCTCACCCCGTTCTCCTTGAAGTCGCAGTCGTCGGGGTTGGTGCGGGCGCTGGCGGCGCAGTCCGTCTCCATCACGCTGAAGTTGAGTCTCCGCAGCGAGCTCAGCTCCACGTCCTGCGGACACGGGTGGGTCGCCAGGGGGAGGCGACAGGAGAGGGGTCAGCAGTCGGGGTGTCGCTGGGCGGGGGTCACCAGTGGGGTGGCAGTCGCTGGCTCAGGGCTGAGCGGTCGCAAGGTGGGGGTCGTGAGGGGTGCGTGTCACAAATGAGTGGGGTGACCCTCGCGGCTCGGCACTGTGCACCCCGAGTGGGGGGACAGCGGGTGACGGTCACAAATAAGGGGTCCCGAGTGGGGGGCACTCACCGGGGCGGACCCAGGGTTGGGCTGGGCAGCCCCAGTCTGGCACCACGAGTGGGGTGGGGGTGTCACCCGTGGGGGGGTCCCGCGTGGGGGGCACTCACCGGGGCGGGCTCGGGTTCCGCGCTGAGCAGCCTGAAGGCGTTCTGCACCTCGGGCTGCTGGTTGTAGGAATCCACGGCCAGCGCCAGCGCCTCCATGTAGGAGAGGGACGCCGGGCTGGGGAGGGCGCAGGCCCCCCCCAGCACCGCCAGCACCAGCACCCACGAGCTCGGCATCGCTGTCCCCACGGCCACCCCCGGGTCCCTTTTATCCCCCACGGGAGGATGGGGACCCGCCCCGGGGCTGCCCCTTGGGAAACGCCCGGCCCCAAGCCGCAGAGTGGCCGTTCTTTCGGGGGGACGCGCGGGGCAGGGGGGTTCCGGTGTGTCCCCGTGGATGGGCGGTGGTATCTGAACCCCTCGGGGTCCCCCCTTGGCTGGGCGCGGGGGATCTGGGGGCCAGGACCCCTCGGGTGGTGGTGACACGTTGTCCGTGTCAGGTTGGTGCCCGCGGGGTTGCACAACCCCAGAGTTGCCCCATCGCTGTTGCCCAACGCCGAGGGCGCCCCCCGGGTCCCCCAAACCGTCACCCCCAGACACGCACACGTCCGACCCCGAAATCTCTTTATTGCAGCTCCGCTGGGGACGGGGGGCGGCGGGACGGTCCCTGCAGGGACGCGCTGGGGCGGGGGCGAGGCCGCGGGGGGGGCCCCGAGGACGATGATGATGAAGATGAGGAGGATGAAGATGAATGGCCTGGGTTGGTGCCAGGGGAGCGGGGCTGGGCGCTGTCACCGGACTGCTGCGGGGAGAAATAAAAGGGGGGTTTCACTCCAGAGCCAAAAATCCCCCCGAAGTGAGGGGGACACGTGTCCCAGCCGCAGGATGGGCTCCGGAGCCCTCACCGGCTCCCGGCCGCACTCCACCATCGACAGCGGCACGTCGGGCAGGAAGGTGAACACGGACACCTGGGCCGAGCAGCGCTGCACCTGGGGACAGAGCGGCCTCAGCACACCGGGGACCCCCGTGCGTGCCCCGGGTTTGGGGGTCCCACCCCGCGCTCACCCTGCCCGGGCGGCCCCGGCAGCCGCGGGGGTCCGGGGCGGGCTTGGGGCAGGGCGGCTGCCGGGCCGTGAAGTTGATGCTGAAGTGGGTCCCCCAGTCGAAGCTCTGCCGGGAGAAAAGCTCCGTGGGGACCCCGCACGGGCTGGTGCCGGAGCCGGAGCACCCCCGTACCCCCTTTTCCTACCGTCCTGGCCACTCCCAGCAGCCGCAGCAGCCGCAGCTCCTGCCCGTGCGTCTCCAGCACGGAGCGCGCCAGCTCCCGGGGCGCGGGCACGGCCGGGGCGGCGGCAGCGCCCGCCGCCAGCAGCACGGCCCCGAGCAGCAGCGCCATGCGGCCGCACCGCCGGCTCCGAGCGCCGGGAGGAACGGCGGCCCCGTGCCGCGGGAAGGGATCGGGTTGCCGCTGTTTTCCTTGGCCCGCTGCCGCGGAGGGGAGCGCGCCTGGACCTGCAGGAGATGCGGCGATGCTGGAGCTCGGCAGGGCCGGTCCCCCTCCGCGGCCCCTTCCCTGTGCCTGCTCCCAGTTTCTTGGCACGCTGGTCCAGCCGAGATCCTGCTCCTCCCGAGCCGGGAGCCACAGCATCTTCCTGGCTCCCACAGTGAGAAGAACCAGGAGCCCCCTCCCCTCTCCCAGCTTCTTTACACGATTTTGGGTTTTTAAAATCCCTCTCACCCTGCTCAGTTTCATCCAAACGCCCCAGGCCCCGGTTTTCCTTGGATTCAAGAACACAGGGTTTACCGAGGACTCCACTGTGTGCATCCTGCTCTCCCAGTTTGCCTTCCCAGGGTGAGCGGGTCTTGTTGCCCCAAAATTCAGTATTTTCCTGCTGCCTTTGTAGCCAGGAGCTCCCCTTTCTCCCCGCTTCATCCACAATGGAAAAGCAAAGGAATCCCTGGGGAGGAACCCCGGGGCCTGGGTTCCCTGACAGCCCTGGGGTCAGGGGAGCTGCTGCTCTTCCAAAGGTATTTGTTCCAATATTCCCATTCCTATGGACACAAGCCCCAGGTGGGAGGGAGAAGGGATAATGGAACACCAGGAAAGCAGCTCACCAGAGCCTCCTCTGCCCGTGGAGACCATCGGGAAGGGTCCTGGAGAAGAGAAGATACCACAGGCAACAACTTCATTCTGACCATGTTTTTTCTTATTTTTCCTTTTTAAAGTCTGAGCAGCACAGAAAAGTCCAAAGGATTCCCATTCCTGGGAAGCCAGCAGTGGGTAGATGTGGGAGAAATGGATATGTCCTGATAGATCACATTTATAACCAGATATGCTCATGATAGACCCTAAAATATACAAAGTACCCCAATATAGACATCCACATATACAGCCAGAGTCAATCCCAGGGATGCTGGGAGCAGGAACAGACACCAGGAGCGGGGCTGGGGGGCACATCCAGCTCCTCCCAGCCCCTTGGAACGCCAGGATGGGGGGACACGAGGGGACATCCCAAATCCCTGGCAGCTGGGGCCGGGTCGTGCTCCTGCTGCCTGGCCCTGCCTGCCCGGAGGAGGTATGGCTGTGCCCAGGGTGGCACGGGAAGAGCCGGGCACGGAGAGCTCCGGAGGGACGGCGGATCATGGATCATGCAGGAACAGGGGCTGAAGGGTTGATGCAGGGAAGATACTGCCAGGCAGCTCTTTGGCTCTGCCAGCGTTCCAAAGTTTCCTGGCACAAAACCCGTGGCAAAGATCTTTCCCAGCAGAGCACGACAAACTCATGACGTATTTTCCTTGCCTCTCCTAAAATATCCCGGCATTTCTGCTCCAGCTGCCTCTCAGGCTTGGAAAATACCTCAATATTTAATTTAAAGGACATCCTGATAATCTATTTTCCATTTTGAAACCCTCAGGCTGTTGCCTGGAGTCGTTACCATCCATCCTTCTCCAGAGCTTGCCCAAACGATACTGGTTTAACTGAACTTTTCCTGGTTTCTCCATCCTGTGGCTCTTGTGGAGAAGTTTTCCACATCAAGCTGAGGAAAGCACGAGAAACTGGGGGTGTCTTGTGTAAGAAGCTCCTGGAAGCAACAGCGCCGTGTTTGTCCTCTTTGGAGACTCCTCTGCGCAACCAGGACCCCCCAAATCGCTGCCGATACCCTTGGGAGGGCTCAGGTGGTTTTGCTGCTCCCAGAAGGTGCAGATGCATTTTCCAAGTCCTTGAAGTGGCCGTTTTTGTGTCACAATGAAGCCTGGCCCCCTCCCCCAGCCCTCAACGGCACTTCCCAAAGGCGCAAGCGCAGGAAAGCCGACGAGGGATGGACGGATCCGCTCGGCCCCGGCTCCGGAGGAGGCCGAGGGGTGTTACAGAGAGGGTCTTTGCTCGCACATAAACTCACCACGTTTGGCCCTCCAGGACCTTCAGCCCAAAAAGGTACAGGTGGGGGATTACTCTCGAGTCAAGTGTCTTTGTGTTTGGATCGAGCACCTGGCAATGCTGGCAGGCTCGCTGCCGACGAGCCGCCCCGGTCAGATGGTGAGGAGCGGCACGCAGCCCACGCCCACGCCGCCCTCGTGGCACACCATGGGCGCCATGAACGTCCAGCGGTTGGTCTCGGGGTCGTACATCTCCACCGAGCCGAGGTTGGACTGTCCGTCGTAGCCGCCCACGGCGTAGAGGCGGCCGCAGTTGGCCACGAGGGAGACGCGGCTGCGCCGGGTGTTCATGGGCACGATCAGGTACCACTGGTCGGCCGTGGAGCTGTAGACCTCGGCGGCGCTCAGGAAGCCGGAGCCGTCGTAGCCGCCGCACGCGAACATGCGGCTGCCCAGCGCGGCCGCGCCGTGCCGGCAGCGCTTGTTCAGCATGGGCGCCACGGCGTGCCAGCTGGACGTGTGCGGGTTGTAGTACTCCACCTGCCACGGAGCGCGGCCACCGTTAGGGGTGCCGCTGCCTCGGGAACCGCCGTCCCCTGCGGCACCGCCAAACCGCGGCCACTTCTGCGACAGTCAGGGGATTCCCTGGGCAAGGCTCTGCAGCAGCTGAGGGAGCTGAAAGGATTCAGCTGCCTTCGTTTAAAGGTTCAGCTGCTATGGGGTGGTGCCTGAAGGGTTTGAGTTGGAAGGGACCTTAAAGCTCATCCAGTGCCACCACTGCCATGGCAGGGACACCTTCTACTATGCCAAGGTGTTCCAAGCCCTGTCCAGCCTGGCCTTGGGCACTGCCAGGGATCCAGAGGCAGCCACAGCTGCTCTGGGCACCTGTGCCAGGGCCTGCCCACCCTCACAGCCAGGAACTACTTCCCAATATCCCTCCTAAATCTCCCCTCCTTCAGCTCAAAGCCATTCCCTGTGTCCTGTCCCTCCATCCCTTGTCCCCAGTCCCTCTCCAGCTCTCCTGGAGCCCCTTCAGGCCCTGCAAGGGGCTCTGAGGTCTATCTGGAGCCTTCTCTTCTCTCCCAGCCTGTCTCCATATCCAGGGGGCTCCAGCCCTCCGAACATCTCCATGGCCCTGAGTGGACAAATGAGTCACTTCTGTTCCACCTCGGGTTTTTCTGTTACGGGTGGAAGTGACACCACGTGGTGGCACAACCACTTGGGGCTGTTTGGCTGCCCAGGGAGAGGACACGGAGCCCTCCAGCCCCACGCTGAGGTGCAGGGATGAGCCCTGCCCAGGGCCTTACGCTGTTGAAGATCTGGAGCCCGTCGTGCCCTCCGGACACGTAGATCCGGCCCTCGAACACGGTGACTCCGGCAGCGCTGCGGTTGGAGCTCATGGGGGTCACTGCTGTCCACCTGGGAGAGGGAGGGGAGAGGTTAGCAGGACTCCCACAGATCATTCCATGCTTTTCCAGTGCTGGATTCTACCGTCTCTCCTTTCCCCACTCCTTATTCTCACAGCACAGCGGTGCCAGGACACGGAACACCGGAGGGGAAGCTCCTGGAAAAGCTCTGGGACACAAAGGGCTCTTACTTGTTTGTTTCTGGAGAGTAGGACTCCACTGAGTTGAGGGATGAGTTTCCATCGTAGCCACCACACACGTAGATCTGCCCATCCAGCACCACCGTTCCCATGGCACTGCAAGGAACAGCAGGACCCTTGGAGGTGGCTGGAGGTGCTGTCACCCTGTCCCCAGCACTGTGACCCCACACGCTCTGCCTGTGGCATCCCACCAAACTGCCTTTTCCCCGGATTCACCTCCAAACTGCTCAGTCCCACTTGAACTCTGAGCTCACAAAGGGGAAAGGTGCTCATGGCAGGAGCACCTCAAATCCTGGGCTTGGATTTGGGCCCCTCACAACAAAAAAAGACATCTGGAGTGTGTCCAGAGACGGGGATGGAGCTGGAGCACCAGGAGTGGCTGGGAGAGCTCCAGAGAAACCTGGTGAGGGGCACGTACACACTCCACCCCTGTCCTGGACAGCTGAGCCAGGGCTGGACAACCCCTTCCAGGAGGGATTTTCCCTGTATCCAACCTGACCTCCCCTGGCACAGCTTGAGGCCATTTTCCCTTGTCCTGTCCCTGTCCCTGGGAGCAAAGCTCAGCCCCCACCTGGCTGCACCAGAAACTAACCAAGGAAATCCCAGCTGCTTCCACACTGCCCCTCTCCTCCTTTCCCATTTCCCCCGACACACACACACACACACACTGCTGGGCGCCCATCACCTGCCACCCCACCCTTCCTCCAAAACAGTTTTTCCTTGCTCTTCAAGAACCCCTCTTCCCCCAGCCTCGTTTTTCCCCGCTTTTCCGGAATTCTCCCCGCTGTGAGCTGCGCGTACCTCCTCTTACTGTTCATGCTTTCCACTTTGGACCAGGAGTCGGTGTCTGGGTTGTAAACCTCCACGGTGCTGAGCCTCAGCTGGCCGTCGTAGCCGCCGATGGCGTAGAGCAGCCCGTTGAGCACGGCCACGCCGACGCGGCTGCGCGCCGTGGCCATGGGCTGGCACTTCTCCCAGCGGTTGGCAATGGGGTCAAACACCTCCACCACGTTCAGAGAGTCGCCTGCATAGAAATTTGCTACTCAAATTAAAAGAGGGAGGCCTGATGAAGCCCTGGGATGGTGACGGGGGTGGAGGGGTAAGGGGCAAAGATGGGGTTGGCGTGGGGAATTTGCCTGCTTTGCTTTGGGGAAATATCTGGGGGGGAAAAAAAGGAATGGGAACCTCGTGAGATTCAACAAGGCCGAGTGCAAAGTGCTGCGCTTGGGTTGGGGTAAGAAATTCTTCCCTGTGAGGGAGGTGAGGCCCTGGCACGGGTGCCCAGGGAAGCTGTGGCTGCCCCTGGATCCCTGGCAGTGCCCAAGGCCAGGCTGGACAGGGCTTGGAGCAGCCTGGGACAGTGGGAGGTGTCCCTGCCCATGGCAGGGAGTGGAATGGGATGATCCTTAAGATCCCTTCCCACCCAGACCATTCTGGGATTCTCTGTCCTATCCTGGGCTCTCAAATCCTATTCCAGCCTTCCTGCTCCCACAGAGACATTTCCCAGCCACATATCCCTGCTTGTCCCCAGAGTGGGAGTTGTTCCTGCTGTGAACAATTCCCACTGTTCCCACAAAAGATCGGGAACATTTCCAAGCTCTGCCGTGCTCTGCACGAGGGGCCTGGACAAGTTCCCTGTGTGGAAGTGCCACCTGCACTGTCCTCCAAGGGGCAGCAGAGACCGGCAAGTCCCATCTGTGGTGCCGCTGCTTCCGGGGAGCACAGCTCCTCTGTAAAAGGTTTTTCCTTGGCCACTTTCTGTTCCCTTTTTATGCCATGGTGAGGCTCGTGTCAAAGTGCTGTGATCCCACAACACCAACAGCATTGTGGGGATCCCTGCACAGCCTGTTTGGGGCTCCAGGGCTTAAAGAATCTGTCCTAAATAAGCCTCACTTGGACAGGACTTCAGATGGAAGATGTTAAACTATGTTAAACCACCCTGAGGGTTTCACTGGAAGGGTGCATGGAGGACGAGACACTGCTCCACGTTTCCACGGGAGGGAATTCCATCATCCCATCATCCCAGCCAGCCCCTCCACGCTTCCACGGGAGGGAATTCCATCATCCCATCACCCCAGCCAGCCCCTGGTGGTCTTTCCACTGCAAGGTACCTGCTGAGTTGAGTCCCCCCACGGCGTAGATCAGCCCCGCGATGGACGTGCAGCACCGCGGCCGCGTCTTGAACGCCGGCAGGTGCGGCCGGCGCTCCGGCATCAGGTGGTAATCCTTGGCTTCGTCGACCAGATCCCTGAAATCCAAGCATGGAGCGTTAAAGAGGAGGTCTGACCGTGTGGAGTCCGAGGCTGAGGGCTCTGAGTCCGTGGCCTCACCTGCACTTGTGGCAGCAGCGGACCAGCTCGTCCTGCTGCACGCGGTCCGTGAGGAACTGCGGCCGGCACAGGGGCAGCCGGATTTTGGAGAGCAGCTCGGGCAGGAAGGATTCCCTCTGGTCTCGCTCGTACCTGATCCAGGCCAAGGCAGCTTCAAACACCTGCCAGGAGACAGCGGTGGGAAGGTGGAGTCTGGGGGCTGTGCAAGTGCATGGGTGTCGGGTGGAGCTCCTTTCTGACCCAGACATGGGGCAACTGAGAGGGGTTTGGAAAGGTTTTATTCCATCTTCAGTCTCATGTGAAGAGTGAGGCAATACAGATGTTATAATTAACACTATTACAATCAAAACCCAACTATTTCCTAATTACAATAGATTATAAGCGTGTCTTAGTTTATCAACTTCTACCACACTGTACTATAAATAAAGTTAATAATCTAAAATTACCCCTCGTGAGTCCCACTACAATGCATCTTTCCTAGTTCCATTTCTCCAAAATATCTAGTCTTATTTACAAATCTATCCTTTAAAACTTGTTTCTAGTTCCATTTCTCTCTCAGCAATGTCTGTCCTATTCTATGGCATTTCTAAGTCAACATTTCTTATCTCAAAGTTTCCATACAAATATATACTATGTGGATCTTCTATCAAACTTTAAAAATTCTCAACAAATTCATTTCTCACAGATGGGAATGAAATGACATGGAATTCTGGAATGGTTTGGATTGGAAGGAACCTCAAGGATCATCCAGCACCACAGGGTTTAAAAACCCCAAAGCAACTTCCTTCCACTCTACATGATGCTACTGGAATTTCTGAAGGGTGGGGCTGGCAGGTGCAAGGGCAAGGGAACACTTCCCAGGATGGACTCTGGATCCTACCTGCTCTGGGAAAAAACAGAGTGAGGAATTCTTGGTATGATACAGGAATGTGGCTGGAATGTGGGGCAGGTTCCCCTCCCTCCCTCCCTCCCTAAGCCTGATTAAAGAAGCACATTTTACCCTACAAGGAGAAGCTGAAGGTCTGCTCTGCCTTTGTCACCTCCTCAGGAACAGCAGGACAGATTTCCGGGCTCAAGGACAGGCACCATTTTCCCTGCTCACTCTCAGCCCACACCCATGGATTCTCAAGGCTGTGGGAACACCCTAAACTCCTCTCCCTCCCACAAATTCCCTGTCAGGAGAGCACAGTTAGGTGGGATTCTAGCTCTTCTCCCAGGGAACAAGGGACAGGAGGAGAGGAAACAGCCTCATGTTGTCCCAGCAGAGGTTTAGGTGGGAATTTGGAAAAATTCCCTCATGGGAAGGGCTGTCCAGATGCAGCACAGCTGCCCAGGGCAGTGGTGGAGTCCCCATCCCTGCAGGGATTTAAGAGCCATGTGGATGTGCCACTTGGGGACATTGGTCAGTGGTGGCCTTGGTCGTGCTGGGGGAAGTGCTGGACTCCATCCTCTCAGAGGGCTTTTCCAACCTCTGTGATTCTGTGATCCTAAAAAAGCCCTGCCTTCTGTTTCTTTAGGAACAAGTCAGTCTGGAGTAGGCACAGGAAACCATCACAGCACCTCTGAGTGTCCCCAGTGTGCCAGGACATCTCAGCTTCACTCAGCCCAGGGTCAGGATCAGGATCAGGATCAGGATCAGAATCAGGATCAGGATCAGGATTAGGATCAGGATCAGGATCAGAATCAGGATCAGGATCAGGATCAGGATCAGGATCATTCCATTCCCATTCCACTCCCAAGCAGAAAGAAACCCCTCAAGGCCAAGCCCTCCTCAGCCAAGACCTACACCAGGCACCCACCTGCTCTTCGGACTTCACGTTGAGCTCATCCCTGGAAACGAGCTCCAGGACGTCCTCGAAGGGCAGGGCCAGGAACTCCTCGGACATGGAGACCTCCACGAAGTGCTGGTGGATGAAGCTGTTGGCAGCCTCGTAGAGCACCGTGCACATCATGGTCTCGGCAAACTGCCGGACACCCAGGCAGTTCTTGGGATGAAGCCTGGCAAAGGGGAGGAGGAGGGCAACAGGAATGTCAGGTTCATGGAAGAGAAGATGGCTGCTCCTGGATCCCTGCAAGCGTCCGAGGCCAGGTTGGACACCGGGGATTGGAGCAGCCTGGGATAGTGGGAGGTGTCCCTGCACAGAGCAGGGGTGGATTGGGATGGGATTTAAGGTCCCTTCCAACCCAAACCATTCCAGGATTCTGGAGGGCACAGGAGGACACACAGTGCAGTGGAAGATGTGTCCTCTCCAGTGATGGCCCATTCCAGCTCAGCCAGGAGCTCATCTGCACAGGGAGCCCCAGGGGAATCCCAAGGCACAGCCAGTGGATGGAAAACACAAATGTCCCCTTGTCCCTGCCAAAGAGGCATTGGATAGATCCAGGTGGCTCTGGAAGCATCCACAGCTTCTCTGGGCACCCTGTGCCAGCCCCTCCCCACCCTCCCAGCCAGGAATTCCCAATTCCCAGTCTCCCACCCATCCCTGCCCTCTGGCAGTGGGAGCCATTCCCTGTGTCCTGTCCCTCCATCCTTGTCCCCAGTCCCTCTCCAGCTCTCCTGGAGCCCCTTGAGGCCCTGGCAGGGCTCTGAGCTCTCCCTGGAGCTTCTCCTCTCCAGGGGAACATTCCCAGCTCTCCCAGCCCTGGAGCAGCTCTGGCCCTCCCCTGGGTCTCTCAGCAGCTCCAGGTCCCTGTGCTGCTGGGTGGGGAACTGTCACATGAGGGTGACTCCCAGGGCTTGGTTACAACACAGCTGCCTCAAAATATCCCAATTCTCAATTCCACTTAAGAAGGAGAGCTCAGTGTCCATGTCCCAGCTCTCCAGGGTGGCCAGAATCCACTAATTTTTGGTTATTAACCAAAGTGGCAGCTGTGCACTCAAAACCAGGACTTCACTTAGGACACCTTGCTACTCCTGGTGGATTTGGGAGAATTTTGGTGGCCAATCCCTGTAGTTGGTGTGTGTGTTTAACAGCACACCACAGAAAGCCCTGAGCAGCTGCAGAGAAGCCGGGCTGGGAAAAATGAACATGTCAGACTCCATGGCAGGGCTAAGAATCCACGTGGAATGTGGACAGAGAATATCCCAGCTTTCCATTTCCACACCATGCTGCTGGAACAGCCTCACAGCCAAACACCAGTGAGGAAATTGAAAAACCTGGGACCAGTGTAGGGCTCTGTCACAGTTTCCTGTCCAGCTCCTGGGCTGAAGGACTGTGTTCCTCTCCTTTAGCACACACGGCAGCAGGAAGGGCAATTCCTGCCAGCATGGGCTCTCAAAAAGGGAAATGTCTCCTCAGTTTTGCTCTGAGTTTTGATTCTTGTGGCAGGCCAAGTTTTTTACTGTGTCCCCATAAAGGGGAATAACCCCAGAATAACCCTATAGGTTATTCTGAAGGGAATGAGAATGGTAGGAGAAGGGGGCATGGCTTTCCACTGGGATATTGGGAAGGAATTCTTGGCTGGGAGAGTGGAGAGGCCCTGGGCTGGAATTCCCAGAGCAGCTGGGGCTGCCCCTGGATCCCTGGCAGTGCCCAAGGCCAGGTTGGACAGGGCTTGGAGCAGCCTGGGACAGTGGGAGCTGTCCCTGCCATGGCAGGGCTGGCACTGGGTGGGCTTTAAGATCCCTCCCAACCCATTTTGTGTTCTGTAACTCTACAGATGCCAAGCTTTGGGATGCACACTCCTCATCCTGCTGGAAGGACACATCCTGCTCCTCCCAAGCTGGACACAGGTGAGTGAACCTCGCTGCTGCCGGGGAGCAGCTGGAATCCCCCCAGGATCCCCCCAGCCCCACTCACCTCTCCCTGAGGAAGGTGCAACAAGCGTCCTTGATGTTCTGCAGCTGCAGGAAACTCGCCCCCATGAGCAGGGACTGCACGTTCTGCTGGTCTATGGCCAGGTGCCCGTTGTAGGCAAAGTTGATCAGAGCCTCCAGTGCACTGAAAACAGGGAGGAAGGGCAGAAAAGGCAGGGAATTCCAGCTGGGATCGCAGTGTGCCAACAGCAGGACGAGCTGTGGGATCACCCACGCTGAGAAGAGGCTGGGAGCCCTGCACACCAGCCAGGCAGGGCAGTGGTGGTCCCTGGGACTCCCCTGGGAATTTTACCTGGGGTCCATGCCCTGCATGACGATCTCATCCTGCTTGCACTCCATCATGTCGTTGGTGAACATGGCGTGGAAGTAGGGGATGGACGCTGCCAGCACGATCCGGTGAGCGCTGAACTTGTGGTCCCCCACCTACAGCAGGGAGAGGAGGGATCAGCACCAGCACTGCTCCAGGCACTCCCTGCAGCCGGGATTCACCCCTGGGACTTGTGGAAGGAATCTGAGCTGGGACCCCGGAGCTGCTTTGGATGACGTGGTTTATTTCTGTTATCCTCTGCGCAGGCAGGGTGAGCTCACATCTTCACAGCGTGAAGGTCACAAGTTACTCACAAGGATTTATTGACCAGTAAAACACTGCCAACACGGATATTTATGTTTTTTGACCTTAAATATTTTGTCCTTAAATGTTATATCCTTAATTATGTCCTAAATATTAATATTATATCCTTAAATATTTTCTCTTACATGCTGCAGTGTGAGCTTTCTTAGCCAATCGTGTTATGACACACCAACTTACTGTATGACACTCTAAACTTCTTGTTTACCTCTGTAACTACTTTTATTTTTAGATCTTAAACTCTAAAACTCTAACTTTCCTTTACTTTGCTTAACGTGTCTCTGCTTTAAACTACAAATCCACATTCTCACCTCTGGCACCTCAGTGTGGGAGCCTTTTCCAAGGTCTCGGATCAAATCCTGGGTTTAATTCTAAGCTTTGCCTCACAGGCCCAAAGTCCTGAGAATTCCCTGTATTTTGGATTCCAACATGCAGCATCCAAGCCTGTTGCAATAAGGCAGATGGGACCCAGGTTTCTTTCTGTAGGAAAAGTTAATTTTTAAATTTACATAACTCATTTCAATACAGTTTTTAGAGACGTTGTGTTTAACTCTAACTGGCTAGTAGTTTTTTTGCTACTCAGTTTATTGGCTAAAATGTGGTTTTGTGTGTATGTGTTAAGACTCTCTATTTTTAAATTGTTTACATATTTTCCTTACTGATTTTTATGGGATAGATTAATTATGTTGGTGTCAACAGTTCTTTTACTAAAATAGGTTATTGTGCTAACTGCTTCTGATTTTTTTAAAATTTTTTTTCTTATGGGAACTTACAAGCTAGTTGTTACTTTAGCCAGAGTAGCAGGCCTTAAACTATATTTTATAATTTAAATATATTTTCTAATTTGAATTATTTAATAAGGAATTTCTTTATATTTAATATAATTTACTAGATTTTAGAATTTATTACTGCTTTTATAATTGCTGCAAAATCCTCACCCCGTCCATCTCCAGAGGAATGCTGCTTGGAGTCAGGAATTCCATCATTCCCAACAATCTCCCTTCTCCCTCAGAGCCAGTAGGGGTTTGGAAAGCAGAATTCCTGCCAGATGGAAAAAAGGAGGCACTTCTGGAGAGCCTTTTCTGTCCTGGGCAGCTCAGGGGTGCCTGGATTAGGGTGCACAAATCCTCTCCTGCATCTTGCAGCATTCCTAATTCCCAGAGCAAAAGCAGCAGATGGGGAATTTGGGATGAGTTAGAGATGGGATTTCTGAGCTGTTTTTGATGATGTGGTTTATTTTTTTATTTTTTATATAGGTAGGAAAGGTGAGTTTGGTTTACATCTTTATAGCAGAAGGTCACAGGACCCCTACTTATAAGACTTCTGAAGGATTTAATAAGGATATTTATGTTTTTGATCTAATCCTTAAATATTTTGTTTTATGGATTCATGTTACAGTGTTTTTTAAGTTAATTTAGTTAATTAGTTAATTTAGTTAATTTTAGTTAATTTTTTAGTTTTTTAGTTAACACAAACCTACAATATTGTATTTTAAACTTCTTGTTTACTTTTGTAACTTTTTATTTTTTCTATATCTTCAATTCTAAAACTTTAAACTTTTCTTAATTTAATGCATTTCTCCTTTAAACTATACATCTGTATTTTTACTTTTAGTATCTTAAGTTTGGAAGCTTTTCCTAAGGTCTTAAATACTGTGTTTAATTCTAAGTTTTGGTTTCTAGGCTCAAAGTTTTGAGAATTTCAGTATTTTAGATTCAGAATTTCAGTATGTCAGATTTTCAGTATTCAGATTTTCAGTATTTTGAGAATTTCAGTATTTCAGATTCAGAATTTCAGTATTTCAGATTCAGATTTTCAGTATTCAGATTTTCAGTACTTTGAGAATTTTTTCAGTATTTCAGATTCCAACACCAGGAGGTGAAGTGGTCCATGACAGCTCATGGAAAAAACCCTTCACATTTATATTTGTGTGTGACTTTTTGGGATGAAGGGCTGTATCCATCCCTTCTCCCAACCCAAAATCCCAGGGGCTCTGAGCCTTGGGAGATGTGCCAAGTCCCTGCCAGCCTCTGTGGGCACAGGTGGGAAGGGCAATCCTGGGAAAGGGGGTCAGGGAAGTGCCAGGATCCACGAGGGGATGGAGCTCCTGGCCACCTCCCCGGCCCTGGAGAGGGAGGAATGCTGGAGAATGGATTCCCACCCTGACTTCACAAACCCCAGCCCAGGCAGAGCTTTAAAAACACAAAAATACAGCGAATTCCATAGGGCAAGGCCATAAAGGGAAATGATTCCAGGACCTGAGAGCCCCTCCCCACGTCCCTGGGATTTTCATTCCCTCCCTCCCTGCCCAGTGAGGATTCTCTGGGTCCGAGGGGCTGCTCAGGAGGGGGAAATCCCTCAGGACCCTCCTCTGGAGCTCTGGGTTTGGGAATTCCCGGTGGGAAGGGCTGACACAGTGCAGTTGCTGTTGTATTAATTGAAGGCATGGGGTTGCCATCAGATTATGAATGATTTATTGTTTAGGTAACATCAGTCTTAAAGGTTATTAGATTTATAAGATAGAAAGTGGTCAGCCATAGTCTAAAATGGTTATAAATTCTTTGTTGTAAAACAGTATATAATTTTCTGATCCAATGGACAGTTATAGAGTTTATTTTGTTTTTTTAACTTATTACCTTTATTTTTTCCTACTGTAATGTGGATACTTTTGTCTAACAAGGTCTTATTATATGTATACACATATTTTACACATATTAAAATATCTAAACTCTTAGTTTATTCTATATAATCACATTACTACATTATTATATTATAAAACCCTTCATCTTATCTAACTCAGTTTCTTACTTATTTAAGGTATATTCTTACTTATAACTACAGAAACGTAAGTTTATGATTTTTCTGTTCACTGTCTGCTTTCACATCACTCTAGGCTTCCTCTAAGGCAGCAAACGGAGCTCTCTGGTGTTTGTGAGGATTTTTATCTTTGCAATCCCCACCACACAGGAGCAGCCAGGGCCTGGGTGACCAGGGGACAAATGTCCACGTTCCACATTCCACATTCCAGCCCGGAGGCTCAGGAAGCCCGACCTGCTCAGCAGCTCCAGCTCTTCCAGCCCATCCCTTGCCCCCGGGCGAGGCCGTTCCATCACCAGCTGCTCCCGGCCCAAGCCCCTGATTTATCAGCAATAAATCCCACTATTGATGCACCTCCGTGCTGCTGGGAAATCCCTGCCCGTGTGTCTGGAACATCCCAACACACAGAAACTCTCCAGTTCTCCTTTTGCTCTTTCTGAAAGGTGAGAGAACAAGGCCTCCTCTTATCTCTGAAATCCTGTAAGGAATTCGCTCCAACTGGAAAAGTTCATTAGGTTTGTTTGGCTGAGTGCTCCCATTCAGGCTGAGTGTGCAAGAAAAGCAACATTTTACTTGACTTTCATTTCCCCCTAAGCCCAAGCTGCCAAAAATCACAACTGTCCAAATCTCATTGCAGCTTTTTAATAAATGAAACGTGGTGCTAAAACTGAACAGGCACCTCTTAAAGTGAAACACCTGCTTCAAATGCATACAGTGACCTTCTATTTATAGGCAAAATTATCTTTATAACTAAAGATAACAGGAATTTCAACACCAAGGTTATATTTACTCAAACCCCAAGCCTGTAGTGTGACCCAAGGAGGAGAAAAAGGCACTTATTTCAGAAAGTAACTGTAATTTACAGAGCCCAGGTGGCAGCTCTGGGCCCCCTGTGACAAGAGTGACATTGAGGAGCTGGAGGGTGTCCAGGGAAGGAAAAGGAGTTGGGAAGGGTCTGGAAAGCTCCTGAGGGAGCTGGGAAGGGGCTCAGCCTGGAGAAAAGGGGGATCAGGGGGGACCTTGTGGCTCTGCACAGCTCCTGACAGGAGGGGACAGCCAGGGGGGGTCGGGCTCTGCTCCAGGGAACAGGGACAGGAGGAGAGGGAACGGCCTCAGGCTGGGCAGGGCAGGCCAGGGGGGAAATTGGGAAAATTTCCTCATGGAAAAGGGGGTGAAGCCTTGGAAGGGACAGCCCAGGGCAGTGGTGGTTCCCCATCACTGCAGGGATGTGACATCCCTGTGGATGTGGCACCTGGGGACAGGGTCGGGGGTGGCCTTGGCAGTGCTGGGTCATGGTTGGACTCAGTGACCCAGGAGGGCTTTTCCAACCTGAACCATTCCATGATTCCATGCCCCAGCCCCTGTCCAAGGGTGAAAGGGTCTCACCAGGCTGCAGTCACAGGGGTGCAGCAGAGGAGCTGCCACCAAACAGGAGCAAACATCCCCAGGCATCCTGCAAGATTCCTGTGGGTCAGGCGAGCTGGGCTGAAACCCTCACTGGGATCAAACCCTGGGCTCTGCTGCCCCTCCAGGTGCTCCCAGACTGGGAATGGTCCCTGTAGGCACCGAGAGCCTGGGAAATATTCCCTGCTGCTGGACAAGAGAGAAGCTGGGGTTCCTTCCCTTTGGAACTTGCTCCTGGAATGGTGGGGAGCCCCTGGGGAGATGGAGCAATTGGGATCTCTGTGTTCATTCCACCAGTGCTTCACAAGGAACAGCTGCATTTCCTGCTGCAGGCAAAGGACAGGATTTTCCTGTGGAATCTGGAAAATCCTTCCAAGGATGAGTCCGTTCAGCTCATCCTCTTCTTTCCCAAAGTGCTCCCTTCCTCCACAGCCAAGGCTCTCCCTTTCCATGACTAAATGAATGCACTTTCCTGGTGCAGCCACCTAAGGAGAAAGTGGGAAAGAGCTCATCCTCTTCCTGATACCATTCCAGGATCTCCTGGTTTACCATTTCTAACTTTAGGTCCTTTGCTTTTAAGGCAAAAGATTCTGTTTCCAAGAAGAAGGAACTTTGCAAGCATCCCTCCTGACCTCAGGAATCCTGGAATTCTCCTCTGCCGTGTCTCTGAGAGGGTAACAAAGTAATCTGGCCCCAGACACCCCCACAGCCCCAGTGGAAGAAATTCCAGGGCACAAGGAGCCTTTCTCCAAGGAAAAGGGTGTAGGTGGGAGAAAGGCACTTCTTGTGTTCCTGACGTCACCACCCTGCAGCACCGAGAACTCGCTGAGTTTTGTGCTGCAAAGGTCTCAGAAAACCCCAAATCCATCTTTTCCGTGGGGATGTTGGCACTGAGGGCACAGAGAGGCCAGGGCAGAAGCAGAGCTGGTGTCCAACCCCTCCCAGCCCTGTTTTGCCAGGAAGAGGTAATGGGATGCAGCTGGATCAGGACAACCCCAAAGACAAATCCAGGCTGGGGGGACAGTGAGAAGGGAAGGATTTGGGGCTGTTGGTGGATGAGGAGCTCCACGTTCCCTGGCCAGAACCCCCCGTGCCCTGGGCTGATCCCACAGTGTGGGCAGCAGGAAAGAGGGAATTGTGAAGGCTTCCCACTGCCAGAGGGCAGGGATGGATGGCAGATTGGGAAGGAATTCCTGGCTGGGATGGAATTCCCAGAGCAGCTGTGGCTGCCCCTGGATCCCTGGCAGTGCCCAAGGCCAGGCTGGATTAGGCTTGGAGCAGCCTGGGGTGGTGGGAGGTGTCCCTGCCAGGGCACGGGTGGGAATGGGATGATCCTGAAGGTCCCTCCAGCCCATTCCAGGATTCCATGAGAATGGTGACCAATTCCTTTGAAGCAGAGGACACATCCCCTCTGGATGTACAGCAAAGAAACACTCCCAGAGAATTCCCTGCCAGCTCAGAGAAACCCAACTCCTTTTTGGAATTCCAGTCCCTCCACTTCCCACATGGACAGGGAGCATCCCGAGGGGATCAGCTCCAGCCCTGCCCTCCTCAATGCTCCTGAAGGGACAGCAAAAAGGAAATTTGTGTTACCCTGGAACTAAAAATCCTCATGTTTTCTGTAAGGGGAGAGCTGATGGCATCTGAGAGCTCGGGGCAATCACATCCAGGCAGGATCCCAAAGAATTCCTGTCTGTTGGGTGACAAGGCTGGAGCACATCCTCATCCTGCAGCTCTCCTGTGCACAGTGGATCATCTGCTCTTCCAGCCTGTCCCATAAAACAGATATTCCCTCTCTTTCCAGGGCTGTTTTCCTGGAGGATCTCCCAAACATGCTGCAACATCTGCAGAACAGCCAGGCACTGAGTTGTCAAGGATCCTGCTGGGATCAGGCAGGCAGCCCGAGGTGTCTGGAATTCCACTTATCCAGAGGCTCCTCCACCTCTGCAGCAGCTCTGGGGGGTGCAGCTGCTCCAGTGTGGGGGGTTTGGAGTTAACAGTCTGCTCTGGAAAAACTGGGATCAGGATGGGAGAGAAGCCACCAGGGCTATGACCTGTTGCCACCATTGGCATTGTTCACCAAACAAATATTGTACCCGCTCCACAGCTGGGAATTATTTCAGTTTGCCAGACCTGGGTTATATTTTTAGGAGACTTTTCTAACTAGTCTTGGAGTTAGTCATGGAAAAATGGCATTGGAGTGGCTCAGATCTGCAGGAGGAGCTGCAGCAGCAAGAGGAGCTCACATCAACTCCGCTCTCCGAGGATTTGGGGAGGCACAACCCTTCCCTCCTGCCACAGCTTGGTCAGGATTTCTGGAGGTGCCAGCCTGCCCATTCTCCTCCAGCTGCAGTGGGAGCCAGCAGGAGGTAGGAAGGGATTTATTCCCTCTCAGTTTGTAAGGAAGCAGAAGGATGGATCCGTTTGCCCTGGTTTCTGCATTCCAGCAGCCTCTGATGTGTCCCTGGAGAGCGCTTGGACCTCGGCCTGCAGCACAGACAGCACATCCCACCAAACAAAGCTGCCCAGGCTGCTTTCATCCTGCAGGGATGAAACAACTCCAGAAACAATGCCCAGGAAGAACACCAGCACCAGGAGCTTGCTTCTTTTGTGCTGTTAAAAACCAGATCAGGATCTGCAGCTCAGGGAAGGGCCCCGAACACGTGAGCTGGAATTCTTGGGGCCTTCGCAGTGTTCAGTTGTGAGCTGCAAAGGGGAGAAGACTGGAAACCCACTAAAAATGAGGAGGAGAGGTTCTGAGAGAGGAATTCTGCCCCTTGGCTGGTCCACAGCTGGAGTTCAAAGCCTCAGACCCCACTAAATTAGAAGAAAAGAGGCTAAGGAGCCTCATTTCTGCCCTCTGTGATTATTCCAGCCCTGGTGTTTCCCTGCCCCACTGGAACCTCCATCACCTTTTCCACCACCACCAGGACTGCATGAGGAGGAAAGCACAGCTTCCCCTTCCAGAACACGACTGGGATGGGGATCAGCTGGGGAGAAGGGTTGGGCTGGATATTTTATGGCCACACCGACGCCCAGCCCGGTGATTCTCAGAGGAGAAAGCAGAAATGTGGCTTTGCTAAGCAAAATTCCCACTTTTTTTTTTTTTTCCAAAGGAAAAGGACTAACCACAGCCTGAGGTGTGTCTCCTCCCTCCCCTCCTCCCTGCAGTCCATCCAGGTGTGTTGCTAGCAAATGAATATTTAATTAAACATTTCGGAGAGGCTCCAAAGGGAGCTCGGAGGGAAGATCGGGAGCAGCCCTGACCTGCAGCTCTTAAAGAGACAGGGAGAGAAAAGAACTCCCCAAATCCATGAGGCAGAGATTGGGCACGTCAGGATCCAACTCCTGGGACAAAGGGGTGTTTGGAAGGTTTCTGGTTTAGAGATGGGACAGACAAAAAGTAGCAGGAGGGGGAAAAAGGGAAATAAATTCACTGCAGTGGTGTGGGAGCACCTGGAGGTTCCTCTGGGTTGGACTTGGAATGTTTCTCCAAGCTTTTATCAGAGAATCCTGGAATGGGCTGGGCTGGGAGGGATCTCAAGGATTATCCAGTGGCACCCCTGCCATGGCAGGGACCTCCCACTGTCCCAGGCTGCTCCAGCCTGGCCTTGGGCACTGCCAGGGATCCAGGGGCAGCCACAGCTGCTCTGGGAATTCCATCCCAGCCAGGAATTCCCAGTTCCCAATCTCCCACCCATCCCTGCCCTCTGGCAGTGGGAGCCATTCCCTGTGTCCTGTCCCTCCATCCCTTGTCCCCAGCCCCTCTCCAGCTCTCCTGGAGCCCCTTCAGGCCCTGGCAGGGCTCTGAGCTCTCCCTGGAGCTTCTCCTCTCCAGGGGAACATTCCCAGCTCTCCCAGCCCTGGAGAAGCTCCATGACCTTCACGTTCCTCCCTTACTCCTGAGTAAGAATCACCCAAACTCTGTCCCTGCTGGAACCCCAGCCTGGATTTCCAGTGGGAAAAGCTCCCCAAGCCAGGGTAGGGCACAGAGAGTTTGTGCTGGCTGATTTTGGGGTGCCCCAGTGAGCCAAAGCCACCTCCAACTTCCAGCTGAGACAAACTCCTCCTCAAAGGCCCAGCAGCTGGAGCAGCCAGCCTGACCCTGGGAATGGCTGCACTAATCCCACCACCAGGAAAAGGGATGGCCAGAGGCAGAAGCAGCACAAGGTGGGATATTTTCACAGCATGACCCCAGACAAATGAATGAAATGCTTGGAATTCCAAGCTGTGGGTGGAGGAGGAAAAGCTGGAATGCTTGAAACAACATGGGCAGAGGACTGACAACTCAGCAGGTGCTGCTGGCATCTGTCTTGGGGATTTTGGGAGGGAATTCTTCCCTGTGAGGGTGGGGAGGGGCTGCGATGGAATTCCCAGAGCAGCTGTGGCTGCCCCTGGATCCCTGGCAGTGCCCAAGGCCAGGCTGGATGGGGTTTGGAGCAGCCTGGGACAGTGGGAGGTGTCCTGCCCATCCACTGCATGATCCTGAAGGTTCCTCCCATCCCAAACTGGTCTGTGATGGTTTTGATCTTTCCTAATATGTTTTAAAGCTCTGTAGGGACAAAGAGGTTTTAAACAGCTCTTTGCTATGGAAATTCCACACAAATGGATAATTATTCACAGGAATTTTATAAACAATGGTGAGGAATTTATCCAAGATAAGACTGGCATCATAAAACTCGCCTTGTCTCCCGGAAACATGGGACTGCCAGGATCTGGTCATCTCCTGGCACACCAACACCCAGGTTAATCCTAAAAGAACTACACCCAGCATCCCAAAGCAGCTTTGCCACAGAATTCCCCCGGGTTCCAGCCCAGCCTGTCACCAGTATCACCCTGCAGAAGGAACCTCAGCCCCTCCTCCCGGGGATGGAGCAGCCCCCGTGTCCATGGAATGCTCCCCACCCCACATCCTGGCAGGCCCAGCCCCCTGGCAGGTTTCAGGGAGAGTAGGCAGGCAGCACCTTCCCTGTTTAATTAAAGCACAGAGTTAATTCTGCAGTGACTCAGAGCTGCGTGTGGCTCCCAGCCCACCAGCTCCTGCCAGTCTGCAATCCCGATGGATCCCTGCAGCTCCTGCCAGCCTGCAGTGCTGGGGGATCCCTGCAGCTCCTGCCAGCCTGCAGTGCTGTGGGATCCCTGCA
>QUSF01000152.1:39377-49576 GCA_003676055.1 Chloebia gouldiae
GTTTCTGTGCTTCCATGGTGTGCACAAATGGGACATTTGTGTTTCCAGAAAAGAACAATTGATAAGGGTGAGGATTTGGACCAGGAGGATGATGCAGGGACTCTCGAGATTGGAAGTTCTCCTACATCCCCCACTGCTCATGGGAAGAAGGAAGCCAAGAAGGATGATGAGTGAGTTAAGCAGTCACACACCTCTCCTTTACCTCTGACAATCGTGGAATCATGGAATTGTCAAGATTGGAAAAGCCCTCCAGGACCATTCAGTGCAACCATCCCCCAGCACTGCCAAGGCCACCCCAGACCACGTCCCCAAGTGCCACATCCACAGGGATTTAAATCCCTCCAGGGATGGAGACTCTACCACTGCCCTGGGCAGCTGGGCCAGGGCTGGGGAGCCTTTTTGGGGAAGGAATATTCCCAATATCCAAGCTGAACTGTTCCCCTTGTCCTGTCCCTGTTCCCTGGCACCTGCTGTCCCCTCAGGGCCTTTCCCAGCTGTTGTCCCCAGTCCTCGTGGTGCCCCAAGTGCAGGGCCCAGCACTTCCCAGTGCCCGGCTCTGGTCAGGCAGGAATGTGCAGCCCATGGAGGAAGGAACGGAGGGAGCTGCCAGAGGAGCACAAGAGATCTGGGGAGGGAAGGGGGAGCCAGCCAGTCCTGAGCAGAGGCAGAGCCTTCCATTTACAGAAGTAAACCCTGCTTGGTTCCTCCCTGACATACCCCAAAGTCCTCACGGAGGGAGCAGAAGAGCCACCAAGGCTTTGGTGTCCATGTGACCCCTGGGCTCTGCTGTGCTGTTCTGGTTTCAGGGAGCCTCCAGGAGATGTGGCAAACACTCCTCTGTCTGTGTTCCAAATCCCACTCTCCTGCTCACACCATTCCTTAGGAAGAAATCCCCTGGCAGGGTGGGCAGCCCTGGCACAGGTGCCCAGAGCAGCTGTGGCTGTCCCTGGATCCCTGGCAGTGCCCAAGGCCAGGCTGGACAGGGCTGGGAGCAGCTGGGACAGTGGGAGGTGCCCCTGCCATGGCAGGGGTGGCACTGGGACGGGTTTTAAGGTCCCAACTAAACCCATTCCATGATGATTCTGTTTCTATTCCCTGCAGCTGAAGCTGGAGGGGTTTGTGGAGGGAAAGGAGCAGGGAGCCAGCCTTGGTTTGAATGTGGGCTTGGATCAAATCCTTGGGGATTCCTTTTGGAGAGGGTTAGCCTTTGTCCAGCCGTGCCCAAAGCTGGCAGAGTGGGGCTGCTGTCCTTGAGATCCTTCTCAGGAGAGCTCCTCCAGCCTGGCCTGTATCCCACAGAACCCAGGGCAGGTCCTCCACTCTGAGGATTGAGGATTTGTGGGAACAAGGCTGGTTTTATTCCTTGTCAGTGGATATTTCCCTGGAAACTTTGGTAGAAGCTACCTCAGATCATTTTGGAACTCAGCAAAGCCAAACCCTCAGCGTGTTTCGGTTCCAGATCCCTCTGGTGAAGGAATTCATGAATCTGGTTTGTGTTTTCCCCCGTCAGGAAGGAAGGATCTAGGAGCCCTCCTCCTGAGACAGGTCAGGATGAATCCTCACAATCCAAAACACCCTCCAAGGATCTGGAAGAGGAAGAAGAAGAGAAAGAGGAAGGAGGTGACCAGGACAGTGATGAAGAGCCCACAATCCCATCTTCAGAGGATTCCCAGGACCTCAGGTAGGTTTTCCCCGGGAGGGAGTAAATCCCCTTTTCCAGAGGGTGCTTTACACTGGGTTGTGTTCCCTGAGTGCAACTCCAAGGCAAAAGGGAGAGGTTTGGAGATCTGCAGGGAACACAGGACAGGAGTGTTGGTGGGAACCCCCTGAGCTCCACATGATGAGGGTGGGGGTCACCTCTGTGCTTCCAGCTCTGCCCTGCCCACTTGCTCTTGAGTATTTAAAAGCTTCAATTAATTTAATTTCTTTAATTGTAATTTTATTCTATTTTAATTAATTTAATTCTTTAATCTCCAAAAGCTGCAACATCCCTTTGGTGAGTGGGAAAACTGCAGGGAGACCTCACATGCAGCCAGAAATCCCCACAGTCATGGAAATGGAGCTAAAGAATCATGGAATTCCAGGCTGGCTTGGGTTGGAAGGGAATTTAGAGATCATCCCTTTCCACCCCCTGCCATGGGCAGGGACACCTCCCACTGCCCCAAGCTGCTCCTGCCTGCCCTTGGGCACTGCCAGGGATGCAGGGGCAGCCACAGCTGCTCTGGGAATTCCATCCCAGCCAGGAATTCCCAATTCCCAACATCCCACCCACCCTGCCCTCTGGCAGTGGGAGCCATTCCCTGTGTCCTGTCCCTCCATCCTTGTCCCCAGCCCCTCTCCAGCTCTCCTGGAGCCCCTTCAGGCCCTGGCAGGGCTCTGAGCTCTCCCTGGAGCTTCTCCTCTCCAGGGGAACATTCCCAGCTCTCCCAGCCTGGAGCAGCTCTGGGGGCTCCTCTGGGTCTCTCAGCAGCTCCAGGTCCTTGTGCTGCTGGATCTGGGGCAGCTCTGCAGGTGGGGTCCCACCTGAGGGGCAGAGGGGCACAATGCCCCACTCCTGCTGCCCAGGGTTTGTGCTTTGTGGGTTCCAGCAGAGCAGTGAATTGTTGCAGAATTCCCTCCTGGAGCTCCCCGCTGTGTTTCCATCCCCTCCACGCCCTCCACACGGGATTTGTGTCCCTCTGGTGTTGCCAGGGCTGGCAGGACAGGCTGCTGCAGCTGCAGGAGGCACATCCCAGAGCAATTCCAGCAGCTGGGGGCTGGAGCTGTGGCACTTTGCCCAGGAGCTGTTGTTTACAGCCCTGTGCCAGCGTCACACAGCCCTGGAGCAGCTGGAACATGCCCTTAAGAGGGCACCCAGGGAAGGCAGGAGCTGGAGTTTGGAGTGAGCAATGTGGAGCCCTCTGGGTACCTGCCTTGGAAAGAGATGAGCCTTAAGGTCCCCTCCAACCCAAATCATTCCACGGTTTTCTGTTTCTACCTCCTGCTCCCAAACCCATCCTGCTCTCCAGGAGTATCTGTGGAATGTGGCCTTCTCCTTTTCTTGCCTGGGGTGGCTCCTATTGGAATGACACCAGGTGTTCACAGGGACATGCTGGCATCAAAGCCATTTCACAGGAAAGTCAGGATGGCACTTGGAATTCTGATTTGGAAAACACTCAGGACTTCCAAGGCATGGCAGCAGTGTTGAGGAGCTGGCCAGTGCTTGGAGCTGGGGGGTTTGGCTCCAGAGGGGGCTGATCCTGCTGGGAATGCAGCATGGGCAGAGCAAAGGCATTTGTTTAACAATAGGGAGAAACAATATCCGTGATTTTGGTGAAAATTCAACCCATGAAAGGCCAGCTTTGCAGGGAATACTCAGTTGTGAGGCATCTCCTGAGGAACACGGTGTCAGTGTGAAGAACTTTGTTCTGGGAGCAGCCTGGGGGACAGTGGGTGTTGGGGCTGGCATGGGCACAGTGCCAGGGACCCCAGAGGAACCCACTGAAATCCCATCAGACCTCAGCTGCAGCTATTCCCAAGGATGGGGAGGCCACACCTCAAATCCTGAGTGGAGTTCTGGGCCCCTCACCACGCTGAGCATGTCCAGGGCAGGGAATGGAGCTGGGGAAGAGTCTGGAGCCACAGGAGTGGCTGAAGGAGCTGGGAAGGGGCTCAGCCTGGAGCAAAGGGGGATCAGGAGGGCCCTTGTGGCTCTGCACAGCTCCTGCCAAGAGGGGACAGCCGGGGAACAGGGACAGGAGGAGAGGGAACGGCCTCAGGCTGGGCCAGGGGAGCTCAGGGTGGATTTTGGGAATGTTCCTGCTGGAAAGGGTCTCCAGCCATGGCCCAGCTGCCCAGGGCAGTGGTGGTTCCCCATCCCTGGAGGGATTTAACATCCCTGTGGATGTGGCACTTGGGGACGTGGTCAGGGGTGGACTTGGCAGTGCTGGGGGATGCTTGGACTCGAAGATTTGGCAGAGCTTTTCCAAGCTGAACCCTTCACTGCACACTGCAGGGCAGGACAGTGAGCTGCCGTGTCTGTGTCTGCTTTCAGGCCCCCTGTGTCCAAGCAAGAGGCCTTTGAGCTGTTTAAGAAGGAGAGTGGACGGGAGATCCACCGGATCTTCAGGGACAACAAGAGAATCCTCATCGACAGGAAGAAGAGAAGCCATTCTGTGGCACAGCAGATCAACAGCCTCAAGCAGCAGATGGAGGGAATCAAGGAGGCTCTGGAGGCTCACAAGCAGAAGCGGAGGCAGGAGGGTGAGGAGGCAGCACGGGACAGGGGATGGAGCTCTGGGCTTTGAGATCTCATCTGGATCTCCACCTTGATTTGATTTCATTTAATAGAGGTGCTGGTTAAGGAATTACCCTGAGATAGGGCTTTGCCTCTGGATTCACAATATTTCCTCTGTCCCTATGTGATTTTCAGGTTCCAGAGCAGTTTTGGGTGGTCACAGAATTCCAGAATGGTTCGGGCTGGAAGGGATGTTAAGGACATTCCCACTCCACCTCTGCCATGAGCAGGGACACCTTCCACTGTCTACGGCTGCTCCAAACCAAATCCAACCTGGCCTTGGACACTTCCAGGGATCCAGGGGCAGCCACAGCTTCTTTGGGCAACCTGTGCCTCCCAACCCTCCCAGGCAGGAATTGCTTCCCAATACCCCATCTAAACAATCCCAGGGATTTTTCCCCCGAGAGCCAAGTCAGACCCTCCATCAGGTGTCACATCTGCAGAGCCCTGTCCCTGCTCTCCACCCTCACCAGGACCTTCCCTTCCTTTTCTCCCTCTCCAGGAGAATACATGGATGAGAAAGGACAGGTGATCATCGATGAGGAGGAGTTCTCCCTCATCCTGAAGCTGAAGGAGCTGAAGGAGGAGCACAGGGCTGGCTTTACCGAGCTGCAGGACCTGAAGGCAGAGATCCAGTACTGCCAGCAGCTCATGGATAAGTGCAGGAAAAGGCTCATCTCAGGTGCAGAGCACCAGGGCTCAGCAGCCTCCAGCTCAGCCGGGATAAATCCAGACTGGAGCACTCCCAAATGGAATCCCAGAATGGTTTGGGTTGGAAGGGACCTTAAAGCTTATCCACTTCCAATCCCCTCCCACTGTCCCAGGCTGCTCCCAGCCCTGTCCAGCCTGGCCTTGGGCACTGCCAGGGATCCAGGGGCAGCCACGGCTGCTCTGGGAATTCCATCCCAGCCCCTCCCCACCCTCCCAGCCAGGAATTCCTTCCCAATCTCCCACCCATCCCTGCCCTCTGGCAGTGGGAGCCATTCCCTGTGTCCCGTCCCTCCATCCCTTGCCAAATTACCACTCTCTGTTGTCCTGTGTCCTGTTGCCTTCCAGACTGGATTTTATTCATAATCAGGTGGGGTTTTCTGACCTAACCTTGAATTGCTGCAGATCCTCTCTTCCAGATAACGTCCCTCTACTCCTTGATCCCAGCCCTACATGGGGGAAAAAGCCTCCTACAAGGAATCTTAACAGTGCTGACCTCAGATCTCATCCTTGATTTTATTTAATAGAGCTGGGGGTTAAGGAATTGCCCTGGGATAGGGCTTTGCTTCTGGATTCCCGTATTTCCTCTGTCCCTGTGTGATTTTCAGATTCCAGAGTTGCAGCTTTATCAGGAAAAGAAGCTTGGCCACAGCTCTGCCTGGGCAATCCATGCAAATTCCTCCTGGGCTCCACCTTGAAATCTGTGCATTCAAACACCCCTGCTCTATCCCTGGATTTGCCCCTCTAAGGGAAGCTGGTCCCTGTAGGAATTCCAGATTTCCAAACATTTGGATGCTGTGCATATGGCAACATTTGCCAGGGGACAGCTTGGATCCATCAGAGCATCCCACGCTGGAAGAAATGGGATAATCATTCCCATGATGGAAGAAATGGGATAATCATTCCCACGCTGGAAGAAATGGGATAATCATTCCCATCATTGCAGGGATGAACAGGACCCAGTCACAACCCTGCCGCTGCTTTCTGTGGGATCCAGGTGTGGCGTTTTTGGGTGCTCCAGATGTTTGCTGTTTGTTCAGACATCCAGGACTCGCCCAGATCAGGAGTGGGAAATGCCCAGGATTAATAAGGACACAATTCCCACCCGCTGTGTGTTCTCACTGCCTATTATGGGATGGCAAATGGCTGTGCTGCAGTGTGTGGGTTTGAAATCCGAGCCCCAGCCGTGCTGCTCATTCCGAAGGGATTCTGGGGGCTGCAGGACTGGTGCCTTCTCATGGCCAGGGGACTGTCCCCAGAGCTGGCCACCACCTCCTGGCCACCTCAGCACAGCCAGCAGCCTCCTTAAATTCACTTTTCCAATCATTTAAACTCCAAATCCTGGAGTTCTGAGCTTCTGTCTGAGGGTTTAAAGAGCACTGAGATCCTGCCTGATCCATAGGGACAAGCAGTCCATGCTGTCTTTTGGGTCATTAATTACAGCCATTAATTGCCTCTCTTTGCTCTACAGAGTTTGAGATCTGGTACAATGAAAACGTCCATCTCCCTAAAGCTGTGAAGAAAGCTCTGGAGCCTGGTGGGAACATCAGACCTGGAATGATTCCCTTAAAGAGAGTCATGTGCCTGGTGAGTTATCCCAGAGTTCTGCTGAGTCTCCTCGGGAGCCACGTGTGGGGTGGTGAGGGAATGAGGGAGCCTGTGGAAGGAGGAGGAGGAGAAAAAGGGGAAGGAGGAGAAGGGATGAGGCACAAAGGGAGTATCTGGAGCCACATCCTGCTGTCACATTCCCTTCACTGTCTAGAGGCTAAATCAGGACAGTGACTGAAGCACCTGGGCATCTCTGGAATATCAGGAACTGGGCAAAGTGCCTGGGGGTGCAGAGATGTTTGGATTCCCAGCCTGTGGGATCACAGGTTTGCAGCCAAACTCTTGTGGCACTGGTCAGTAGCAGTCCTGTGGTAGGAGCCACTGTGGGGACCTGGGTCTTTTCTCATCCTGAAGATTTCTGTTCAACTCCCATTTCCCAGAATTCTTGCATCTAAAAAAAGTGGGACCAGAATGGGGGAATTCTGCACCTCTGAGGTGACATCCCACCTGCAGAAGCAGCCCCAGCCCTGGATCCAACAGCACAAGGATCTGGAGCTGCTGGAGAGACCCAGAGCAGGCCCTGGAGCTTCTCCAGAGCTGGAGCCAGGCTGGGAGAGCTGGGAATGCTTTTTCCTGTGGGAAAATCCCAACCCTTGCAGGTTTTTGCCCAAAGCAGCTCCTCCGAGGCGTGGAAAGGGGAACTTCTCACTTTCAGGGTTTTCCTGGCTGAGTTGGTGTTTGGAGCAGCAAAGGGGATCCTTGTCCCGGGTCTCCAGGTGTGTGTTTTGCACATGGAATGGGGAATGCTTTTCCCTGGCAGGATGAAGACGTGCAGGACAAGTTTGAGCGGGTGCAGGAGACGGCGCTGCCGGACTGCCCGGGCTCCGTGTCCTTCTACAGGGCCAGGATGAAGACAGATCAGAAGGTAACCCCAGCTGGGCCCAGGGAGAACCCAGAATGGACTGGAAGAGACCTTCAGATCATCCAGCCCCAGCCCCTGCCACGGCCAGGGACACCTTCCACCATCCCAGGGTGCTCCAAGCCCTGTCCAGCCTGGTCAGAACAAATTCACCCAGAGAGAGCTGGGAATGTTCAGCCTGGAGAAGCCTCCAGAGACCTCAGAGCCCTTCCAGGGCCTAAAGAGCTGGAGAAGGATAAGGGATGGAGGGACAGGACACAGGGATGCCAGAGGGCAGGGATGGATGGGATATGGGAAGGAATTCCTGGCTGGGAGGGTGGGGAGGGGTTGGGATGAAGTTCCCAGAGAAGCTGTGGCTGCCCCTGGATCCCTTGGGGTGTCCAAGGCCAGGTTGGATTTGGTTTGGAGCAGCCTGGGATCATGGAAGTTGTCTCTGTCCATGGAATGGGTGGATTGGGATAAACCTTAAGGTCCAACTGAAATAATTCTGGGATTCCATGAAAACATCTCAAACATCTTTTCAGTGCCCTGGAGAATTTCCTAGGGATTCCTGTCCCCTCCTTGGGATCTGCTCTCAGCAGAGCAGTGCTGGTGTAATGGGGATTTTCCCAGCTCTTTCCAGCACCACTTGGAAAGCCTGAGAAGGCATTCGGTTTTATTTTTCAGGAAAAAAGCTTTTACAGGTGAGAACTGTGCTCTGAGAGCTGAGCTGAGCTCAGTGATCCCTTTGTGTTCCCTGTTCCCAGCAAACCTTCAACAGGACCATGGCGGCCCTCCGGAAAATCCACAGGAAACCCGGACTGGTCCCGGCTGCGGGGAAGAAGAAAGCCCTGTCCTTCCTGCCCCTCACGTAGCCTGGATCCCAGCATTCCCGAAGGAATGCCACCTCAGGAAGTGCCTCCTGCTCGCATCCACCATCGATTTATAAAAATAAACAGCAGGAAAAGTGAACCACACAACCTTTGGGCAGGCAGGGAGTTATAACTGGGGATCGATGCTGCTGTTTGGACAGCACACGAGCCAGGCAGTTCCAGCAGCACCACTTGTTTTCCTGAGCCTCTGGAAAAGGCAGGATCACAGCACAAAGGTTGCTGTGGATAACCCAGGCTGCTCCTGATTCCCTCTTTCCTGGTGCTCGAGCTGCAGGCTCTCCTGTTGTTCCTATTGGAGCAACAAGTCATGGCTTGGCCTGTTGGATCTGCCTGGAGAAGGGGATGAAATAAAGATTCATTTCTGGGGAATCACAGAATGATTTTGGTTGGAAAAGCCCTCCAAGTCCAAGTCCAGCCATTCCTCAGCACTGCCAAGACCAACCCTGACCATGTCCCCAGTGCCACATGCACAGGGATTTTAAATCCTTCCAGCGATGGGGACTCCACCCCTGCCCTGGGCAGCTGGGCCAGGGCTGAGAGCCGTTTCCAGGAGGAACATTCCCAATATCCCACCTGAATCTGCCCTTGAGACGGTTCCCTTTTGTTCCCTGGGAGCAGAGCCCGATCCCTCCTGGCTCCAACCTTCCTCCCGGGAATTGCAGGAGCCAGAAGGTGCCCCCTGAGCCTCCTCTTCTCCAGGATGAGCTCCTCCAGCTCCCTCAGAAGGATCTGGGTGTAGAGAATGCTGAAAGCCCCAAATCAACAGCCCCCAGCTGCCAGGAGCATCCCGCTGCCAAAACCAGCACCAGCCATGGCAGGAGCATCCCCCATTCAAGCATCCCAGATCTTCTCCAGGCCAGCCCCAGTTCCATGGAGAACTGGCAAAGTGAGTGGATCCACGGTGCTCGGTTTGCTTGGATCTGTTGGAGCTACCTTCTGTCCCCAAAACAGCACCTGGCCCCTGGGAGGGCACTGGAGAACATCCCAGAAATCACCTTTTCCTTGTAATGATCCAATCCCAGAGGTTCCAACAGCTGCTGGGAATTCAGGCCAGGCTGGATTTCCCAGGAAAATGCTTCCACAGGACTGGAACTAAACCTTCCTGTGTCCTTCCATATATCCACCCCTTCTCTGCTTCCCACTTCATCCCTGTGGCTCCCTCCTGCCCACACCATGCTCCCAAATCTGGGAAAATCCCAGAAATCTCAATATTGGAAGCTGTAAATGTGGTTTGGAGGATTCCATGTGAACAGGCAGCCCAGAAGCAGCTGGGTCTCCTGAAGTGCTCCCGCACCACTCCATGGAGGAGCTCTCCCAGGGACTGGGAAGATGGGAAATGACCTGTGAAAGGAGAAAGAGGGGGTTTAATGATTTTTAGGGGAAATGGGGCCTGGAACAGCCCCAGGGATCTGGTGCCAAGGGGTGCTGGTGTCCAGGTGTGATCTCAGGGTGTGATCCTGGGGGTGCTGCTCATCCTGGTGTGCTCCTGGGGTGATCCCAGTGTGATGCTGAGAGATCCTGGTAAGTTCCTGCTGTCCCTGAGTGATCCAGGTGTAGTCCTGGTGATCCCGGCAGTCCTGCAGCTGATCCGGGTGCAGCCCCAGTGATCTCCCATCTGCTCCTGGTGGGATCCTGAGGATCCCAGGCGTGATCCCAAGGAGATCCTGCAGCCAGTCCTGGTGTGGCCCCAGGGGAATCCCGCTGAGATCCCGGGCCGAACCTGGTGTGACCCTGGTGATCCCAAGGGTAAGCCTGGTATAGTCCTGGTGATCCTGGGGAGATTTTAGTGATCCGATGGCTGATCCTGGGAGTGACCCAGCTGTGATCCTGAGGAGATCCTGGTGGTGCAAGGGCTGACCTGGAGGAGATCCTGGTG
>QUSF01000152.1:49586-101126 GCA_003676055.1 Chloebia gouldiae
ACCTGGAGGAGATCCTGGTGGTGCAGCGCTCACCTGGAGGAGATCCCGCCAGTCCCGCGGCTGATCCCGGTGTGCCCCGCTGACCCCTTCCTGGATCCCGGTGGGCTCCCAGTGCCACCCAGGCTGATTCAGGCGTGCCCCCGGCGATTCCTTGAACGATCCCAGTATGTTCCCAAGAAAGTCCCGGCGGTGGTGCGGCCGATGCCGGCGGGATCCCGGCGGCACGGCGGCTGGTGCCGGAGGCGGCTCCCGGCGGGGCCGCGGCTGATCGCGGCGAGAGCCCGGGCGCGATGCCGGCGTGCGGCGGGGCCCGGCGGCCGCTCCCGGAGGGCTCCGGGCGCTGCGCGGTGCCGCGGGAGGAGGAGCCGCGGCCGGGGCGGATCGCGGCGGGGCCGGGCTGGGCGCGGGTGGCGGGGGGGCCCCGCCGGACCATGTGAGGAGCCCCGACGGGGCGAGCGGGGCCTCCCCGGCCTGGGGGCACTTGCGGAGCCCCGCGCCCGCCCACCCACCATGGGGGATTTCTACGACCCGGAGCACCCCACGCCGGAGTAAGCGCGGGCCCTCCGCGGCCTCGGGCCCGCCGGCACCGCGCGGCCGCCGGGCCGCTGCCCCTTCCCCTCCCCGTTCCCCTTTCCCCGTTCCCGTGCCTGTGCCCCTGCCCTGTCCCCGTCCCGCCGCCCTCCTCCTTCCCGCCGCCCTCCCGCCGGTCCGGGGTAGGCCGCGCATCCCCGGCCTCGCGTGATGGCCGCGGCCGGGGCGGGCGCGGGGAGGGCGGGCAGGGAGCGCGGGGAGCGAGCGGCGGGAGCGGCCGCGCCGGGGCTGCCGGCTCGGCTCCGGGGCTGTCCCCGCTGCCCCTGCCCGTGTCCCCTTCCCCGTCCCGTCCCTGCCCGGGGGTGCGCGGGGGGAGCCGGGCGGAGCGTGCGGACGTGTCCCGGCCTCCCCGCGGGGCCATTTTTCTGTACCTTCTTTACTGTTATTGTTATTGTTGTTATTAATGCTGTTTTTCCTAGTTACCGAGCCTCGTCTTGGTTTTACCCCTGGAATTCTCTCCCCTCGGGCGGCCCTGTGCCCTGACCCCATTTTCTGCCAGGAGGAAGGAGCCAGGGAAGGGGGAGCAGCCTAATGGCCGGGAACTCTGGTTCTCCTTTGGAGGGGGAATTTCATCAAACCACCCCCTTGATCCCGCCAGGGCCTCTGGCTTTATCGGCTCTCCTGAGAAGTCACTCCGTTCCTGCTGGGTTTCTCCCCCCACACCCGTTTCCCGCTGGTTCTCAACGCTATTTTTACATTTTTAGTCTTCCTTGGCGAAGGATTCAGGGGCTCCATAAACTTTGCCAGCTCTGGGGTGGAAGGAGCAGACATCTGGCGCGGAGCACCCTCCAAGCAACGGCCGGATTGGAAGCAAAGCTAAAAATGGTGGTTTTTTTTGAGCAGGGACAACAGAGCAAACCTTTTTTGAACGAGTTCTGCCCGTGCCCACCTGGAGCAGCTGAGGAACAGCTTCCCCTTGTTGCAGCTGAAACGGCCCCGGTGGCTGAGCCTTCTAAAATTAGTGAGGAATGGAGACTTTCCTTTCGAATCCAGGTTGTGTTTTGCCAGACGTGGCTCCTGGGATGGGAGTAAATCCTGGTGGGACAATCCCTTCCCGGGAGACCCTCTGGGTACAAAGGACTCTTGTTCATCCCAAAACTTTTAGGCTAATTCAGGTGTTTTACCTTTGTCATTTGGAGCCTGTGGAGGGACCCTTGTGCCCGGGATTGATCTGGCACTTGGAATTTGGTGTCCAAAATTGTCCACGTTGTCTCATGTCGCTGTTTGTTGTCTAAAAATGTCCAGTGGCGCCAACCTGGGCTGTTGTAAGGAGCTGGAGCGGCTCCTTTGAACGACTTTCTAATGGAATTATGGATTAATTGGCCTGATTTGGGGTTGCTTTGGGGTGGCTGTTGCGTGTTGGGACTCAGAAAGTTTTTGGGAGCTGTCCTGGTGTTTTTAGTGTTGTTGTTTCCCCATCCCCACCTCGAATCCCGGTGTTCTGTTCCTTAGTGGCGTGCCTTAATTTGGATGTGCTTTTCCCAGCACAGAACTTTTACCTGGAGAAAGGGATCCTTTGGGATAATTGGCTGAAGGTTGTTAGGAATGTCTGAGGATCTGTTGGCTGTTTGGGAAGAGTGGAATTCAAGCGGAGCCGTGCTGCCTGTGGGATGTTTGTGGCTTCCCCCATTCCGTACCCACCGCGGGGTGGGATGAGGAGGGGTGTGCAGGGTTGGTTTTTTGGGATGAGCTGCTTTTTTAGCTCGGAACGTTGGGATTGTGATGCTTGGAGAGGTTTGATCAGAGCCCTGTGAATCCTCAGGCTCAGCCTTAATTTTCCTGGGAATTATTCCCTGGATGCTTTGGGTGGGAAGGGGCCCTAAGGATCATCTCATCCCCCCGCTGCCACGGCAGGGACACCTTCCACTGTCCCAGGGAGCTCCAAGCCTGGCCTTGGACACTTCCAGGGATGCTGCTGAGCTGGAGCTCCAGGCTGGCCAGAGGAGGTGGATGCTGAGCCGGGAGCTGAACGATGAGGCGTCGGTGCCGATGGCTTTTCCTGGAATTTTCCTGTAGGAAAGGAACTCGGGCTGGCTTTTACCTCGTGGGTCGCTCTCCATGTCCGCTTGTCAACCAGAGCTCGCACTCCTGGGAACGTCGGTGTCCAGCAGAACCAGGTCTCCTTGACTTTTTGGATGCTTACATTTGGGCCAGCCCAATTCCCAGAGCTCTGAGGCGCCACCACATTCCACATGGAGCTTCTCCATGGAGTTGCCCACGCTGGCCTGGACCTGCTTAGAATCCCAGACTGGTTTGGGTTGGAAGGGACCTCAGAGCCCACCCAGTGCCACCCCTGCCATGGCAGGGACACCTCCCAGTGCCCCAGGCTGCTCCCAGCCCTGTCCAGCCTGGCCTTGGGCACTGCCAGGGATCCAGGGGCAGCCCCAGCTGCTCTGGGAAGCTGTTCCTGATGGACATGGATGGATGTTTGTATCCTGCTGTGAGCAGAAGCTACTTCATCTCTTGGTGCTGCTGTTTCCTGGAAGAAGATTCCAAGATCGTCCCCATCCTGATGATGCAGGAACCTCTTGGACCAGTGACACCTCCATGATGGGACAGAATTCAGACTCCAAGGATTTCTTTTCCTCATGCCCGTCTGTCATCATGGAAATTGCATTTATCCATCTGCTTCTGGAGACCTCCCCAACAGGAATTCAGCTCCCTTTCGGAGGAAGAAGCTTTTCCAGCCATCCCGGTGATCCTGGTGGGGCTTGGTGGGTGGTTGGGAGGGTTGGGATTTAGGATCAGACTAAGGAATATCCTGTTGGTGTTGTTAACGTGACCCGATACGGATTCAGACAGTCGGGAACTCCAAGTTTCTTGGTTGTGGCTGTTCCCAAGGATTTTTTTGATTTTCATTGGAGCTGTAGAGTATCCCAGGCTGTTCCCTGTTGGTGTCACTTTGGGATGTTTTTTTTCTGGGAATCTGGATTCTATTTTCTGCTTTTCCCTAAGGAAAACCATCCATAAGGTTGGTTCCCTCAGCACAAGCTCCTGGCCAAAGTGCTGTGGTTAAACACCCACATTTAGGTCCTGGAGCATGTTCCAATCCACCTGGGAGATGCTGAGGGGAGGGAAAGGCTGTTTTCCACCTGCATTTCCCTTGGAATGCTCTTCCCCCTTATTAAGGAGATTAATGATGGTCTGTGGGATGGGGAGAGGAAAGGGAGAAGCTTGACTCTCGCTGCCTAAGCGTCTCCATGGGTTTTCCAGCTTTAAAGTGTCTGGAAAGTTGGATTATTTAAGGAAAATTTACTTTTATGTGTTTGGCTTTGGGAGCCTGAATGGGGAATTTGGGATCCTTACCTGGAACATTTCCAGGAATGGGGCAGCTGGAGCTTCTTGGGGCAGCCTGGTCCCAGATGTGCTGATGGAATTTTAAATATGATTTGTTTGGATATTTAGAAGAGAAGAGAGGATTTATCAGCACCTGTTTTTAATGGGCATTTTTCCTTCCAGAATTTTAGAACTCCTTGAGGAAAAGTCTTGAGGATGTCCCAGTGTGGCTCTGGTTGATGGAATGTTGGTAGAACAGGTTATTTTCGTTTTCCTTGTTTTTTTTCCTGACTTTTCCCATTTTTTGGAGTTAAACTTCTCTAAAAATGCTCTATCCCTGCAGCTACACCACTCCTTCGGCTTTTTGGGATTCACATCAGAGGCTACAATCTCTGGGAATGATGTGGAGCTGGACCTAAAACTCAGGAGAATATGAGCCAGGAGTCAAAATTTGATCCCAAAATACTGGTGTGAGGAAGAGGCTGGTTCAGGAAGGAGCTGGAGCTCCTTGTGGAGTCTCATTTCCAGCAGATTCCCTCTGGATTGCTCCAAGATTTTACTGCTTCCACAGCACCTTTGTAATTGCCTTTTCCCCTTCCTGATTGAAATGCAGCAGTGGAAGTTTTCCAGCTGGAAATCCAGAGTGTGTCATTGCCAGGTAGCAGGAAATAATTATAATTCCCAGCTTTTTGCAGCTGGAAATCCAACAGGAAAAATCTCCAGAGCCTGGGGCTTGGTGTTTGCCTGCACAACCCATTCCCAGACTGGAATTTTATGGCAAATTTCTGGTGTAAAAGAGCATGAAAGGGATTTATTCACTCCTGTGGAATTGAGAGCAATTCCCAAGGTGTCCCTGCTCCTGCTGGGCAAAATCCCAGGACATTAAACTTCAGCTATAATTAGGTAAGAAATAAATCCTTGGAGAGTTTCTATTTATTTTTATTTATTTCTATTTATTTTTATTTATTTCTGTCAAAGGAGTGACTCTGAGCTCAGCCAGGGCCTTGCAACGTTCTGTTTCATATTTTTTGGGTTGCAAGTTGCAGCTGCTCCCCTTTGGAATGGAATTTTAGGATCACCTCATGATGGGGAATTGCCTTCCTGTTAAATTTGGGATGAGTCTGGGCTCAGAATGGGATATTTGGGCCTTTGATCTGGTGAATTTTGGCAATATTTGGTGTTGCACGTGTGTGAAGTAGAAGGTGGTGACGCTAAAATTTCATGGTTTTGCCTCGGTGTGAACCTTGGGATGGAGGGGACAGGATGGCTTCTTTTTTTGGGGGTGTTGGGAATGGGTGCCCCGGATCCATCTGTGTCCCAAAGAGAGAATTCCTTGTTTTCCGGGCATTTTGGGAGACAAAGGTGCCGTGCAGTGCCTGGGGGGGTGATGTCATTCAGGCTCCATAAGATCCCGGTTGGAATTTGCTGCCCCATTCAGGGAAAATCCCCCCCGGGATGGGGATACCTGATAGGCCAGGGGGGTGATGGAGGGCTGGAAATTCCTGGATTTCCCTGGAAAGCAGCGAGTGCTGGATGCTGGGGGCCATTCCTAAATCCTCCCCTTCCGAGGGAGGGGCTTGCTTTGCTGCTCTGGGGAGTTTTTTTCCCTGAGTTTTAGCACAAATCCCAAATTCTTTGCGCAGTTCAGGTGGAGCCTCAGCACCTCTGCATGCCCAGGTGCTGGGAATGAATCCCAGTCCCTGGGAATGAATCCTCATCCTTGGGAATGTCTCGGTCCCTGGTAGCAACAATTGTAAGTAAACTGGGATTTTTATGATTATTTGTTCTATTTTAAAATCCCGAAATTCCTCAAGTTTTCAGGTTCCAGGACTTCCTCCTGAAATCTTTTTCCTGCTCAAACCTATTTTAACTTAAGTCGAGGAATTTACAAAGAGCAACTTAAAAAAACCAACTTAAACACGGGAACTTTATCAGGGCACAGATAATTTTGGGATTTGGGCAAAATAATAATTTTTTTTTTCCACTACTATTCCCGCTGATTCTATTTTCAGTCCTGGAAGTGGCTTTGTGCTGGTAGGGAAAATGTTTTGGTGGTGGAACTGAGCCTGAGCTCTAAATCTGGCCTAACTTTGGTTTTAGGATGGTTTTAATTTGAATTAGGAATTGTTAATAAGGGGGAGAAATCCAGAGTGAAATGATGCCCTTGGCTGCTCTGATCCCACACCTGTGTCCAAAGTTTCCATGGAATTTTGGATGTAATGTGGATTTGGGGCTTCTTTGTACAGCTGGGTTTTAATGTGGATTTTGGGGGTTCTCGGTGCCATTCCCACCTGTGGTATTCCACAGGGAGAGATCCATGGGAACCCACCCTGGAGGTGCTGAACTGCATTTGTGTGTGGATCCAGGCCCATCCTTCCCCCTGCACCCTGCATGGACTCAGGGATGTGCCCAGATTTTGGGATTTAAGTTGGGAAAATGCACTTCCAGTTCCCTTTTCCCTTTTTGTGGGGTTTTTCCTTGGAAGGCTCTTTGTGCCCCAGGAGGGATTTGGGGCAGGGATTACCTGGGAAGTGACCATGTGATTTTTGGGAAGGTGCTGACTCCCAAAGCTGCTGCTGGAATCTCCTTCCCTGCTCCCAGAGGAGGAGGGGAAAGTTTTCCAAGAGCCATGCTTTGAATTCCAGCGGGGATTTGTGCCTCTATTTTGGGTCCCATCCCACTTCCACCCCCATCCTCATCCTCACCCTTCCATCCTCCTCCTCCTCTCCCTGTGCCAGGTGAATCCCTTTCCCATCCTCCATAGGAGCAGCTTTGCTTTTCCTGATTCCTGTCAGGATTTCCAGTGGAATTTCTTCCTTAGGTGTGCCCTGAGCAGAAAGGGAAAAGCAGGATTTGTGGGGAGTTTGGGAATTTTCAGGCAGCTGGGAGAAGGAGCAGAGAAACTGGATATTTTTTTTCTTTACTGGATTTTTTCCTGGAGCACATCTTGACTTCTCTAAAATCCTAGAATTATGGGATAATTCCATTATGGAATAAATCCTAGATAAATTATGGAATAATTACTAAATGAAGTCACTCAGCCCCTCCTCATTTTTATACATGAAAGGATAAATCCCTATTTTTAATATATTTGTCTCCTTCTTTCCATGGAATATCCAGTTCTTTCCTATTCCAGCACAGGAGAAACGGTGTCACTTCCCTTGCTCCAAAATTCCAGCTCCAAACCCTCAGTGGGGATGTCTAAGGTAGGAATTGGGGATTTTGGGAAGCAGGAGAGCTGGATTTAGGGATTTTGGGAGGTACCTTGACCTCATTTCCCAGGAAACTCAGCTTGGATTCCACCTCTTGGTTAAATAAGATTTTTTCCAGGGATTTTCCCTCCTTATGTGAATGCTTTTGCCTTTCCACTCTCCATGTTTTTTTGTTTTTTTTTTTGGAAGGAGCAGGATTGCCTGTTACCTTGCCAACTCTTTTCCTGCCTGTCCCTTCTCCATTTGCAGTGTGGTGTTTTTGGGAGCAGGGACACATTGGGATATTAAAAGCCCAGCGCTCTGCACAAAAGCCTTCCCAGGAATTCCTCCCAATATTCCATTAATATTCCATTAAACACAGGGACAGCTGCACTTCTGTCCTTGGTTTTTTATCCCACCTTAGGGATTCATAAACAAAGGCACTTCAGGCCTGGGAGTGTTCCAGCAAATCCTTCAGTGTGGAGGATGGAAATGAATTGAGGGGAAATTTGGGAGAGATACGTGGAAAGAATTCCTGGCTGTGGGGGGAGTGAGTTTTCCCAGAGAAACTGTGGATGTTCCATCCCTGGAGGTGTCCAAGGGCTGGGAACAGCCTGGGATGGTGGAAGGAGCTGATGGCAGGGCTGGGAATGGGACGAGCTTTAGGGTCCCTTCCATTCTGGAATTCTGGGATTCTGTGAGAGCAGCAGAGAGGGAATTTCCTGCCCAGCTTCCAGGGAATTGCATTCCCAGCAGAAACCCAGGGCTGCAGCTCTCCATCAGCATCCAGGAAAAACGGTAAAACCCGCCTGGATAATTCCTTTTGGGCTTCAGGATCCCGTTGGAATTCCAAATTTCCAGCCGAGGTGTTGGTTTGGTTTGTTGCCTTCCAGTTTCCTGCTGTGGATGAGGGTGATGATCCATGGAATTCCAGCTGCATCCAGGATATTTCAGGCTAACCCAGCCTGAACAAAACAGGTTAAATCCCAATTTCCTGAGCTGAGCTTCCCTTTCTTTGGACATTGTGGTGGCTTTCAGATGGATCTCTGTGAATTCCTGAGCTGAATTCCTGCTGGGAATGGGCCTTTTCAGCTCCAAGGGCTGTTAGGCTGCTGATACTTAGATAAGAAAAGCCCCAAGCTTCCAGATTTTCCCCTTTTAAAGGGAAGAAAAGAAAAAAAACCGCAGGATTTAGGGGAGATGAGGCTCCTAAAGTTTTGTCTTTTAGACTTAAGAAGCCTGAGGGTATTATTTTGGCTCCTTTTACATAAGGAAAACCAGGATAAAATTCCAGTTATTGTGTGGGTTGCACTTAAAAAAGAGAAAAATCTTCAGCTCAACCTGTTGAAGCACCAAGAAATGCTGGAGCTGCTGAACCCTGGAATTAAAATAAAAATTTACTTTTTATCACCATTCCTATGACAAAATTGGGATGTTTCCATCAGGAGAGAAGCTGATAAAGTTTAAATATTAAAAGTTGTAGTCAAAATATATGTAAGGTCAAAATACATGTAAGGAAAATTCCATGTAAGGAATTTTGGTGGAAATGTGTCCTCAAATAAATAATTTTGGTTGAGATGTGGGTCCGTATAAAAAAAATTGATAGAAATGTGACCCATGTAAAGAATTTTGATATAAATGTAGTTCTGTAATCTTAGAAAAGCTTTTCCTGTAATTTAATTGGTGCTTAATTTTTGTTTTTTTTTAACAAAATTAATGCATCAAGCTGCTGGAAACAGATCAAAGGGTGAAGTTTCCTGGTGGTGGGGTTATTTTTTTGTTCTTTGGTTGACTTTGTGGTTCTTTAGGTTATTTTTAAAATTTATTCAGCACTTCTCAGAGTGTTCAGCTTTATTTTGGGTTTCACCAACTCATTTCTCCTGACTTTCCAGGAAGGATCCACAGAAGTGCAGGAATTCCGTGTTCACTTTCATCCCAGTTTTATTTTTGGTGCCTGCAGGGAGCAAGGTGCAGCTGAGGGAATTGTTCCAAACCTGTGGAGCTGGAAAAGCCCTGGGTTGTGTGTTGGGATGGATCCCGAGCTTGGGGCAGGGGGATTTTATGTAACTTCATCCCAGCGTGGGAGGAATTTGGCTCAAGGTTCCTGAGGGAACGGCAGCGCCTTCCCTAATTTTGGAATTCTATTTTTATGCTTTTGTTGGTTTTTATTTTTTTTATCTGGGGAGAAGGAAGAGGCTGGAAAGGAAATGGGATCCATAACCCTGCTTTTAGGAAGGTCAACACCTTTTATTTTAATTGATGGAATCTCAGAATCCCAAATGGTTTGGGTTGGAATGGGATCATCCTGTCTCACCCAGGGATACTTTGCACCATCTTAGGTTGCTCCAAGCCCTGTCCAGCCTGGCCTTGGACACATCCATGGATGGGGATCACCTGTTTCCTCTCCTTTTCCTGTGGGCATTTTCTGGGATTTGAAGGATCCTGACTCTCTTTTCTCCTTATCATTAATTATCCTTGTTAATAATCATAAATATGAAATTTAATTACCTCTCTCCCAGTATACAGCTGATAAAAGATGGATTTTTGTGTATAAAGAGAGTTATTTTTGCCTTAGAACCCTCAGCTTCCACCTGGTGGTCATAATTCTCTGCTGCATCTGCTTAGGAAGTCTGGAAAATCTTCCTGGAATCGCTGAGGTTGGGAAAGACCCTTCAATCACCAAATGCAAGGTTTCTGTTGAGTGCTGACCCCACAAAACCTCAAACCCAAGCCACGTGAGGCTTCCTGAAAGTCCCAAACTCCTCTTTTGGTGATCCTGAGATTGAAAGCTCCTTTTAGGCCTTAATTCCAGTCAAAGTGGTGCTCTTGGAGAGCTGCTGAATTTGTGGGATTTGGAATTCCTGCCTTGCCTGACCCCACTGAATCCCGTCCCCGCTCTCAGGCCGGAACTCCCGGCTCGGGTTTCCTTGATGGAATCAAACCTTGTTGGCGCTGCTCTGGAATAATTTATGGTCTTTTATTAAGCTGGATCAACTGGATGGGATCCTTTGGAGGGGCAGGAGAATATTCCTGAGGGGAAAAGTTCTTCCCTGTGCTCCAGGTTCCCGGTTGGTGATGGTTTCAGTGGGGACGTGGGTGGTTCTTGTGCCGTCACCACGTCCGCGTTGCTCTGAAACAAAAATTTTGAGTTTTTCTTCCAGAATTGGGTATTGCTCATTGAGGTGGAATCTGTGAACTTTTCTGTGGGAAATCTTTGGGTTTGTCACCACAGGAGTGCTGAATAAAAGCTGGTAAAATGTAGGAGAATTCCAGCTCTGAGCTGTGTTGGAGCGCTGGAGAGGGGTTTTGGGATCTCTGGTAGATCCATGACAGAGAAAGTGTTGATGTCTTGGCTGAGGTGTGTTGGTAAGGCCAAGAAATTCCCTGACACTCTCCAAGGAATTGAGCAAAGCAAGGAGAGGGAGTTGTGTTCTTGTTCCTTCTCCTTCCCTGTGGAGAAACGACTTCGCTGTGGGATCGGAGCAGAAAACTTGGGAAGAGTGGAAAATGGGAGAACCCAACTTTCCTGTTGGCTCAGCATGGAGAATGATCCTAATTAATTCATTTTCAGGCTGCCAAAGTAGGGATTAATTATGCAAATAGCCAGGGCAGATGCACAGCAGTCAGACCTTTGTTAATATCTTTAATTTCTGTCAGTGAGAGGCAGAAACTTTCAGTTATTCAGGAAAGTATTCAAATTGAAAGAATCCCAAATCCACCTTTTTCAGTCAGTTCTTGAGGGTTTTATTCCTGCAGCATGCTGGAATGACTGGAGACAACACCAGGCCAGCAGTTCTCTCCAAAAAGGTTTGCTCTGTCCTAATCCCTGTGGGATTTTCCAGGGAATTTTGGAGCCTCCCAATTGTGCCGTGCTCCCCTCAGAGCTGGGTTTGTGTCCGGGTGCCTTCAGTGTTTCGCTCACTCCGTGTCCCACGTCCATCCCATTCCAAATCCAGGTGTCCAGTGCTCCATTTCTTGTTCCTACCTGCTGTTCACACCTTCTTTTCCTATTTTTTTTCCATGTTTCCCTGGCTGGATTGCAATAGAGAAGAAGAAAATGAGGTGAGTAAAACCAATTCCAACGTTCCTGGATCTCCTGTGAGCCCAGCTGGGTTGGTTTGACCGGGGCATTCCATGAATCCAGGGCTGGATAAATCAAAGGGATGCTTTTTGGGATTCCTCTGGTTAAACTGGGGAAGGAGGGGCACTAATTCTCATTAAATTTGGGAATGAGGGGCAATAATTCATATTAAATTTGTAAAGGAAGGGCAGTAATTCCAGTACCACTTGTGCCACAAGCACACGAGAAGTGATGGCACAGCTTGGTGTGGGTTGGTGCTGATTATTTAAAGACTTAATTTGTAAAAATAATGAGTTTTACTGCCTGTGACTCAATGAATTTATTGGGAAAAGAGAAAACTTGGAGGCTTGGGATAGATTTTAATCTCCTGGCTTTGGAATGAAGGCTGTTAATAATTTTGGATGTGCTTTTTTTTTCCATTTTGAGTAATGTTCCCTTTCTGTAAAACAGGAGAGGAAGGAGAATTCCTCTTCTTCTGGGGAGCTTTTCAGTAATTCCCACCTGTTACATTTTCCAAGTTACCTGTGGAGTGTGTTTCAAATTCTGGGAATTGTGTTTTGTTCAAGTTGCTGTTATGTAAGGAAAAAATCCCTGGAAGGGTGAGCAGATGAGGGG
The DNA here is from genome assembly GCA_003676055.1 of Chloebia gouldiae. Lineage (NCBI taxonomy): Eukaryota > Metazoa > Chordata > Aves > Passeriformes > Passeridae > Chloebia > Chloebia gouldiae. The sequence continues at coordinate 61,341 of QUSF01000152.1, forward strand.
AAATATCCTGGAATGTGTCAGCTCTGCTGAATTTGCTGTGGGAAGGGGAGGAATGGAAATGTGGCAGCTCTTTTTTGCCTGCAGATCCCATATTTGGGAAAAGGTGGATCTATCCAGACCCCCTTATTCCCGTTATTTCAGAGCTGTTGTGCTTGAAATTAGAAAGATTTTGATCAAAACATTGACACTTAAAATAAGGGCACCAAAGTTGTAGCAAGAAGGAAAACTCTGAAATGCTGATTCCCTGAGTTTCCAGTAATTTTACCTATATATTTATTAATTTATTATTTATAGTTGATATTAAAAAAAATCCTGTCCCTGATAAGAATCTGGTTTCAGACCTGTGGAGATCTTTCAGGGTATGGTTGGAGAGGAACCTGTTCCCTTCTCTTGTCCCAAGTTGGAGTAAAAAAATTGGGAATTTCTGGTTGTAAAGATAATAATTGATCCAGGATTCTCCCAAAATGCTGTTCCCTCACTCTTCAGGAGGCTGAACTCGTACAGGAGGGTGGTCTCAGTAGTGTTCATTTTGTCCTTCATTCTTCCATGAATTAATGTGGATGAATCCCAGGATCACTTTTGTTGTGTGGATTCTCTAGAAAACAAGGATGGCATTTTCAGCGGGACTTTGTGGAGATGGTTGTGAGTTGTGGTGAGAGGAGCCCGTTTCAGAGCTGGAGATTCCTTTTTTCCAAAGTCAGTGTTTTGGGTTCCCTTTTAGCCATGAAACTCCTTTAAAATCATCTCTGAAACATCGCCTCATAAAAAACACAGGTTTCAAGGAAATGCTTTTGGGTTTTGCTCCCGGTTTTCCCGCAGTGAAGGGAATTTGCTGCTGCAGATCCAGAGTGATGCTGGGTTGGGTCCCCAGGGCAAGTCATGGATAGACCATTAACAGGTGCTCACAATGAAACCCCCAGTGTGTTAAAAAAGAGGAGTTTTTGGGATATGTGATGTCCTGGGGTGCAGAAAACACAGGATTTCCAATCCACCAATGTCTCATTTAATCATTTACTGTGGTGCCTTGATCCTGGGCAGCTCCATGTTGTTTTCCATGAGTTAAAGGTTAACAAAATCCTTAATGATTCACAGGGGGCTGCAAGAAACTGCTGCTCCTGCCAAAAATGTGCTCATGGCACAGATACAGCAGCAAAACCCGGCTCTGGACAATTTGGAAATGACTCTTTCCATTGGAATTAGGGTTAAGACACAAAATGTAATTTCCAGAGCAGCTGTGGCTGCCCCTGGATCCCTGGAAGTATCCAAGGCCAGGCTGGACAGGGCTTGGAGCGGCTGGGACAGTGGAAGGTGTCCCTGCCATGGCAGGATTGAAGCAGGATAATCCTGAGGGTCCCTTCAACCCAAGCCATTTGGGAATTGCATGATTCTGATGCACTTAGGATGTTTGGAGATAGGCACTGCTGACAACAAAGCCCTTTTCCCACTTTATCTTCTCCAGGATTTTATTCCTGGGTCACAGATGAGCTTTAAGACTTGAAACAGAGGAAGAAATGCTCAAATGGGTGAATAGAGGGTGCTGGGTGCTCTGAAAATTCCTGGATTTGGGCTTGCAAGGTGCTGAGCGAGCTCGTGGGCAGGAGGCTGCCAGAAGCTCCTGGTGGGAAGGACATGGAGCTTGGTTGATCCAGAGCTGATGGAGTCATCGTGCACCACTGGGTCCTGATGGGAATTCTTGGGGAGTTGTTCATTAGTGCTGGTCTAGGTCTGAGCCTGGGAACTTGCAGGAGTTAGTGATGACCAGGAGAAGGCTGTTGGGGGAGATGGGAAAGGATGGGGTTTATATTCCTGCTGTGATTGTTGTTGGTTTGGTTTATGCTGGGACCAAATTCCAGAATCCCAAAGTGATTTAGGTAGGAAAGGACTTTCAGGATCACCCAGTGCCACCCCTGCCATGGCAGGGACACCTCCCACTGTCCCAGGGGGCTCCAAGCCTCAGTGTCCAGCCTGGCCTTGGGCCCTGCCAGGGATCCAGGGGCAGCCACAGCTGCTCTGGGAATTCATCCCAGCCCCTTCCCACCCTCCCAGCCAGGAATTCCCAATTCCCAATCTCCCACCCATCCCTGCCCTCTGGCAGTGGGAGCCATTCCCTGTGTCCTGTCCCTCCATCCCTTGTCCCCAGTCCCTCTGCAGCTCTCCTGGAGCCCCTTCAGGCCCTGCCAGGGGCTCTGAGCTCTCCCTGCTGCCTTCTCCAGTACTGGAAGGCTGCATCCAGATGGATTCAGATAAACAAATGCACTTTAATCTTAAAACTCAGGATCTTTTGTAGCCTGGAACCACAAAAACAGCATAAAAAAAAGCAGAATTTTGCCCTCAATTTACTTTATAAACTGAACTCTCTTTTAAAAAGAATAGGTATTAAATGATGAAAGGACTTTGAGCTTGGTCATTAGTAAGTCAGATAAAAAGGCTCAGCCCAAACCTCAGAGGAGGCTTAGTTTCAAGCTGGAGAAGTCTGAGGAATTGATTTTTTCAGGACAGAGCCAGGCAATAAAGACAGACCCAGGGTATGCATTTCTCTTTTATCATAATGAAAAATTCACCAGGTGAAAGAAAATGCTGCAGAACTGAGTTCAAACCCCCCCAAAATCCAGTTCCTCCAACTGCATCTTCTTTTTCTTCCACAGGGCAAACCTGAAACGGTGCCGAGAGCTGGTTTTATCAAAGGCCCTGTGTTCAAAGGCGTCGCCTCGAGCCGCTTTTTGCCCAAAGGCACCAAAACCAAGGTTAACCTTGAGGAGCAGGGAAGACAAAAAGTGTCTTTCAGCTTTAGTTTAACCAAGAAAACTTTACCCAATCGATTCCTGGCTGCTCTGGGAAACGAGAAACAAAATGAAACTCCCACCCCTCCAGCAGTTCCCCTTCCCACTGATTTTAACCCCAAAAATAAACTGGACTTGGGGGACACCGCCAGTTCAGCTGAGGAATCTTCGCCTCCAAAACCGAAGGTAGAATTGGGGAAGATTCATTTCAAAAAACATTTACTGAACGTCACGGCAAAGCCACCCCCAGCTGCGGCGGCACCGGTAACGGAACCGGTGGCCTTGGCCGTGGATCTCCCCCCCACGCCGCCGCCTCCCCCGCCCCCGCCGCCGCCGCCGGCGTCACCGGTGCCGGTTCCTGGAGCCACGGCCCCGCTGGTGACGGCGATGCCGGCGCTGCTGCTGTCGCCGCCCGGCGAAGCCGAAGCCCCCGTGCCGAGGGAGCCGAGCCAGGCGCTGCCCAGGGAGGCCTTGGAGCCGGACGCCAAGCAGGATCCGGCGTCGCGCGGCTCAGAGGAACGCGTGACTCCGCCCGCGCCCGAGCAGACTGAGGTAACCCCGCCCAAGGAAGATTCCCATATTGGGAAGGAGGATGAGGTTTCCGACGGCTCGAAGGGTGCTCCCGCGTGCTCCCGGAGGCAGGGAGCCAAGAGGAAGTTCTCCCAGTCGGATGGCACGCTGCAGGGCTCCGAGTCCGACGAAGATTCCGTGAGGACCTCCTCTAGCCAGCGGTCGCATGAGCAGAAGATCTCCAGCACGGAAAAGGAGAGAGATCCCAGACGGAGCTCCGCGTCCCTCCGGAGCGATGACCTGGGCAAGTCCTCGTCGCGCTCCAGGTCGGACAGGGATGAGAAGTACTCGAGCTATTCCAAATCGGAGAGAGACTCGCGGTACTCGTCCTCGCGCTCCCGCTCTGACAGAGAGAGGAGGCGAAGCCGGTCTCATTCGCGTTCCCGCTCCGACCGCAGCTCCCGAACCAGCTCCTCCTACTCGAGGTCGGAGCGCTCGCATTACTACGACTCCGACCGCCGGTACCACCGGAGCTCCCCGTACCGGGAACGGTCGCGCTATTCCCGGTCGTACGCGGACAGCCGGGCGCGGGAGAGCTCGGACTCGGAGGATGAGTACAGGAGGACACATTCCAGGTCCAGCGACTCCAGGCGTACGTCCTCCCATTCCTCCTCCTCCTACAGAGACTCGAGATCCTCTTACTCCAAGTCGGACAGGGACAGCAAAGTGGAGTCGTCTCATGCCGACGTGGACAGGCGAGGGAGGTCGTCTTCAAAAGCAGATCGAGATTCCAAAAGGACTTCTGAAAGTGAAGTGTCCAAAAGGTGCTCTCCCCTTGATGAACTGGGCTATCGGAAGGGGACATCCCATTCCAAGCCCGACAGTAATGTGAATTCCTCCCGCTATAAGTCCACCCCTTCCAAGGCCCCCGCACCAAAGCCTGATAAATTTAAGAGTTCTTTCTGTTGTACAGAATCGATTGAAGAAATCAAGTCCAAGTCTAATTCTCTAGATTTAGAGAGCTCTTGTGTAAAGAACAATGAGATCAGGGTGTCCAGTGTGAAAAAGTTGGAAAGGGAAAAAACACTTTCTCCATTAAATCAGTTGAACGATTCTCCCGCTTTGCCGAAGGCCGACGAGTCCAAGGCAGGTTTGGCAAACTTGAAATCCGAGGAACTTGCAGCAAACGAAGGCCATGACAGTGTTAAGGAGCAAGAAATGTTCTTAAGGGCAAAGCACGATCCCTTAAGGACGTGTTTCCCCACGGAATCGAGCGTGAACGGCTCCCCGGAGGGTCAGGATGAGGGTCTGGCAACTTTCAGTGCCTGCAAAGCAGAGGATGTTGCTGCATCCTCTGACCACGGCCTGGGTTGGTCGGAAGCATCGCCTGCCGTCAATACCAGCCCGTCATACCCGTTGCCATCCAATGGGTTTGAGAGCATGGATGTGTCCCAAGAACAAGAGCTGGATGATTCCCAGGTCCAGTCCAGCGAGTGCAACAGCCTGTTCCAGGAAACGGAGGCTCCGGAGCCGCAGCAGCCGGAGGAAGCCGCCCCTCTCCCTGCCGTGAATGTAGATCCCACTAACGCTGACCTTAAGAAGTTGGATGAGGAGGTGACTCACGCTCTGTGTGACAAAACCAAAGAACCTGTTTTTTGCTACATTTCTGATGATGCCACCCCTGGTTTGTACCACTCGGAAGTGGAAATCGAAGCGGAACCTGCGGATTTGAAAGTGACATCCGAGACTTTCCTGGACGTGCAGGTGGAGCCGCAGACCGTGACGTGCGATTACGAGAGCGCGGAGGATTCCCATTCCAAGTCTGCCGGAGAGGATGAACACAGCCATCCTTCCCATAAAATCAGCCTGGCAGTGGAAAGCTCGAGTAGAGATTCCTCCCAGGATGGCTGTTCCCAGAGGCTCCAGTCGGATCCTCCCATGCTGGAGGAAAGTGTCTCTTCCAAATGGGACGTGCCCCCGCCAGGTGTGTGCCAGGAGCCACTCCAGCATTCGGAAGCCGAAGAGACGCTGGAGTTGGATGTTCAGCACGTTGATCTTGGCTCAGCAAAAGGCAAGTTGTCGTTCCAGAATGAACATTCCTATTATTCAGAAGTGCCGTTGGAGCACCGCGGCAGAGAGGTCGTGGAAGAAAGTGCTGTTTCCACAGAGGGAGCTGAGCTGGATGAGCTGAGGGTTCAGTCTCCTGGCATATCGGCCGAGAGGGATGAGGGAAGCGAGCCCTTGATGGCCTCAGCTTTTCCAGACACTTTGTATCCCTCCTCCGATGTCATCGTCACGGCAGAGGACACGGAGATGGTGACCCAAGCCCCAACGTGTGACAGCAGCGGCAACGCCTTGGAATTCATTCCTGCTGGCCACGACGATTATTCCGACTCGGGGGACAGCAACAGCGAAGTGGGCAGCGAGGACAGTGACACGGAGGACTCGGATTCCGATGATGGGACGCCGCGGAAGAAGCTCCAGTCAGTTGTGGTGGTTCCCAAGAACTCCACCATAGCCATGGAGGAGAGCAGCCCAGGCTCCTCCCGGAGCAACCGGCGCTTCTCCGACCACTGGGATGATGAGCGCCCCGAGCCCAGCAGGCCCTACTATGAGGAGAGGCCAGAAAATATGGGGAGTAAAGGTGGTCCCCAGGTGGAGAGCAGGTGTTCTCCCAGAGGGATGGAGAAGAGTCCGGCAACCTCCACGGAGCTGAGCAGGAAGGAGCTGGAGGAGCTGCGGGCGGATCCGTGCCAGGCCCAGAGCGATGGCGTGGACAGCACGAGCCAGGCGGACCTCGCGGCCGATTCCCACGGCAAAGCCGGCGCGGAGGAGAGGATGGGGCTGCCGGACGCGGTGGCCGTGGGAAGGCCCATGGGCCGGCCGGAGGAGCAGCCCTTCTGCGTCCCGGAGAGTTTGGAAAGCACCGACACATCCCGGCACCAGATGAGCTCTTCCAAGCCTGACAGTCGGCAAGGGCAGGGCGGGCTGAACCAGTCCGGCCTCGGAGACTACTCCAGGCTGGATGGTTTCCGTGCCCCGGAGGAGATGGGTGCCGTGGGCTGGGACTTCTCCCAGCAGGAGAAGCCCAGCAGCACCTACCAGCAGCCGGACAGCAGCTTTGGGATGTACTCGGGCTACGTTTACCAGCCGGGCCCGGGAGCCTATCCCAGCTCCCAGAGCTACTGGCAAGGCAACGGTTACTGGGATGCCAGGGCAGCCAGCAGAGCCTCCGTGGTTAACTACGAACGCATCCAGGGCCAGGTGCCGGACTCCCTCACGGAAGACCACGAGGAGTTTGAGGAGGATGAGCGTTGGGATGAGGAGTGCAAGCCCCGCTTTCCCAGCCCCTCTGGAAAATCCCAGATGCCTGAGCAGAAGGAAAAGGGCTCGGTGCAGGCACACGAGATCAGCAGCAATTCCACCAAGGAGCCGGTGCCGGGCGGGGAGAAGAAGGACGAGGCGAAAGCTTTGGAAAAAAATGACGTGAAGGAACGAGGCCCACCGAAAAAAAGGCGGCCGGAGTTGGAGAGCGACTCGGAGAGCGACGGCGACTCTGCGGAGAAGAGGAAGGGGAAGCTGGAGGGGGAGCAGGTGGAGCCGGCGCCGCAGGATTCCTCCATGGTGGGCAGGTTATGCATCATGGATGACTTCAGGGACCCCCAGCGCTGGAAGGAGTTTGCCAAGCAGGGGAAGATGCCCTGTTACTTCGACCTCATCGAGGAGAACGTCTACTTGACGGAGAGGTAACTGCTGCTTTATCCTTGTTTTAATCCCTGGAGCAGGTTTGGGATTTAGCTTCCATTTGGTTCCAGGATGGTTGGGGTTTTCATGGCCCAATTGGCATCCTTTGGAGGAAGGGGCAGGGATGCTGCATTCCCCACGTTTGGCAAAGCCACCCCAGGCTCTCTTCTCCTAAAGGGAATCACCCAGTTTGGTCCAGACAGTCCCCAGTGCTGAGAAGAGTCGGAAAATGGGAGGATAAGAGGGCAAGGTTGATTTATTTATACTGTTTCTTATAGCTTTACCAGATCCTGACTGTTTAATGTCCCCAAATGCCAGCTCACTCCCTTTCTGTTGGCACAGGGAATTCTGTCTGGGTGTGGAAAAGCTCTTGGACAAACAAGGCGCTTTTCCAAAGGTTTTTGTTACTTCCACGTCTTTATTTATCATCTCAGAGGAGTTTTTTTAGATCTAATTGACATAGTTTGCTTTTTTTCCTAATGGATTTTTTGCCTTGTTGGGATCCACGCTCCAGAGCATTCCCCAAATCCTTCATGGAAGCTAAAATACGAATTAGTGGATGCCCTGCTTTTTGTCTAACTCTGATTTTCTCCTCTTTTTCATCCTCTCACTTAACAGCAAAGCAGAGGCTGAAGTAACCAAACTCTCCAATTTGCCTTATTAAAGTGTGGATGTCCAAATAAACATAGACAGGGAGGAGAAAGGAAAAACAGCTGAATATCCTGGGAATTCTCTTTAAGAAATCACCTTTTGTCACCACAAAGTCATCACCAAGCCAAGTGTCCTTGGTTATTCCTGTCCCTAGTGTTATCAATCCATACGTTGAGAAATTTATTTTCAGTTTTTTTCCAAAAACCACTGATAAGGATTGAAGAGGAGTTTCTCCACCTGGTTGCTGTCTCACCTGTATTTCCATGCCTTGGTTTCCCAGGAAGAAGAACAAATCCCACCGGGATATCAAGCGGATGCTGTGTGAGTGTCCCCCGCTGTCCAAGGAGGAGCGGGCGCAGGGGGAGGTGGCCTGTGGAGAGGATTGTCTCAACCGCCTGCTCATGATCGAGTGGTGAGTTGGGATCCATGGAGTGGCCTGGAGGTGCCCTGGGAATCCCTCAAGTAACCCGGGAATTCCTGGGAGGTGGCAGTGAAGTGTCCGTGCTGGCCTGGAGAGAGCTTCAGAGCTGCCAGCAGAAGCTGTGGCTGCTCCATCCCTGGAAGGTTTTGGGGGTTGGATGGGGCTTGGAGCAGTCTGGGACAATGGGAGGTGTCCCTGCCCATGGCAAGGGGGTGGAATGAGATGATCCTTAGGGTGCCTTCCCACCCAAACCATTCCACGATTTAAATCTTTGGATGATCTGCAGGAGATCAGCCCTTACAACCTCCTGGATCTTCTTTCCCCAGAGCCTCTCCAGCCTATGGCTGATGTCTCCTTCTCCCTCTGGAAGAGGTTGCTACTCCATGGGAGCTGGAGGCAGGGACAGGTGCTTGGTGGGATTTCCCCCTGGCACAAGGATTGTGGAAAAATTGGAATTACCTACCAGAATCCCGATTTTTGATTTTATCTCGTAGGCCAAGCCTAGAGCAGGGAATGTCTTGAGGGAATAACCCCCAGAACAAGGGGAGAAGAGCCCAGTTCTCCCCATTGGGATGCCCTGATACAGAAATACAGCGGGATCAGCATTCCAAATGTTTTTATCTTTCCAGAAATAAACGATCTGCATTTGCACGTTGACAGCCACATGGTTCTGCTTTTTATAGCAAACCACATTTGAAGGTTTCGCACGGAATTTCTCGTGATTATTTGGGATTTATTTCCCATCTGAGCCCTTCCTGTTGGTGCTGTTTTCCTGCTGGGAATTGATTTGCTCCCTTCCCTTCCCTTCCCTCAGCTCCTCCCGGTGTCCAAACGGTGACTACTGCTCCAACCGGCGCTTCCAGAAGAAGCAGCACGCGGATGTGGAGGTGATCCTGACCGAGAAGAAGGGCTGGGGGCTCAGAGCTGCCAAGGACCTGCCATCGTAAGCCTTCCATCTTCCCACAGCCTTTTCCCACCCTTTTACTCCCTCCTGAAGGGAAAAGGCCCTGTGGGGTCTGGATTTCCCTGACAGGAGACGGGCTGAGTTCTTCCAGCTCCTCCTCGTCCCTGTTGGGTGTCCCTCTTCTTCCTCTTTGGCATCTGCCTGTCTCCTGTTTGATCTCCCACCCTGGTTTTGCTCTTGGTGGTTTCCCAGCAGCTTTTCCATGGCTAATTATTGGGATGAATCTGCCTCCCCTTTCTGTGTTCCTGCTTCATTCCCATTGTGTCCGTTGTTCTCTTCCCATCTCTGCAAAACTTCTCTTCCCGAGTCCTCCTCCTCCTCCTCCCCTTTGCACAATGAGGAGATCCGGAGGGGATCTTTCCTCCTGTTGTTAATTCAGGATTGTAATTCCAAGTGCTGGGTTAGGTGAGGCCAGGAAAGGAGAGAGGGGTGAGGACACAAATCTCCTGAGGCACAGGGGAGGATCAGGATGGGGACACCAAGATGAAGTTCACTGGGAGAAGGGAGCATCCTGGAGTGCATCCAGGGCAGGGAACAGAGCTGGGAAGGGGCTGGAAAGCTCCTGAGGGAGCTGGGAAGGGGCTCAGCCTGGAGAAAAGGGGGATCAAGGGGGACCTTGTGGCTTTGCACAGCTCCTGACAGGAGGGGACAGCCGGGGGGTCGGGCTCTGCTCCAGGGAATGGGACAGGAGCAGAGGAAACGGCCTCAGGCTGGGCCAAGGGAGGTTTCATTGGATATTGGGAAAATTCCTCATGGAAAAACTCTCCAGCCATGGCCCAGCTGCCCAGAGCAGCTGTGGCTGCCCCTGGATCCCTGGAAGTGTCCAGGGCCAGGTTGGATGGGGTTTGGAGCAGCCTGGGACAATGGAAGGTGTCCCTGCCCGTGGGAATGGTGTTGGAATGGGACGAGCTCAAAGTTCCCTTCCAACCCAAACCATCCTGTAATTCTATGAATATACTGAATTTATAGAACAAACCCTGCTCCAAGGTGAGCTTTGTCCCTCTGTCACCTTCTCATGTGACAGCATACAATCCCAAATTAATCAGAATTCCCTGAGATTAAAGCACGTCATTATTGCTACACCACCAGGATGGCCAGGCTGGGAGTTGTGTTCAGAGAATTCTCCTGAACAGGGATTATTTTTTGTTTGTGGGTTTTTTTTCCTAAGAAAATTAATATTTTTCCCTCTTACAGCAACACTTTTGTCTTGGAATACTGTGGGGAAGTGCTGGATCACAAGGAGTTCAAGGCTCGGGTGAAGGAATATGCCCGGAACAAGAACATCCACTATTATTTCATGGCCCTGAAGAACGATGAGGTGAGCAGTGGGATTGCTGGGATGGGCTTTGGGAAAGGCTGGGTTTAGCTGTGTACAGCACCAGCTCCTTGGGAACGCATGGAGCAACGTCCTGAATCCATTGGGAATGTTTTCCTGAGGAAAGGAAACGTCAAGCCTCAGGATTTTTTAACTCATTGCTCAGTTCCAACAAAATTGTGGCAGTTTAAATGTGTCCCAGCATCCTTAGGGAGGGAAAAGTGTCTTTCCAAAGGAAAAGATGGAGCATGGCTCGTTGTTCCATGGGCAAACATCCATGGGAGAGAAGTTTGGAAAGATGCTCCAAGCCAAACTCACCCTTTTTGGGTGCCCAAATACACCAAAAATCCACATTTCCTTTCACATTAAACTCCATGAAACTGGGATATTTAAAGCTGGCAGAGTCCCTCTGTGCAGGATTGCCACTGGAATATTTATATATGGGATATCCTTAATTATTTATGGCTGCTTCAGCTCCAAGGGATGTGGAGTTTTTCCCTCTACCTGAGAACAAGAAGGATAAATAGAAATTCCATCTCTTATTCTCCTTATTCTCCTTGTCTCTCCTGTCAGGACTTTTTAGATCTGGGGAGCTTGAGAGAAAAGGAGCTAAAAATACTCAGTGATTTTTCCTGGATGTTTTTTCTCCTAAAATAAGGTTTTTTGAGATTGTTGTGTGATTTTATGTGTCACAAATGAGCATTTCCAGTTATCAAAGGAGTTTTTATTTCTGGGATGACTTTTCCCTTGGAGCATGAGTTGTGTGGGAGAAAAATTCACTGTCCCAACCCCTCATGGCTGTATCAGAAACAAAATCCAGGATCTGCATCCAGCTGGAGAGCTCTTGAAAATGAGGAGCTGTGTTCCTAAGTGCTCTTTTTGGGTGGAATGAATGTCCTAGCAAACCCCAATCTCTAAAATAAAGAGTGGGAAGGGGGATGATTCCCACATGGGTTGTGTTTGTAGCCCATTCCAAGGAATGAACCTTTTTCCCTGCATTTCTTGTCCCTTTTCAGATCATCGACGCCACCCAGAAAGGGAACTGCTCCCGCTTCATGAACCACAGCTGTGAGCCAAACTGTGAGACCCAAAAGGTAAAATGCTGGATGGAATCCAGCAGCTCCTCCCTCTGAGAGCTCAGACTGAAACGTTTTCTTCCTTTATTTTGGGGATTTTTGTTGCTGTTGTATCAGTGACGTGAAAACACCTGGATTTAAAGCGGGCTCTTTGCCCGGTTTTAAACTCCCCAGTTTTTCCAAGGATGGCTGTGTCCAGGGAAAGCAAACCTGGAGTGGAGCCTGGAATAACTCCTGGCATCTTTTTCCCACAGTGGACTGTGAATGGGCAGCTCCGGGTTGGGTTTTTCACCACCAAGCTGGTCCCGTCGGGCTCGGAGCTGACGTTTGATTACCAATTCCAGAGATATGGGTACGTCCCCTTCCCTGCCGCAGGAATTCTGCTCTTCCCCTTTCCCGCTCTTCCTGCTGTTCCTGCCCCATCCCTTTCCCAGACAATTGCCTTCCCTGCTTCCTCCTGTCTGATTGTTAATTAGCCAGGCTCCAGACTTTGCAGTATTCCTCAAGAACTCCCGTTCTCCCCTTCCCACTCCTGTTTTATGGCTTTGCAAGTAGAAGGAGCTGTAAAACCCCCTGAATAACTCAGCCCCTCTTCCTGGCCTAATCCAGGGCTGCAGGGAAAGCTCCAGCCTGGAATTGGGATCCCTTGGCTAAACTTGAGCCTAAGATTCCTCCATTACTCTATGGTGAAGTATAACCTGAGGAACATCCATTCCTTTTCCTTCTGGAACCTTCTCCAGGCCCTTCTGTAAGCAGGAATGGGGTTTTAGTTGCATTTTAAGATTATTCCTCCTTCCTAGAAATTCCTGGAATTGAGTGTCCCTGCTTTTTACCACTGCAGAGCCACGTTCCTCCAGTGGGTTCCATATATTTAAAATAAACCCCTGCCATTTTCCCAAGAAATTGTGGAATGGAGCTTAAAATGGATGGTGTGTCAAGTGAGAAATACAGAGGCTTGGTAGAAATATTCCTTGGGAACTGTATTGCATTGTATTTATTATATTTATTATATACATTGTATTTATTAGCCACAACTGAACATCCAAAACAAATCTTCCATGTGGATTTTGCTGCTTCCATGAATCCTGAGCTCATTCTTTATCCTGTTTTGAGCTCTAAAATTCAGTATGTGAGCTACAAAATGCTATGAAATGCAAGCTTTTCCTAGTGGGTGCATAATCCTGAGGATAAATTCCTTAGAAAAATTAGGATATTGATGGCCATGTGGGATAAGAAGTTGTCAGCCCCACCAGCTCCACCTTTTCATCTCTGATTCCTGGTTCTTGGCCTGTGGAGAGCCTGGAAGTGAGGCAGGCTTGGCTTTCAGCTGCCACAGCTCAGGATCATGGCAGCTGTGTTGGGAATGAAGAATTTATTTGGATTTTCAGTGGCTTTTCCATGCAGAGCCGTTCCCATTCCTGGCTTCGGAAGGTGCAGAGGCGGCCGTGGCTGGGGTTGAGCTGTTGTTGAACCTCCCTTTGTGTCCCCCCACAGCAAAGAGGCCCAGAAATGTTTCTGTGGCTCCTCCAACTGCCGGGGGTACCTGGGGGGGGAGAACAGGGTCAGCATCCGCGCGGCCGGAGGCAAGATGAAGAAGGAGCGCTCCCGGAAAAAGGACTCGGTGAGTTGGAGGAGTGAGCCCCTGGCACTGAGCCCAGCCATTCCCAGCACTGCCAAGACCACCCACGTCCCCAGTGCCACATCCCCGTGGCGTTAAATCCCTCCTGGAATGGGGATCCCACCGCCACCAGCCCTTCCCGTGAAGGAATTTCCCCCATGTCCGACCTGAGCCGCCTCTGGCACAGCTTGAGGCAGTTTCCTCTCATCCCATCGCTGTTCCTTTAGGAGAAGATGACTCCTGATGGCCTCAGGGTTCAGCCTTTCCATGGATGTGTCATTAAAGGCTGGATTGATGATCTTGCAGGTCATTTCCAACTCCAGTGATTTTATTTCACAAAGCCCCTCAAGATTTGTGTTCTCTTGGATCTACAGTTAAATCCAATTTCCTTTCTCCTGGTTATTTAAAGTCCCACCAGAGAGCAACTTTCCTAGTATTTGCTCATCCATAACTAAACACCACCATAAACTGGATTTAAAGATGTGGGTTGCTTTCCATGATTTTTAAACATTAATGAAAGATGAACAATACTGGCTTTGCCATTTAGGGCATCACCTGAAATTTGGCAGCTCCGAGGGTAGAGTTTCACCATTTCCAGGTTGGGAGGTGGAATTTTAGAGACAACACATGGAATTGCAGGTTTGGGTTCATGCCATGTGGAAAAAGTGCAGAGAATCCAGAGAAAGAGGAATTTTTTTGGGGTGAAATCTTCTGCAAGAACCTGCACAGGCTCTTCTTTAATTCCTACAAATTGTAATTATTCCATCCTGGAAGGGACAAACCTCTGTTCCTATGGAGAAGATTGATTCCTAATTCTTTTGGGAAGTTTAAAAATGCCAGTTTCATTTTAATGTGCTGTTTCAGAGAGTGAGGAAACCAAGAAATAATTCCTAAATAATTTATAAGGTGTTTTAAAACACTAATTAGTCACTAAATGAGAGGGTGATATTTCATTGTGCATGGTTGTAAGGATTATAAATCTGTTAGAGTTTATAATCCGTGAATCATTACAAATTTATAAGGAATTTATACAACTCAGAATATAAATAATAAGTTTTACCTGCAATTAAAGATAATTTCTTAGTTTGTTTTCCTGCATGAAAAGATAAACTCAGGACTGAGAGGGTTTTGGTGCAATCACGGAGCTGAAACATTTTCCATAGGGAAAAGGGAGCTTGGGAGTCAGGGAATTGCCTGGCCTGAGCCTGAGGGGGTTTCCCTGTGGCTGTGCAGGTGGACGGGGAGCTGGAGGCGCTGCTGGAGAACGGGGAGGGTCTCTCTGATAAAAACCAGGTGCTCAGCTTGTCCCGGCTCATGGTGCGGATCGAAACCCTGGAGCAGAAACTCACCTGCCTCAAACTCATCCAGGTGAGGAGCGGCCTGGGAAGGGGAGGGGTCCCCGTCCCGTTCAGATGACCTCCTCAGAGGAAGAGGGGGAGGGTGGGAGGCAGGTCCTGCCCTTTCTGCTGCACCCCAGGCTCAGCTGAGCAGCTCCAGGATCCCTTGTCCTTCGCTGTTATTCCCCGCTATGAGCTGTAGCTCAGGTTGGAATGGTCCTGCTGCTGGATCCCTGCTCCAGTCCCGGCAGTTCCAGCCACTCAAATCAGCTCGGACCTGCTCAGGTGCCGAGTTCTGGCTCTGCCATGGCTTTGACCATGATCCCAGTGGAGCAGTTTTCCGTGTTTTTGCCTGGAAGTCTGACTGTTCCACATCTGGCTCTCCAGAACACTCACTCGCAGTCCTGCCTCAAGTCCTTCCTGGAGTGTCACGGCTTGTCCCTGCTCTGGATCTGGATGACGGAGCTGGGCGATGGCAGAGGAAGCACGGCCAACAACCTGAAGCTGCAGCTGGAGGTCAGTGATTCCCTGGGATTGGGAGCTCTCACGGAATCCTCGAGGTGCGAAAAGCCCTTTAAGATCCAGTCCAGCCATTCCCCAGGGCTGCTGAGGCCACCACTCACCCTTGTCCCCAAGTGCCACATCCACAAGGCCCTTAAATCCCTCCAGGAATGGGGACTCCTCCCTGTGCCAGGGCTGGCCAGCCCTCTTTGAGGAAAAGGGTTTTGGCAGCTTCGCTGAACGCTCGGGATCACCAGAATTTTCTTTTCCTTCTCTTTTTTAAAATACAAATCCGTGCCAAGTGTTCATGGACAACAACCTCAGGTGCCTCAGAACTACAGGCCCGAAATTTCTGCCCTCAGGCAGATCCTTAATAGATGGAAGGAATTTGCTCCTGTGGTTTTCCTTAGATTCCTGACATAGATTCCATGAGCCAGACTTAAAGGTTGTTGCTGTTGCTGTTTATTCCGTGCTGAGGCACAGAGAATTTGAGATCTTGACAGTCTGAAGTGGAGCTGGAATGTTTCAGTTTTCCATAAACAATTTAGGATAGATGCCCAAAGACTTCTGGAAGTTCAAGGTCATTGAGTCCAAGCTTTGCCTGATCCCCACCTTGTCCCCAGCCCAGAGCAATGGGTGCCATCTCCAGGTGTTCCTTGGACACCTCCAGGGATGGGACTCCAAACCTCCTTGAGAGCCCATTCCAATGTTTAAAAACTCTTTCCATGAAAAAAGTTTTCCCAAAATCCATCATCTGTGACCTGTGACTGTCATTAGATAGATGAGATCAGATATTTAGATCTTAGATTTTGTGATATTGGGAAGGAATTCTTGGCTGTGAGAATGGTGAGGTCCTGGCACAGGTTGTTCAGAGAGGTTGTGGACATCCCATCCCTGGCAGTGTCCAAGTCCAGCTTGGACAGGGCTTGGAGCAACCTGGGGTAGCTGAAGGTGTCCCTGCCCATGGCAAGAAGAACTAAGTGAGCTTTAAGGTCCCTTCCCACCCAAACCAGGATTTTATGATCACCTTGATAATCCAGAGTTAATTTTTCCTGAGAAAAGTGAATTACGCCAGGCTGGACACAGCTTTAAATCCTGCTGGCTCTGACAACGCCCTGCTTGTCCTTGCCCTTAGATCATGAAGACCCTGGAGCTGCTGCCCATCCCTACCAAGAACATGCTGGAGGAGAGCAAGGTGCTGCCCATCATCCAGCGCTGGGCTCAGACCAAGACGGCGGTGCCGCAGCTCAGCGAGGGCGACGGATATTCCAGCGAGAACACGTCCCGGGCCCACACCCCGCTCAACACCCCGGAGCTCTCGGCCAAGCAGGGCGTGGAGGGGGACACGGACACCCCCAAGAAGTTGGTGTTCCGCAGGCTGAAGATCATCAGTGAGAACAGCATGGACAGCGCCATCTCGGACACCACCAGCGAGCTGGAAGGGAAGGAGGGCAAGGAGGACCTGGACCAGCTGGAGGCAGCCCCAGTGGAGGTGATGGAGGAGCAGCAGCAGCAGCAGCAGCAGCAGGACATCAAAACTGCTGTGGAGGCGCCGGCGGAGAGCAGCAAATCCCAGCCGGCGGAGCTGGAGGCCGAGCCCGAGGCAGAGGTCAAGGAGAGCAATGGAGCCAAGCTGGAGGAGCCCATGGCCATGGAAACGCCGTCGCAGGATGAAGAGGAAGGAGTTTCCGACGTGGAGAGCGAGAGGAGCCAGGAGCAGACGGATAAAATCGTGGATGTGAGCGACTTGGCCACCAGGCTGCTCGACAGCTGGAAGGAGCTCAAGGTAAGAGGCAACTCCGTGCAGCTCCAGCACCTGGAGCTCAGGAAAACGTGGATTTGGTGGTTGTGTGGTGCAAATGGGGCTGGTTTGATGTCTTTCGGTCAATATTTGGTAACTAAATGGTCTTTCCTACACAAAAAGTGCTTTCTGTATAAATCCTCTGGTGGCAGCTGCCCTGGGTGTGACCTGAGAAGTGTCCAGGTGTTGGTGGAACCAGCAGCTGGTTGGGCTTGGACACTTCGCTCATCCCCTTAGTCTTCCAAGGAATGGGCAGCTCTGAGGAACTGAGATTCCCATGAGCATTTTGGGTGGAATTGGCCCACATCCCTCAATGTGGAAACAGATGGATGGACTGTCTGCTCCTGAATTCCATCCTTGGAAGTGTTCAAGGCTACTCCTAAATGCCCCATCCCTG
This sequence comes from Chloebia gouldiae, assembly GCA_003676055.1. Lineage (NCBI taxonomy): Eukaryota > Metazoa > Chordata > Aves > Passeriformes > Passeridae > Chloebia > Chloebia gouldiae. The sequence goes on from QUSF01000152.1 coordinate 78,456, forward strand.
GAAATGTCCAAGGTTGGACAGGGCTTGGAGCAACCTGGGGTAGTGGAAGGTGTCTCTGCCCATAACAGGGAGTGGAATTGGATGGTCCTTAAGGTTCCCCCCAACCCAACCATTCTGGGATTCTCTGAATTGAGTTATCCCAAAATCCCCAGCTTTTCCTGTCCTTTCAACCTCTGCTTTAGGTCTGCACCGTGTGAGCCTCCAGAGAAGGGTCTGTTGGCCATGCCAGGTTCTCTCAAAGGCAATGTTGGCTCAGCCCCTGGGCGTTCACAGTTGGAAATGCCCGGATTTGGGTGTTCTTTGGGACTTCAGTGGTTTCACTCCCATCAAGGTCTTCTGGAGCAGAAAACCTCTTCAAGAGAAGGGCTTGATGGCTCCCTCTGTCCTCTGGAATTGTGTCCCAGTCCCGTAGGTGGTCAGTGGGATCTGCAGCCAGCAGCTTCTTTTTGGTGGGATGTAGGATGATATTCCAGTAATGGTTCTAAGTGAAAAGAGGAAAAATTTAGATTGGTGGTTAAGAAAGAATTAATTCCTCCTGTGAGGGTGTGAGGCCCTGGCACAGGTGCCCCTGGATCCCTGGAAGTATCCAAGGCCAGGTTGGAGCTTGGAGCTACGTGGGATAGTGAAAGGTGTCCCTGCCTGTGGCAGGGGGTGGCACTGGATGTCCTGTAAGGTCCCTCCTCATCCAAACCATTCCATGGTTCTATGGATCTCACTCTCCACTCAACACTTCAGCCATTCCTTGGGTTTCTTTAGGTCTTTGGAAACTCTTCACTCACCTGCTGCTCCTGTAGGATTGCATTCCATGTATTATTTCACATTCCTTACACTGAAGGGCAGGAGGGCTGGGAGCCCTCTTGGATAAGTCCAAACCCAGTGATTCCTGAGGATCCAGCAGGAATTGAAGGCACTGCCACAATTCCAGCTTCTTGTGGCCTTGGTGGGACTTGGAGGCTCTTCTGCCCTTCTCTTGATCAACCACCAGCCCAGCTTTAATTACTGGAAGTAGTTTTAAGCAAATTCATGTTTCCTGATGCATGGTAGAGCTTAAGAGTTTATTTACCCATTGACTTTGATAATGAGTAATGATTGGAAAAGGTTAATTAAAATAATGGGTGTTAATTGTGCTGTGGCACCAGTGCAGGTGGAGGAGAGCTCACCTTAAGCTTTGCTTGTACCATTTCTGGAGCTGCAAACATCAGGATTTAGAAACGCAGAGATTCCCAGGAGAATTCAGGGACATTTTACCTCAGTCTGAATTTTTCAGGAGGATCAGATACTCCTGAATTTTCACAGATTTTGGGCGCAATCATTTGTGACACATATCTTAGAGGGGGAAGAAGTGAGGTAAAACACATTTCTGTAGAGAGGTTGGGTTGTGGTTTGGTGTTTCCCCTCCTTTTTTCCAAATGGATCTGATCATTTACCAGATTTGAATTTGCAGACTCTTGGTGTGGTTTTCCTCTCGAAGCGACACCGTCAGGTTGAATTTGTGGTTCAGTTGGGAAAAGTCCTTTTCCATCATTGCCAAGAGAATTGTTAAAAGTTGGAAAACACCTCCAAGATCAAGTCCAACCTCTTTTAAACTAAAAGTTAAGTCAGGCCTTAGTCATCCTCTGCTTTGGAGATTTGTTTTGGGTATCCAGACTGAGCTGCTCCTTTGGAACAGTTGTGTTCCCTTCCACACTCATGTACATGGAACAGCTCAGAGAAACAATAAAATATTAATAAAAAAATGTGTGAAATTTCACAAAATTCCCCAAAACGTTGCTTTAAGACCAAATTTGATCTGGTGGTGTCATTTTATCCCCAGGATTTGTGTTTTCTTTGGAGCTTGGAGAAGCTCAGCTTGGGAATCTGCAGAATTTTGTTGAAGTTGTGGTCAGACCACGGAGTCCTGACACATTCCCATATTTTAGATGTGGATTCTCATCCTCTCTGTGTATTTGTTAATGAGCCTCAGGTCGTGGTCTGCTTGTAGGGATGGGGTTGGATCTCGTGGGCTTGGAGTAATCCCAGCAAATCCACCCCAAAAAAGCAAGATTGTGACACGGGGCTGTGACAATTCATTTCTCTCCTATAAAACAACTGTAGGGAAACTGGGAGCTGGGAATTTATCCTGTCCTGGACTTTTTCATGGCTCTGGGAGTTAACTGCCTCTGTCCAACTCTCACCTCATAAGGTGCCCCCAAAGCCCACCCCGGATGTCTAAAAGACAAATCCAGACTGGAAGGGGATGGATAATTCACCCCCAGGTGCCTTTCCCAGCACATCCAAGCTTTGGAAAAGCCGGGTTTTTGGAGTGGTGGAACACCTGGCCTTGGCTGGGGGGCGGGAGGGTCGGAAACGTCGTGACTTAAGCGCTGTCCTCTCCAGCCTTGCTGATGACCCCCTTGTAATTTCCACCGTTTCCATCCAGCTTCTCCGGGCAGCCAGAGCTGACCAAGGGGCTCCTTTTCTCCAACTCCGTGCGGAAGAAGGGAGAGGACATAGCGCCAAGAGCCGGGAAGATGGTTGGGAAGCTGGCTGATGCATGAGCAGTGTGATAGGTGAAAGGAGGACAGAGGTGGTTAACTCGGGGATGCCGACGTTATTTTGGTGCGTCCATTGCCGGCAATGGACGTCGCTCCGGGGAAATCCCAGCTCCTGGCCTGAAAGGATTAAGTGAGCTTAATTTTTTTCTCTACCTCTACACACAGGACTTGTAAGTCCTTCCAGGGCTCCAGGGCCACGGCCACACCCCTGGCACCGCACACACTCACATTCCCAACGGGATGAGTTTTCAGCCCGGGCTCGTGGGCGCCGTTCCCGCTCTCCGAGGGAGCGCCGCATGGCTTCTCCCGGGCTGAAAACTCCCTGCCAGTGCCAAAGGCTGGCTGCTGGACACCCAGCAAGGGCACAGGTGGTGCTTCCACGTGGTTCTTCCAGGTGGATTGTGCTCAGGTAAGGCTCCGTGGGCTGATCCATGTGGAGAGGCCCGTGCTGGAGGTGACACGTGGTGTGATGGCCAGCAGACCTCTTGGAATCACCAGGACAGGCCGTAGGGCCAAGCTTGGGAAGCTCTTCCCAACGTTCTCCTGAGGGCTGAGGTTGAGTAGCTGAGCTGAGGGACAGAGAGGATGTTTTGGTGCCTCTCTGCCTCATGTGGGACTGACCTTTGGGAGTCTTGCCCCACCCCAGAGGAGGCCCTCACCTTGTGGGGAAGGGCAGCTGGGAGTTGTGGCTCTGAGGATCCACAGGCCCTTTCCTTGTGACTTGGAGAAGGTCTTGGTTTTAGGAAGAATCTTTTGGAAGAGCCGGTCTTGGGTTTAAAAGGTTTTAGTTGGATACTTCTGGCCTTGTGAGCATTTGCAGTGACTTGGAGCTCAAGGCTGAGTCCTCACTCTGACTTGGACCAAAGTGGACTTTTATTTTTGCACCCATCTGGGAGCTTAATAATGATGGAATCAGGGAATTGGTGAGGTTGGAAAAGCCCTCAGAGATGATTGAGTCCAACCATGCCCCAGCACTGCTGAGGCCACCTCTGCCCCCTGTCCCCAAGTGCCACATCCATAGGGATTTTAAATCCCTGCAGGGATGGTGACTCCCCCCTGCCCTGGGCAGCCTGATCACTGCTGGACACCCGTTTCCATAAGGAATTTTCCCAGTATCCAACCTGAACCTCCCCTGGAGGCCATTGCACCCTGAATGGGACATCTTGGGTGACCAAAGGCAACTGAGCTTCCTTCATCTGCTGGGATGATCTTTCAAGTCTCCTCTGCTTTATCCTGGTAAAGCCTCTTGAAGCTGCTCTGCCTGTCCCTTTCCCAGTGAAGCCATCCTGGAGTGCCTGGCTCCGGCTCCGGCACGCACATCCCATGCTTTAATCAGGAATTTTATAATTTGTTATAACTCAGAGCAAGGAATAGTTGGGGAAAACAGTAGGACCGTGGTTTGCTGTGGGATCTTCTGGCCTTCAAGCAGGGATTTCATGGTGTTGGTCCTTCCTCCTGCTCCGCTCCATCCCTTGGGGTCACGTTGGAGCTGCAAGGGAAAAAGAGGAGAGGGGAGAGGAAGGGAGGGAAGAGCATCCGGCCTGGTAGGGGATGGATTTGGTTGCGGTGTTCCTTAGACAAGTCAACAGAAGTTCGCAGAATCATAGGATAAACTCATGGAATCATTAAGGTTGGGAAAGACCTCTAAGATCATAAAATCAAACCATTAATTCAGGAACGACTGGCAGCTGAGGGACAGGTTTGTGGAGAAGGTTCCATCAAGACACAATCTTCCTTTCCCACTGCAGAATCCTTGGAGTCGTGACTCCATCCTGCAGCTCTCTTCCCTTTCCCAGGCCAAGGCTGGGTTGTGCCTGAGGCTGGACAGCCTCACTCCCATTTTTCCCCCCTCTTTTGTGTCGAACAGACTCGTGTCACTTTTCCTCCTGCATTTAATTTTCCGTGCAATCCCTTCAAAGTTGTGCTGGGAGCTCGGGAGCCATTTGGAGCCCGTTAGCGGCGGTCGCGTTGATTGAGGAATTCTTCAGCTCCAAGCCAGCAGCTTCCGTTTCCAAAAATAAAATCGGCTTTTCTTGGGAGTTTCCCCAGCCTGGTCTGACCACCATCTGCTTTTCATGGAGCAATTTGGACAAATCCCTCCGTTTGTTCCTGGTTCAAAGCCTTTGCTGCCTCCATCTTCCCACATGGAATGGATGCTGGAGGCTCCATTGAGCGGAGCTGGAGTTTCTCTCCAGCAGCACGGAGCTCACTCCCTGCTCATGATTGCCTTGGATTTGGGGCTTCCTGGATTTTTTAGGGCTGGCCACTTTGTTGGGATGGATCCTGGAGTGGGCTCCCCCAATGTCCTGGTGAAGCTGCAGCAAGGCGTGGCAGGAGCGACAATGCCAGGATTGCCGATTCCCCTTACTCCAGGTGCTCCTTATCCTCCCTCTCTTCCCACTTTTCCCAGAGATTTTCCGTCCCCCATGCTGCTCTTTAATGGGACACATCTTTTTTAGGAGCTGGGGACTTGGTGTAGTTTAGCTCTTCCCAACACTTGGCGTTGTCCTTCTGCTCCGGGCAGTTCATCCATGATCCCATTCCTCGGTGGCTCCTCGTTCCCCCTGGGAACAGCCAGGGTAGACTTGTGGGGATTTTTGGGATGTGCTGCTCTGAAAATAAACATTTTTAGGAGTTTAACATGAGAAAGAAAAAAAAAAGAAAAACCTGGCAAAACCTATTGGTGGAAGGGTGGCTTCAGAACCTGCCCCTGTGGTCACCTCTGTCCCACATGAGGTAGGGAGAGGCAAAGTCATCCCTGCCATCCATAGCTGTGGAATTCTGTAGGAAAATAAAATTAAATCCATAGATTATGGCTGGATGGGGCTTGGAGCACCCTGGCCTGCCTGGGGGGAGGTTCCCTGCATGTGGTAGGGGCTGGAACTGGATGAGCTCCAAGGTCCTTCCAGCCCAAACCATTCCACGATTCCATGATTCCATTATATGGATTACATCATTTATAAATACATAAATCCTGTATAATTATGGGCTCATCTTGTATCCCTCCCTACCCCAGACATGGAGCTGCTGCTTTGTTTCTTTACATTTCATCTAAAAAATTGGATTTGGAGTATTGTACCCCATAGCAAACGTATAAATAAAGTTTAAAAACTTTAATTTGAAGGGCATTTTTTGGGAATTTCAATGTCTCTCTTTTTTGTAGATGCTTCAAACTCCATGTGGTGTGTTTGGGCTCCACAGAAAAGCAAAAATATCTTTAAAAACCTAAAACTCTTGGCCCAAATCCCTATTTTTTTTAGCCAGCAGCAGCACTTTTGAAGTGGTTTTGCCTCGTGGACAAACCACAACAGGGTTTCTTCTCCTTCCCTTTTTTTTTGCTAAAGGAAATTCTCATTTGTAGCCCAGCCAATGCTGGGGGTGGACACGTTGCTAATGAGCCCCCTGAGCCACCCGTTAATTAATTCCCAAACAGCTTTAAAAACTCAAGGAATTAAAAAAAAAAAAAAAAGATATTAAAAAAGAGGTGTAAAATCTTGAGAGTCAAGTCAAGGTGAACTCCACATTTCTGAATATGTGAAAGCTTTAAATTCCCAACTGGAGCAGCCTTCACCCCCAGGAACAGTCAAATCCGTCTTTTTTCCCACTCTGCCTCATCCAGGGCCTAAATGAAAGGATATTTTAGGGAATGTGCTCTGGGAAAGCTGGAATGTAGCACAGCTCCCCAAAACAATTTATTTGTGTTAAACTGAGCTTCTCCTTTATGATTTAATGGGTTTTTTAGGGATGCAGCTGCTGCTCCAGCAGGGATGCTCCATCAGGCACAAATCAGCTGGTTCATCACATTCTGCTGCAAATAACTGGGAATTCTTGGGAATACTGTATTCCTTCAGGAAGGGAACAGAGCAAGGGCTTGATAGAAGCTGGAGTTCAACAAAAATGAGCTTTTTTTCCCCAACCTTCCAGTACTTGGACAGTCAGGAATGCTGCAAAACCTCTGTAGGATCATGAGCATCACTGAGGTGAATGGGATTTACACTGGGAATGCCAGAATATTCCAATTAAAAATACAGTGGAGCATGGAAAGGTGCTAATAAACCCAATTTCTTACTTGGAGGGATGCACAGTTGGTTCCAGTGATGTGGGAATGGCTGTTCCTGCCCAATCCAGGGGGGATTAACAAGGATGTTGTGCTAAACCTGCACTTTAGGCAAGTTCTGATCCTCATTTCCAGCTCCTCTTCCCTTTTCTTCCCACGGTGCCATCTCCACCTGGAGTTGCCAGGACCTTTGGGACCACCCAGTGCCACCCCCGCCATGGCAGGGACACCTCCCTCTGTACCAGGCTGCTCCAGCCTGGCCTTGGGCACTACCAGGGATCCAGGGGCAGCCTCAGCTGCTCTGGGAATTCCAACCCAGCCAGGAATTCCCAATTCCCAATCTCCCACCCATCCCTGCCCTCTGGCAGTGGGAGCCATTCCCTGTGTCCTGTCCCTCCATCCTTGTCCCCAGTCCCTCTCCAGCTCTCCTGGAGCCCCTTCAGGCCCTGGCAGGGCTCTGAGCTCTCCCTGGAGCTTCTCCTCTCCAGGGGAACATTCCCAACTCTCCCAGCCTGGCTCCAGCCCTGGAGCATCTCCAGGGCCTCCTGGATTCACTTCCAGCAGCTCCAGGTTTTCCCCGTGCTGGGGAGGAGCTGGGTGGGCAGAGGGTTTGGGCTTTGCTGCTGTTGGGGGCGTGGTGGGCGTTGGGGTTTGATCTCAGCAGCTTCAGCAGGCCCTTGGTCAAAGGGGTCACTCAGAGCTGGGCCTGGTCCCCCTGCTCATTTCCCTTGGGATGCTCCCACATCCAACACCAGAGCTTGGGAACATCGTGGAAATGTGACCCTGTCCCCAGTGAGGCTGAGCTGGGAGAAGCCCGGGGGTGGTCCCTGAGCAGGGGAGCAGATGTTGGCCACCAGAGGCAGGGTCACAGAGCCGTGGGATGTCTCCAGGCAGAAGGGATCTGTTGGGATCACCCAGCCCAGCTCCCTGCTCCATGCTGGGTTATCTCAGACTGCCTTGGAGACCAGGACAGGGACAACAGGAGCTGCTGCTGGGACGCTCTTCCATCACCTTGGAAGGTGTAGGACCCTACAGCTCTGCCTGGAGCTCTTGGCCCAAAATCCCACTGAAATCCATCAAAAATCAAACACGAACAGAGGAAATATATGGAAAGCACCACAAAAACCCCAGAACTTTCCTTCAAGACACCCTTTTTTGGTGGTTTCTTGTAAATGTGTGATTTATGGGATTCTTGGCTGTTTCGGGTGGTTCTGGGAGCAGCTGGAATTCTGACCCTGCTCGTGGCTTTTCCACAGGAGGTTTATCGCATCCCGAAGAAGAGCCAAGCAGAAAAGGAGAGCAGTGGTGAGTGCTCACCTTGTCCCATGTTTTCCTCTGCTCCCATGAAACTGCTTCATTTTCCCAGCTGGGAATGTCAAGGGATGTTCTGCCTCCATAGCTGCTCCTCCTGGGAACAGGGAGGGTCATCGGAGTGGTGGGTGGGGAGAGATGGGGCCTTGAGGGTGATGTGGAGCAACCTAGAATTAAAATCATGGAGTTGGTGAGCTTGGAAAAGCCCTCCAACGCTGAGTCCAAGCCAGCACTGCCAAAGCCACCACTGATACATGTCCCCAAGTGTCACCTCTACGAGGCTTCTAAATCCCTTCAGGGATGGGGACTCCACCCTTGCCCTGTCTCCCTGGCCATCCTTTTCCATGAGAAATATTCCCAGTATCCAACCTGAACGTCCCCTGGTACAACTTGAGGCCGTTTCTAAGAGCGGGGAGCTCTTAATACCCAAATGATAAAAATTCCCTCCCTTTTTTCCCCCCTGTTTTCCCAACAGCTGACCGTGGGAGAGACGCAGGCGGGCTCCGGGATCAGACCCCCACTCCCAAGAACCCCATCCTGAGCCGAGAGCGGGATCCAGAGCGGCAGAGCCAGAGCAAGGAGAGGAAGAGACGGAGAGATTCCCTGTCCCCCCCGTCCTCGGCCTACGAGCGGGGCACCAAGAGGCCGGAGGACAGGCAAGTGGTGGCAGGGAGCTGCCATATTCCAGGGGTCTGCCACATTCCTGGGTAAAACCTCCAGGAAAAACCGTCCTGGAGATCTTCGGAATCCCCCCTGAGAAGGGAGTTTTCTCCTGGAGGGATCCTGGTGGAGAGATTCAATCCTGGTGGGAGTTGGGTGGTTCCTTGGTGTTGGTGGCTTCTTCTCTGGGATAACCTGCACCTCCATCTTCAGGTGTGTTTTGGGAATGAGGTGGGAAATGAGGGAAGCCGTGCCAGCTCCTGCACAGAAATTAGGGATCATGGAATGGTTTGGGTTGGAAGGACCTTAAAGCCCATCCAGTCCCACCCTGTGCCATGGGGACACCTCCCACCTTTCCAGGGTGCTCCAGGCCCTGTCCAGCCTGGCCTGGGACACTTCCAGGGATGGGGAATCCCGGAATTCCAGAATGCAGCCCTCCTAATACAAAGAGTTCACTGGGTCCTTCAAAACCCATTCCCTTCTCCTGCCCCCGCATCGTGCTGGGAATTGTTCTGAACTTGGAGCAATCCCTGCCTGTACAGGAGGGAGCAGTGCCCAAACCAGGATTTCTGACTCCAAAATTTTCTTTACCGAGTGGTTGTTCCCTAAAAATACCTGTAAGGACAACAGCTGCTGCCAGGTCTCCTGCCTTTCCTTGGGAATGGTGGCTGAGCACGCGACTCCTAATGAAGAGAAGGAAAATATTCCATGTCTTGCAGTTCAGAGGGACTGGAGATCGTGTTAAAGGCAGCAAAAGCACCATGGAATTTCTTTTAAAGAAGTCACTTCTCTGTTGTCCCTTTCAAAGCCACTCCATAATTAGGGAACAATTGGTGCCGAGTCAGCCAGGCGAGGAAAACCTCGCGTTGAGCTGAGCTGGGAAAGTTGGAAACATCTGGATCAAAAATACAGATGTAAATCTATCCCTCTGTAACGAGGCTGGAAACATCCCCAGGAAGTAAAACTCGGATTTTTGGGGTTGTTTTAAACAGAACTAGCGTTTTTTGGGTGAGCAGCTGCTGCTCTGGCTCTCCCCCCTGTGCCGTGTCCATGTCCGTGAAGGACCAAATTCCTTCTCTGGGAATGTTCTCCCCACTCTGAGCATCCCTCTTTGTTATTCCAAGGATTTAATAAGGAAAATAATCAAAGAGATGGAGAAAGGAACGCTAAACCCTCGGTTTCCTTCTTCCCACTCCCTCCATGGCAGCTGCTTCTCTTCCAAACTCTCCAGGCAGTGCCAGGAAAGACTTTAATTAGGGAAATCAAACTCCTCCCGGCAATGAGGTTCCCATTAGTGGATCCTGCAGCTCCTCTGGGAGTGCCAGGAAACAGCTCCAGCGGATCTGTTGGTAGCAATGTGCTTTTGATATGTAAATGGATCCCAGGAACCCAGAATATATGGAGAATATCCTGGATGCTTTGTAGAATCCATTATATTAAGGCTGCAAAGCATTTTTCCTTGTAATCCCTGTTTTACCACACTCATAAAGTCTGGAAATATCTACCTTTGATCTGAAATTTTCCTTGGTTGGGCTTTGATCAAAGTCCTTAGGCTTTTTTTTCCCCCCCTCCTCCTTTAATTCCCTGGAAAAATCCCTCCAGCTGCAGCGCCTTTTGGGATGAAAACTGTTAAGGAATTAAAAAAACGCATCCACACCGTTATTTTTTGAAGCTGGAGCTGCGGTCTGGGAACGAGCAGAATTCCAAACAGGAATGTGCTGCTGGTGATTCCCTTGTTCTTTGCTGTGTCTGCAGCTCCCATGTGGGGGTTCCAGATGGGAAAGATGTAATTCTCACCCCAGCACTGGAATTTGGGGGGGATGATGGTGCGTTGTGAGTCGCTCCTGTTTGGGATCCTTTTCCAAATTTCTTGTTTGTCCTGCTTTGGGAAAACATGGCAGAGCGTTTCCAGCAGGGCCTGTTTGGGACACCCTGCAGATTGTGACCTTTCCTTGGGTTCTCTTGGAGCTGTTCCCTCCCTCTCCAGGTATCCTGGAAAAGCTCCTCCAGACAACTTCCCTGGCATCCTTGCACCTCCATCAGCACCAGGCTGATATTGGCCAATCCACTGGGATTCCTCATCCTCTGCCCTGGCTCCCTGTGGATGAGCAGGACCAGCGGGTGTTTCTTTTCAGACAATCAAACAGCTGGGAAAAAAGGGAATGTTTTTAGGAATTCACGCTGCTGTTGGGCATTCCAAGTTTTCCAGTGTCCCTTTTGCTGCTGGAGCCCCGGGCCTGCAGCCTCCTGAGGCCTCACAGCCGCTTTCCCTGCTCCCTCTCTCCCAGGTACGACACCCCAGCGTCTTCCAAGAAGAAAGTCCGGCCCAAGGACCGCAACAAGCTGTCCACGGAGGAGCGCCGGAAGCTCTTCGAGCAGGAGGTGGCCCAACGGGAAGCCCAGAAACAACAGCAGCAGCTCCAAAACCTGGGAATGACGTCCCCGCTTCCCTACGACTCCATGGGCTACGGAACGCCCCACCACAGCTTCATGGGATACCCGCCGGGGTACCCCATGCAGGCCTACGTGGACCCCAGCAACCCCAACGCCGGCAAGGTGCTGCTGCCCACGCCCACCATGGAGTCCATGTGCTCTCCGGCGGGATACGAGCATTCCCAGACTCTGGCGGGGCACGCGGTGGAGCCGGCCCTGAGCACCCCGCAGCCGGTGCCCGTCGTCCAGCACGTGGCCACCGCCCTGGAGGTGACCACGCCGCAGTACGTGGCCCAGAGCGACGCCGTGGTGCACCAGGAGGCCAGCGTGGCCGTGCTGCCGGTGGCCGCGGCCGGGGCGGTGCAGAGCCAGAGTTACGGGCTGTGGGATTCCAGCCAGCAGCCCGCCGTGGCTGTCCAGCAGCCCTACTCGCCGGCCCAGTCCCAACCGGCCATCTACTACCAGGGCCAGACCTGCCAGACCGTCTACGGAGTGACCTCGCCCTACTCGCAGACCACCCCGCCCATCGTCCAGGTAATTCCAGCTGGGAGCGCCCACGGAATCGGGGGAGCCGCCTGGGAAAAGCCTTGAGTTACTCACCCCGTGCTTCTCTTCTTGGAGCATCTTCTTAGGTCTTCACAGGGAACTTCTTCCCCAGGAGTAGGAGGAAAGCACGTTCCAGGGTGTTTTCCATCCACAAATGGCATAAGTTAGAGAATCGTGGAACCCTGGAATGCGTGGGGTTGGAAGGAACCTTAAAGAGTGTCCAGTGCCACCCACTGCCATGGGCAGGACACCTTCTGTTATCCCAGATTGCTCCAAGCCTTGTCCAGTCTGGCCTTGGACATTCCAAGGGATGGGAGATACTGAGAACATCCAGGGGTGGAGGCTATGGAACACATCCAGGGATAGGGGATATTATTGAACACATCCAGGGATAGGGGGTATTATTGAATATCATCATCCAGGGATAGGGGGTATTATTGAATATCATCATCCAGGAATGATGATTCCATAGTTGTTGGGCCCAAGCAGGAATTTGCAACTTGCCAGCAGTATTTTGGTTTTTTGACTGTTGAAGGGAGATTTATGGATAAAAGCTGAGGAAATGAGTAAAACCTGGATGTGGGAGCTCAACTTCCACTGGTTTTTAGAAGTAGAGGCTGGAGCTATCAGAATTAATGATAGTAAAAAAATCTGAGGGTGGTATTGGGAAGGAATTCCTGGCTGTGAGGGTGGGGAGGGGCTGGGATGGAATTCCCAGAGCAGCTGGGGCTGCCCCTGGATCCCTGGAGGTGTCCAAGGCCAGGTTGGGTGTGGCTTGGAGCAGCCTGGTCTGGTGGAAGCTGCGGGCCTGCAGTGAAGGTTTTTTTGGGAGCAGCAGCTGAGTGTGATTCCCTGTTGCAGAGCTATGCCCAGCCAGGTCTCCAGTACATCCAGGGCCAGCAGATCTACACGGCTCATCCGCAGGGAGTCATCGTGCAGCCCCCCACGGCCGTCACCACCATCGTGGCGGCCGGGCAGCCCCAGCCCATCCAGCAGGTGAGGATCCCAAGGGATGGGCAGGGTTTTCCCGTGGGATAAACAGCTGCCAGGGCACTTTTCGTGACCCCTCACAACTTTCTCTTCATCCCTTCCGTGCTGTTTGCAGCCAGAGCTGGTGGTCACCAACAACCTCCTGGATCTGCCTCCGCCTTCCCCTCCCAAACCCAAAACCATCGTCCTCCCTCCCAACTGGAAAACGGCCCGGGATCCTGAGGGGAAGATCTACTACTACCACGTGGTCACCAGGTGGGTGTGGGCATCGCTGACCCTGTCCCCAGGTGCCTCATCCACAGGGCTTGGAGGTCCCTCCGGGATGGGCACTGCACCCCTGTCCAGGGACAGCCCTTTCCATGAAGGAGTTTTCCCAATATCCAGCCTGAACATCCCCTGGCACAACTTCAGGCTGTTCCCTCTTGTCCTGTAGCTTGTTTTTTGGGAGAAGAGCCCAGCTCTCACCTCCATGGGAAGAGACACAGTTTTCCCAATGTTTTTCCTACATCTTTCCCATCAGTTTGGGAAAGAACCAGGTTTGGGGTCAATGCCTATGAATTTACCTGAAATTAAAATGAATTTTAAGCTTCTAAAAAGGACTTTTTAAAAATTTCCAACTCCATGGGAGGTGTGGATGAGGATCTACCTCTGAAGGGATAAGCAGGAGTATTTTCTTCCATATCAGTTTCCTGCTGTCACTTCTTGCTCCTGGCACACATTTTCCTGCATCCATAAATCTTTTCCATCTCCACTTTGGATTCCTCCCTGCTCCCTGGCACACAGCAGAGCAGGAGACCTTCAAACACCTGGAATTCAAACCAGTGGAGCAGGAATTGGAGAATTGTGACGTTTGGAAGTCTCGGGATGAGATGAGGAGACCCTGGGGAGCCTTGGTGGGGGCTGAACCTTCCTTGGGGTCTCTGGGATGTTCCCACCTTTCCATGCTGGGAATTCCATCCTGATGATGAACATCCTTGATCCCACAGTGTCACCATGGTAGAAAATGGAGCAGATTTCTTTTCTTCTGTTCTTCCTGCCTGGTTTTAACCTTCTCCAACTTAGAAACCTTCAAATGAAGAGCAAGGCCGTGAATTCCATGCGCCAGGAATTCCGCTGGCTGATGGAATCTGGACGTCCCAGTTGATGGGATAATCCATGAGCAGTTTCTCTGAGGAGGTGACGGTGGTGTGCTTTCCTTCCTCCAGACAAACCCAGTGGGATCCCCCAACGTGGGACAGCCCCGGGGACGACGCCAGCCTGGAGCACGAGGCCGAGATGGACCTGGGGACCCCCACGTACGACGAGAACCCCATGAAGGTGAGGGAGACAAATCTTGGGGACAGGCCATGGGATGGGAGGTCACTGGGGAGCTTGGAGGTGGCAGGGCGACAGAAGTGACCCCGGATCCTTTGGAGTGGCTCCGTTGGCCACACTCGGGGCTCACAGCTGGAGTGGGCACCGGACTTCCCTGAAGTCCTGCCCAGAATTCCAGCACCTGTGTGGAGCTGGCCAGAAAAGTGGGAATGAGGGGGAGTAAGCTAAAAAAGGACAAACGAATGGTGTAGCTCAGGAGCCTTTCCCATGCCTTTCTGATTCCTTAAAAAGCTGGAGAAAATCCATGGAAAGAGAGGAATCAATTCTGTTGCTCCGGTGCTCCCACATTCCTGGGATTTTCTTGGAGGTGTTGTCCATCCTGAAGCACCCAGGAACATCCCACATGGCTGCTGTTGCCTTTCCATGTGCTGCCAGGATCCCAAGGGTTAATCCCATTCCCAGAACACCTCCGAGTGCTCCAGCCAGGAATCCTGGCGAGTTCACTCCGACGAAATTATGGACAAGTATTTGTCTCCCTGGAAAAAAGTTAATTGGCAAATGAGCTCAGAGCTGGCACTCCCTGCTCAGCCAAGGGGCTGTTGCTTCCACAGAGGAATCCAGGGAAGCCTTTTCAAGGATTTTTATCCCTGGATCAGTGTCACATTTGTCCCATGATATTCCCTGATATTCTGGGATCTGGGTGTTGCAAATATTGTTGAAGGCTATTGGGATTGAGCAAGAAAATGTTAATTGGAGGCTCCAAAGGGAGATTTGGAGCTGGAATAGCTGGGAAATGCATCCCTGTTGTGGGATGAGCTGAAGTTCAGTGGTGGAGAGCAGCTTGGAGATGTTTGGGAAGATCCTTGGGATGGGAACGAGGTGCTGAGGAGAAGGTTGGGCTCTTCTGAGCAGGGAAATCCATCTGTGCTCTCCAGCTTGGGAGTTGTTTTCCTATGGAATTCTGAGAGTCTCAGTGCTGCCTGCACAGCAGAGGGAGCAGCAGGGGAAGGTGCTTCCATGGATGTGGGTTTTTATCCCATTAATTGGGATAAAGAGGAGCCAAGGTGACCATCCAAGGGCTTCACCTCAGGCCGGACACGAACAGGCTGCTCCTTCCAGGTTTTGTTGCTCACTCCAAACCCAAAATCCCTGAATTTCCCTGAATCCCGGAATCCCTCATTCCTAAATGAGCCGTGGCTGTGGCTGACCTCAGACTGAGGTGGTTCCTGCTCACTCCAGAGCTTTAATTCCTTTTCTTCTGAGCCAGGATGGCCGGAAGGTCGGGTTTTTCCTGGCACTGAATTCCCATGGTTGCAGCTCCTGCCTCCAACGCTTCCACCCTGAAATCGCAGCCACATTCCTTGGATTTTTTACCCTCCTCCCCACCCCACTCCACACCTTTCCCAGATGGATGAAACCCACCCAGGAGGGATTAAACCCGCCAGCACCGTGTCCCACAGCTGCTGCTGCTGCTCCCGGTGTTCCTGGGCCGTGGGGGAGGATTTTGATGGAAAGGCACAAGAGGAGTGGGAAGCCAGGATCACTATTCCCTTTAAAGCACACTTTTCCCTTGGAAAATCCTGTTTTTCCCTTGGAAAATGGCTTTCCTGAGGGAGTAGCCCAGCAGGAAGGCTGGCAGGGACACCGGGCTGGATGCTGAAGGTTTTGCATCCTTTTAGATGGAAAAAGTTTGGATTTGGGATGGATTGGTTCTCCATGGAAGTGTTGGTGTCAGTGGAGCAGATCCCAGCTGCTGGAAAAGAGAATCCCAGGTTTTCCCAAACGTTTGGCTTCTTGATCCCCTTCCAGGCTGGTTTTCCCCTCATCTTTGTGGCTTCTCCATTCCCATCTCCTCCAGAGGCTGGAAAACAGGGACAGCACCATTCCGGGGATTTTCCTGTGTTAGTTTTCCTGGCAGCCTTTGGATTATGGGATTTCACTTTGGAGGGGTGAGGAAGGAAGGCCTTGATGTGGAAGTTACGATATTAAAATAAATTTAAAATGGAATTTTAGCCTAAAATTAGGAAGGATTCTCCAAGGAGGAATTGGCACCTTGGCACAAGGAGGAGCTTGGAAACAAAGTTTTCATTTCTCCTCCTCATCTTTCCCTGACAATTTTGACACCGATTTTTGCCCTCATCCCACCTGGAGAGGTCTTGGATGGGGAAGGGATCGGTGGAGAAAGGTTTGGGCATGGAGAAGGGTTTGGTAGAGAAGGACTTGGTGGTGAAGAAGGGATTTCTGATGGAGAAGAGTTTGGGGGTGGAGAAGGATTTGGTGGGGAAAGGACTGGAGATGAAGGATCTGGGAGTGGAGAAGGATTTGGGGCAGTAGAAGGGGCTGGGAATGACAAGGAGTTTGGGATTGACAAGGGGTTTGGGAACCCCTAAAGGTTTGGGAATGATGAGGGGCTCGGGAATGATGAGGGATTTGGGGAAGGCTTTGGGAATGATGAAGGGCTTGGGAAGAGTTTGGGAATGATGAGGAGTTGGGGAAGGGTTTGGGAATGACGAGGGGCTCAGGAATGATGAGGGGTTTGGGAAGGGTTTGGGAATTACAAAGGGTTTGGGTACAAAGGAGTCCGGGAAGTGTTTGGAAATGATGAGGGGCTTGGGAAGGGTTTGGGAATGATGAGTTCAGGAAGGGTTTGGGAATGATGAAGGGTTTGAGAAGGGTTTGGGAATGACGAGGGGTTCGGGAAGGGTTTGGGAATTATGAAGGGTTTGGTAATGATGACTTCGGGAAGGGTTTGGGAAAGACGAGGGGCTTGGGAATGATGAGGGGTTTAGGAATGACGAAGGGTTTGGGAAGGGTTTGGGAATGATGAAGGGTTTGGGAATAACGGGTTTGGGAAGGGTTTGGGAATAATGAGGGGCTCAGGAATGACGAGGGGTTTGGGAATTACGAAGGGTTTGGGAATGGAGGGGTTTGGAGGGGTTTGGGAGTGACTTTCCGATGGAGCACTGCAGGCTTGGTGCCGGAGCCATCCGGAGCCATCTGCTCCCCATTCCCGGCCTTTTGAAGTGCAGCCGAGCCTGGGGCTGGAGCAGGAGCTTTGATGTCCCTGCTCCGGCCAAGCCTCGGCCATAAAACCTCCCTGGCACGCCTGATTTACACCCTGTCCCTTTGCTCTGGGATTCTGCAGCTCTGCCCTACAGCCAAGCACATTTTTAGGGATTAGAAGGGATTTTTTTTCCTGCTTTTTTTCAGTGTTAAATACTTGTAAAAACTGGGTTATAAAATTAAAAGAAATATTGGGACATCATCAAAGAGCAGAAGGAGAAGGGAAACTTCCCTCAGCTTTCCAAACCTTTAACAAATCCTTTTGCTCTTCCTGTCCTTACAATCTGGGAGGACCTGGATCCCAGACCTCTCCCAGAAAATGGTGCTGGTGCAGGGATGCTGCTTTTCCCTCCTTAGGCTCCAAGGAGATCGCAGGGCTTGGGATGGGAGCGTGTGGGAGGTGGGTGTGAATCCAGCATGAAGGGATGGGCTCCAGGATGCAGCTGGGCTGGATTCTGCCCCGTTAGTAAATCAGGGATCAGTACTCAGGGAAGCAGCCAGAAATTCCTAGAAAATTCCCTTTATCTTGACTGTAGCTAAAGATAATCCGTGTGAATGCTTGTGGGCGGCCCCAGCCCTCCCCGGGAACTTGTGAAGGAAAATCCACCACCACAGAATTATTCCCACTGTGGACCTGCCTGACTTCCCCAGGACCCACTCCTGCTCTTTTTCCAGTTTTTTTTTCCAAAGAAAACAAGAGCAAGGAGTGGTCCCTGTGCCTCCCAGCCCAGGACTGTGCTGGGAATTGTGCCAGGATTGGGCTGGGCGATGTGTCGGGTCTGGGCTGGGGAGTGCCAGGAGCAAGGCTGGAAAATGCTGGGACTGGGCTGGGATCAGGCTGGGAATTGTGCCCGGATTGGGGTGTGGAGCGTGCCCGGACTGGGCTGGGAAGATCACCAGGAATGAGCTGGGAAGTGTGCCTGGATCGGGCTGGGATTGGGCTGGGAAGTTCAGTGGGATGAACTGGGAAGCTGACCTGAAAGTTCACCAGGATTGACCTGGGGAATGCACCAGGGCTGAGCGAGGAAGTTTGCTGGGATAAGGCTGGGAAGAGCACCGGGAGAGGGCAGGGAAGTTCACGGGACCAGGCTGGGAAGTCCCTGGTTTGGGGTGGGAGCGTGCTGGCATTTGTTTGGGAATTGTACCTGGATCAGCCTGGGCAACGTGCTGGCCTTGGGCTGGGAAGGGTGTGGGGAATGGGCTGAGGAGAGCGCTGGAAGGGGCCTGGAAGCTCCTCAGAACTGGGCTGAGGAGCTCATTGGGATCAGGCTGGGAAATCTGGATTGGACTGGGGAGTGTGCAGGGAATGTTCCTGGGAATGTCCCTGGGAATGTCCCTGGGCTGGAAGCTGTGCTGCCCACCCGGCTGTGGGACAGGAGCGCTGTCCCCAAGGCGGGATCAGGGAAGCGTTGCCATCCCTCTGTTCCCCTCTCCAGTCTTCCAAGAAGCCCAAGACGGCGGAAGCCGACACGTCCAGCGAGCTGGCCAAGAAGAGCAAGGAGGTGTTCAGGAAGGAGGTGAGGGATCCCACCCTGGGAATGGGGATGGGATGGGATGGGAATGGGGCTGTAGTTGGGATGGGATGGGATGGGATGGGATGGGATGGGTTGGGATGGGATGGGATGGGATGGGATGGCAGCAGGGAGCCGGATCCAGCGCTGTGTCCCGCAGATGTCCCAGTTCATCGTGCAGTGCCTGAATCCCTACCGGAAGCCCGACTGCAAGGTGGGCCGGATCACCACCACCGAGGACTTCAAACACCTGGCACGCAAGGTGGGAATGTGGGAATGTGGGAATGTGGGGGGACACGGGGATGGGGGAACGTGGGGACGTGCAGGGTACGGGGACATGGGATACAAGGGAACACGAGGAGTATGGGAACGTGGTGACACGGATACAGAGAGACAGGGACGTGGTCACACACAGGACATGGGGACAAAGGATGTGGAGACATGGAGGGTGCAGGGACAGGGGGATGTGGGACATGGGGACACCGAGGAGAGAGGGATATGGGGACACAGGAACATGGGGTTCAGGGAGTTGGGAATGTGAGGGGTATGGGAATTTGGGAATACAGGGATGAGGGGACATAGGAACATGGGGACATGGGGATGTGGGACACCAGGACATGGGAAGTACAGGACACAGGGATTTGGGGACACAGGGATGTGGGATATGGGGACACGGGAGGCACAGGGACAATGGGGTTTGGGACATGGGGACCAAGGGATGGCCCCAGGAAATGGGATCGTGTCATTCCAACTGCCTCCAGCTCCTTGGAGGGTGAGGGAAGGGAAGGAGAAATGGTGGGGGGATATTGGGAGAACAGCAGGAAATATTTAGGGAATAGCTGGGGAATAACAGGAAAGGTTTGGGCAATAATATGACAGCAGTTCAGGGAATATTTGGGGAATAACAGGGGACATTTGGGCAATAATAGTGAATAACTGGGGAAGAATGGATAAATAATATGGAGGAATAATAAGAAATATTTGGGGAATAATAGAAAATATTTAGGAGATATCTGGACAATAATAGGAGAATAATTTAGGGAATATTTGGGAATAATAGGAAGTATTTTGGGAATAATTGCAAATATTGGCACAACAATACCAAATATTTAGGGAATATGTGGGAAATAATAGCAAATTGAGTATTAGGAATTATTTGGGAAGTAACGGAAAAATAATTTAGGGAGTAATAGGAAATATTTGGGGAAGAACAGGAAATATTTGGGGAGTAATAGGAAAATAGCTTGGGAATGTTTGGAAAAGAACAGCAGATATTGGGAGAACAATAGTAAATATTTAGGGAATATTTGGGGAATATTTGAAGAATATTTGGGAAATAACAGGAAAGATTTGGGCGATAATATGACAGCAGATCAGGGAATATTTGGGGAATAACAGGGAAATAACTTGGGGAATGTTTGGGAAATATAGCAGATATTTGGGGAATGCTACCAAATATTTCAGGAATATTTGGGGAATATTTGGGAAATATTAGGAATATATGGGAAACATTTGGGGAATAATACAACAATAGCTTGGGCAGTATCTGCAAATAACAGGGGATATTTGGGGAATAATAGGAAAATAGCTTGGGGAGTGTTTGGGAAATATAGCAGATATTTGGGGAATGCTACCAAATATTTTGGGAATATTTAGGGAATATTTGAGGAATGCTTGGGGAACATTTGAAAAAAATTTGGGAAATATTTGGGGAACATTTGGAGAACAATATAACAATAGCTTGGGCAGTACCTGGAAAGGAGAGGGAATATTTGTGGAATAATAAGAAAATAGCTTGGGAATGTTGGGAAAATAACAGCAGATATTGGGGGAACCAAGTATTCAGGGAATATTTGGGCAATAGTATGAGAGTGGCTCAGGGAATATTTGGGAATAAGAGGAAGTATTTGGGAAGTAGGAGCACAGTAGCCTGGGGGTGGCGAGGCCTGGGCTTGGTGGGAATTCCGGGAGTGACCCTGGCATTCCCGGGGCATTCCCCTGGCATTCCTGGGGCATTCCCGGGGCATTCCCGGGGCATTCCCGGGGCATTCCCGGGGCATTCCCCTGGCATTCCTGGGGCATTCCTGGGGCATTCCCATGGCATTCCCGTGGCATTCCCACAGCTGACCCACGGAGTGATGAACAAGGAGCTCAAGTACTGCAAGAACCCCGAGGACCTGGAGTGCAACGAGAACGTCAAACACAAAACCAAGGAATACATCAAGAAGTACATGCAGAAATTCGGGATCCTCTACAAGCCCAAAGAGGACACGGAGCTGGAATAGCCCCTGGAATAACCCTGGCCCTCGGGAGCCCCGATTCCCACTGGGATTGGCCCTCCCGAGCCACCAACCTGTGAATTTATTATTATTATTATTAATTATTATTATTATTATTATTATTATGACAATGAATTTTTGGTTTTTTAAGGAAAACAAACTTGGTTCCCATCGCTGAGGAGGACGAGCCGGGCTTTCCCAAGCCTGCTTTTCCTGATCCAGGCTTTCCCAAGCCCGGCTCTCCCGGCGCTGCTCCCAAGCTCTGTATTATATTTTGACGTATATGTGAATATATTGATAATAATTTGCTTTTTCCCCCTTTGCTTTCAGCCCCAAACGTGCCGATCCCACGGGAACGTTTGGCAGGAGAATTTGGGAGTTATTCCCGGATTTTTTTTTTTTTTCCCTTTGGTTGTTTCCTTGGTTTTTCCTTTTGGTTCTGCGAGGTTTCCTCCGTTTCCCTGTAAATACTGCGGATTTCTGGCCATGTTGATAAGATTGATTTTACTGCTTCGAGCATTTTACTTTATCCAATTTTTACGGAACTTTGTATGTAAAAAAAAAAAGAGCAAAAAAAAGAGAAAAAATAAAAAATCAAAAGAAAAAAGAAAAAAAAAACAACAAAAACAAACCCCAGAATCGACGCTGGGTGGGACCACAAGGGGGACCTGGCTGGGGATGTCCCCTCTCCCTTGGGGACCTCCTGTCACCCTCAGCATTCCCGGGAATCTGGACTCCCTGGGAAGGGAAGTTTGGGGTGACCTGGGAGCCTTTTTGGAGTTAAAAATGGCTTTTTGTGTCCCCAGTGCCACCTGCCTTGGGGTCTTTTGGGTGTCCCCTCCTCTTCCTAGGGCCACCCACGCCTGGGGTCGGTCTGGGATGGGTGTGGGACACGCGGACACCCCGGGATGTGCCCTGGTGACACGCGTGGAGCCCAAGGACACAAATCCCAGGGACACACGGACACCTGAGGGGTCCCACCCTGCCTGGGGACACCTGGGGTCACATCCCAGGGATGCAGGGACACGTCTTGGGGACAAAGGGACAGCTGGGGACACCTGGGACACATCCTAGGGACACACAGATCACGCGAGGACACAAATCTGGTGACACACGGACACCCAAGGGGACTCGGGGACAGCTGGGGACCCCTGGGACACATTCCAGGGACAGTCGGACGCCGTAAGGGACACATCCCACGGACACTGGGGACACCTGGGAGTACTTGGGACACCTGAAGGGACACATCCCAAGGACACACGGACACCTGGTGACACCTGGAACACCTGAGGGGACACATCCCGGGAACACGCACGGACACACGAGACACCTGAGGACACAAACCCTGGTGGCACCCAGTGACACGTTTAATGTCCCCACCCAGGCCACCAGAGGTGCCCGTCCCACCCCCCAGAATCCCTAAAAAAGTACAAAACCCACGTAAAAAAAATCCCCCAGGAATGCATCGGGAGGCGGGAGCGCCCCGGGGTGTCCCCGCGGTGTCCCCGCGGTGTCCCCGCGGTGTCACACGGCGGAGGTGGCGGCCCCCGGTGCCGCCGCGGGGCCGCGCCGGTCGCCGCCGGGCGCCGCCAGCTCCAGGAGCCGCTCCAGCTCCGCCGGCTCCTCCTGGCGCCGCGGGGACACCGCGAGCAGGGAGGGAGCCTCGGGGGGCGCTGCGGGAGGGGCGGGCTCAGCGCCCCGCAATTCCCCCCGCGACGGACGGGCCGAGGGTGGCGGCGGCTGCCGACCCCCCCCGGGAGGTGATGGGGACCCCCGACCCCATCCAGGTGCTCCCCGACCTCATCCAAGTGTTCCCTAATCCCACTGGGTACTCCCCGACCTCATCCAGGGGCTCGGTCATCCCATCCCATCCCATCCCATCCCATCCCATCCCATCCCATCCCATCCCATCCCATCCCATCCCATCCCATCCCATCCCATCCCATCCCATCCCATCCCATCCCATCCCATCT
>QUSF01000152.1:129354-145663 GCA_003676055.1 Chloebia gouldiae
CCAAACTGGTGACATGGAGCTGCACAGCTGCTGAGACCCCCCAAACTTGTCACACTTAAGGACAGCTCCTGCTGAGGACCCCCACACTCAGGGCAGCCACTGAGATCCCCCAAACTTGTCACACGTGTCCAGAGCTACCGAGACCCCCTAAAATCATGACAAGTGGGCACAGAGCTGCTGAGTCCTGCCCCGCTGGTGACACGAGCGTCCCCGTGCCCCCCTGCCTGGCGCCGGAGTGGGGGCACACTGAGGGACACACACAGGAGGGGTTGTGTCCCCATCTTGGGGCAGCCACAGGCCTCACACCTTGATTTCCCACTGATATATTATTATTATTATTATTAATTATTATTATTAATAACAATTCATTTTCTGTAAAAGCTCTAAAAATGGATAGAAATAAAAAATAAGGGGTGGGGGGGGGGACACCCACACGCTGCCGGCTCCTGGCCAGCGGGCACGGCGGGGGGGGCTGTGCCACACCCCTTCCCAGCGAGGGGTCCCCACCTCCTCCTGCCCCCCACCCCGCTGCGACAACGGGGGAGGGCGGCTCCCGAAAATCCAGGGGGGCTGGACACCCCAGCGGGGCTGGATAAGGCCACGGATGTCGGGCAGGGCGGGGCTCTCCGGGCCCCCCTCGGCGCCCGGGGGTCCCCCAGTCCGTGTGGGGGGCACGGGGCCCCCCTGGGTGGGTGGTGGGTGCCAGCCTAGGCCCTGCCCTCGGCGGGGTTGTATTCCGTCTCTCCGGCCGACACCTGGGAGATGCGCCGCGTGGAACGCCACAGCCGCCGGTGGAACTGCCCCGGCCGCACCTGGGGACAGCGGTGAGCGCCTTTCCCATCCCCAAATCCTGTATCCATCCCCTCCCACATCCCCATCCCGTCCCAAGATCCGCATCCCCTTCTCCATCGCCATCCTCACCCCCCTTCTCCATCCCCATTCCATCCCAAGGTCCTCATCCCCTTCTCCATCTCCATCCCATCCCAAGGTCCTCATCCCCTTCTCCATCTCCATCTCATCCCAAGGTCCTCATCCCCTTCTCCATCCCTACCTCCTCTCAGTTTCTCATCCCATTCTTCCTCCTCATTCCTTCCCAGATCTGCTTCTCTCTCCCATCCTCTTCTCCTTCCCCATTTCCATCCCCATCTTCTTCAAGATCCTCATCCTTTTCTCCATCCTCATCCTTTCCACTGTCCCCATCCCCTTCCACACCCTCATCCTCCTCTCCACCCCAATCCCCTTCCCAAAACTCTTTATCCAACGCCATCTTCATCCCTTTCTCTATCACCATCTCCTTCCAGACCCCCATCCTTCTCCATCCCCACCTCCCCCCCCATCCCCTTCCCCACCCCAGCCCGGTCCCCCCCAGCTCTGGCGAGGACACCCCGATGTCCCCACCCTGGGAACACCCAGGGGACACCGAGCCACGTCCCCCTCCCACCCTGCCCCGGCTGGGGTCCCGCTCACCTCCGCGGGCTGCCCGGCGCCCACCACGATGAGTTTTCCATCCTCCAGCCCCACCAGGATGTGGCTCTTCTCCTTGGTGACGGACACGCTGTGCACGGGCACCCGCATGGGCACGGGGGGCACGGCCGCCCTGAGGCTGGGGACACGAGCCATGGCGTGGGACACCACGGAGTGGGACACCACGGCACGGGACACCACGGCACGGGACACGCTGAGGGCGTGGCAGGGACAGGACAGGGCGCAGCCACCCCTCACCTCTGGAGCTCGCGGATCTCCAGCCCGCACTCCGAGGTCCCCAGCACCACGAAGTCCTCGGTCAGGCACATGGCTGTCACCTCCCGGTCCAGCGGGACGGAGGACAGGAGCTTCCCGTTCACCGAGTAGAGGTGCAGCGCGAACCTCTCCTGCGAGGAGCACAGCGGGAGCATGGTGGCGGTGGCCAGGAGGGGACCGTGGGGACACCTGGACGTACCTTGGAGCAGGAGGGTTGCCCCACGGCGGTTTGGGCCACCACCTGCCCCTCGGGCCCCACGGCCAGGTGGGACAGGACGGCGGGGGGACAGCTCTCGCCGGGCGGCCGCAGGGAGCGGATGAAGAGCCCCCGGCGCACGGTGTGGGTGATGATGGTGCCGTCCTGGGGGAGGAAGGGGACACAGGGTGACGGTGGTGGTGGCACTGCCCGTCCCACGCCCACCCCATGGCTCCACCAGCTCACCTTGGAGCCGGACACGGCCATGTCCAGCTCGGTGCTGATGGCCACACACGTCACCTCGGCGTCGTGGCCGTACAGCACCTGGACGGGTTTGGGAGCCAAGCCGCTGGAAAAGCCACCCTGGTGTTGGGGACATGGGGACATCAGTGACCTGCTGGCAGCGCCCACCACGAGCTCCCCCTGATCCTCGAGCCCTTACCTGCTGTAGGACCTGCCACACCATGCAGGTGGTGTCCCGTGAGCCAGAAATGAGGTAGATGCCACAGAGGTCGAGTGACAGGCAGGTGACAACATCTGTGACAGCCAGAGGGAGACCATGAGGTGCCCTCCCACCATGCTTGGCCACCTGACCCCATGGGATGGCCCCATAATGTGTTTTTGAGTGCAGAACTGCTGCCAATCCCATTCCAAGATGTATTTTGGGGCGTGGATGCTGCTGCTCCTCACCCCACTCCAGCTCTGAGGTTGGAACCTGGACTGTCCCCAGGAGATGGAAACACCGGGAGATGCCCCTCATGGTGTCCCCTTTCTCCTGGTACAGCCCTACAACCCCATCAGGGCGTCATCAGATCATCATCATCACGGGGGGAGGAGGACGTACCTATGTGCCGGGTGATGTGCCCCACCACCTTGCCTTTGGCCAGCGAGGTGACACGGAGGCTGTTGTCCCAGTGTCCCCCGCTGAAGAGCAGCTTCCCGTCGGGGGACACGGCCAGCGTGCGCGAGCTCAGGTCGGCCCCGGGGGCGAAGGGGCCCTGCAGGAAGCGCTGGGTCCTGTGAGGAGAATGTGGGATGGCGGTGGTGCACTTGGTGGCACCTCCAGGGACCATCCCTGAGGACCCTGTGCCCCAGTGACTCACTTGGCGTTGGTGACAGTGGGGTCTTTGGTGAAGCTGAAGTAGTTGGAGATGTTCTTGTCGTAGGGCAGCCAGTTGTGGGTCCCCAACAAGCCGTTGGCACTCACGGTGACCTGGGTAGAGAGGGAGGACAGTTGACACCCCTCTCACTGCTGGGATCCTCCCTGGTTTGGTCCTGGACCCACCCTGGGCCAGCAAAACACCCCCGTGCCTCAGTTTCCCCACACTCACCAGGATGTCGGGGGATCCCTGAGTGATGAAGGAATGGGCTTGGTTCTTGGGGACCACGGCCTGCACCAGGGCCACCCCATCGCTGATGCCCTGTGGGGACACGGCGGCTGCTGGGCACCCTCCTGGCCACCCCAGCCCTCCCAGCGCTGCTCAGGGACCCCCGGGGGTGTCCTCACCTCCACAAAGAAGGACTTGAGCTGGCCCAGGTTCTCGAAGACGTTGGGGGAGCGGGTGTCGAGGTGGGCCAGCCTGCGGGCGGCGCTCTCTGCCGACAGCCGGGCGGGGTGCGGCTCCTGGGGGGGCAGGGCACCCGTCAGAAGTGGGGGGACCCCCAAAAGGGGCTGGTTTTGGGGGCTGGGGGGTCTGAGCTACCTTGAGCAGCTGGCAGGGCGTCTGCCCGAAGTTGCTGATGATGCCCTCCAGAGCCTTGCGCTGCGTCTCGTCGGTGATGGCGTCCAGGTCCACGGCCCCTGCGGATGGGGACGGTCACGGGAGGACGCACCCCTGGCGGGTGTCCCCCTCCCTCTGCCCCACAGCTCACCCTCGTAGGTGCAGTAGTAGAAGACGTTGAGGGCCTCCACGGCGGCCGGGCCGCGCTGCTTGTACCCAAAAATGAGGTCGATCCACTCGTGGAGGTGGGCGGAGACATATTCCGACTCCTGTCCGAGGATGGGGCGTCAGGGCGGGGTGGGAACGGCCCCGGAACGCCCCCAGGGCTGAAGGGGCTCCCCATCTCACCAGGGCTTTGCGGTGCTGCTGGATGAAGTCCTCGCGGGAGCGCGCCCACCGCGGCAGCACCACGTCCCCCACCTTCTCATTGGAGAGCTGCAGGCAGCCCAGGTCAAAGCCTGCGGGCAGGACGAGGATGATGAGGGACACAGACCCCGCCATGTGCTCCCCTGTTGGTGACAGTGGTGTCCCTTACCATTCTGGTTCTCCAGGAACTCCGGGAAGTAGAAGAACTCCGGGATGAGCTCCTTGACATCCACCGGGTTCTCCATGCGGGCTTGCCACGCCGCCGGTACCGAGTGGAACTGCCGGTCCGAGCAGTCAAACCTGGAGGCACAGGACACCTGGCTGGAGCCTGGCTGTCCCCACAATGTCCCCTCAGCAGGACCCACCCGCGGGGTGCCCACCTGCCGCTCTGCAGCTGGATGTGGAGGGTGGTGAAGGGCTCGGTGCGGATCAGGTAGTGCATGACCCCGGCGGCGTTGGAGTAATGAGTGCCGTAGTGGAACTTGTCCACCGTGCCCGTGGGGTCCTCAAAGCTCTCGTACCTGCAGGCCAGGTGGGATGGGGTCCACCAGGAGGTGGCCAGGTGCCCCCTGCATCCCTGCCCTCAGTTTGAGGGGTACTCACTTCTCCTTGACGTCGCGGGCGTGCCGCTCGTTGGCCACCCCGATGGGCTTGGACAGGTCCCGGAACACGGCCGGGTTGGTGAGGTCCAGGGTCTCCGAGACGTAATCCCGCAGGATCCAGGGGAACTGGGTGGGGGCGGGAGGTGGGTGAGGTGGGGGGGCACCAGGTCAGCGTGGGGACAGTGGGGGACACAGGGGCTCACCACGGGGTACTGGGACAGGTCGTTGTAGGTGCGCCCCGCGATGGTGTTCAGCTGCATGAGGTACTCGAAGTTGGAGATCTCCCGCAGGACCCATTTCTGGAGAGAAGGGAGAGGGAGGAGATGGGCTTGGGGGAAGAGGAGACAGGGCAGACACCCCCTGCCACATGGCAGCGCCCATCCTTTGGCCATCCTTGGTTCCAAAGCTGTTCCCAGGCTTATGGCCATCACTGGTCCCGCAGTTGTTCCAGAACTGTGGCCGTGTCCACCCCATGGTCATCCCTGGTTCTACAGTCACCTCTAGTCCAATGGCCACCTCCATCCCAGAGCCATCCCCTGCTCCATGGCCACCCCTGCACTCAGATCCTCCCATGTCTCACGGTTGTCCTTTGCACCATGATTGCCCTCACCCCATTGCCATCCCCGGTCCCATGGCCACTCCCAACAGCCATCCTTCATCCTCCGTCCAAGTCCACGTCCATGTCCATCCTTGGTGCCATGGCCACTCCCAGATCCACAGCCATCCCTGTCCCCTGTCCACGTCCATCCCTGGTGCCATGGGCATCCCTACCCCAAACTGTCAGGCTCTCTTTTCCATTTGGGAAGGGGACACACGGAACATGGACGGGCGTGGTGGGGCCGGTACCTGTGTGAGCCCCGAGGCTTTGAGCAGCTCCTGGGGGGACCGGCTGCCGAAATAGGTCTGGTTGGGGGGCCGCAGGCCAAGGATGCAGGAATACACCTTGTTCCTCACCTGGAGGGGACAGAAGGACCGGAGCTGCTGCAGCTGCGGCCCTGGGAGGGACCTGGGAGGGGATGAGGGGGTCCCCACCTTCTTTCTGAAGTTGAGGAAGTAGTTGGCCTGGTCTATGAAGAAGAGCTCGAGGGCGGAGCGGCGCAGGTTGTAGCGGCGCAGGTGGACCTCGCGCAGGTGGGACAAGGGGCGCTTGAAGTCATAGCCGATCCCTGCCGAGGGCGGGGGGACATGGAAGCCCCCCAGGTGTCACCATCCCGCCATTCCTGAGGCAGGGATGGGGCTGGGCGGGGGTTCCTCACACCCCTCAAGGAGCGCCCGCTGTTACCTCCCTCCGTCTCCTCCTTCTCGCTGCTGCCGTCGTAGAAATAAACGTGCTGGGTTGTCACCTCCAGGCGCCCAGGGACCACGGCCACCGTCGTGATGAGCTCGCAGTCCTCTGACACCACCAGCTTCTCCCGCTGGTTCTGCTCCTTGGGCTCAGCCCTGCGTGGCAGCGTGGGCTGAGGACGCTCTGGTGACACCCCCAGCCCAGGTCAGCCCGTGCTGCGGCAGGGGTGGGGTCACTCACTGGCTGTCCAGGACAGGGAGGTCCTCCTCGGCCAGCTGGTCATCCTCCAGCTCGCTCACCTTGGCCTCCTTGGCCATGGCGAGCGGGAGGGACTCGGCGGGGGTCTGGAGGTGGTCAGCTCCTGAAATGAGGAGGGGGTCAGCAGAACCCACCACCCCCATGAGCTGGGGGCAGCTCCCGTGACGGGCTCCCAAATCCAACGCTGTCCATGACATCTCCCAGCCCAACCCCACCGGTGACACCCCTTGCCCGTGGCACGGGAGGACCCACGGGTGCCGCAGCGCCACCACCTCACCCAGATTGTCCCGTAGGGCGCTGGCCTCCAAGTGTTGGTCGAAATTGAGGTTGGGCACCAGCTTCAGCCTCATCCGGGAGTAGGTCTCGGCACTTGACAGCTTCCAGCGAACCTCCGGTGGGTTCCTGGGGGACAGGTGGGGGTGAGGCACCCTGGGGAGCCCTGGCTGTGCCACCCCTCCCTGGGGACGAGGTGGGGCCTCACCGGTCGGCCCAGGCGGAGCGGGGCGAGGTGAGCAGGCGGCACAGGGAGCGCCACTGCTTGAGCACGGTGCTGTGGTGGTTGTTGGTCTGCTTGAGGACGTTGGCGTGCCGGGCGTTCTCCGCCTTGCAGCGCTTCGCCGCCGGCTCCAGCACCAGCTCCTGCCGAGGGGGCACCAGAGTGAGGTGACAACAGGCTGGGGCTTGGGGACATCCATAGGGTGACGTCCTCGGGGTAAGGAGAACATCGCCAGGATGACGTGGTTGGGATGAGGAGTGTATCCCTGGGATGATATCCCCAGGATGAGGAGCACATCCCAGGGATAATGTCCCCAGGAGGAGGAACACTTCCTGAAGGCAATGTCCCCAGGATGGCATCCCTGGGGTGAAGAGCACAACCCCAGGTTTAATACCCCAGGGAGAGGAGCACATTCCTAGAATGACATCCCCAGAGCGAGGAGCACATTCCCTGGATGACATCCTTGGGGTGAGGAGCTTGTCCCCAGGATAAGGAGCTTATCCCCTGAATGAGATCCTTGGGGTGAGGAACACGTCCCCAGGTTGAGGAGAACCCAGAGTGACAATCCTAGAGGTGAGGAACATATCCCCAGGATGAGGAGCACCCCAGGGGTGAGCAGAGTGTCCCCAGGATAAAGAGCACACCCCAGGGTGACACCCCAGGGACAAGGAGCGGGCAGTACCTGGAACAACTTGCGGCTGGCCGCCTTCTCCTGCTCCCGGCGCTGGGAGCTGCTCATCAAGGCGTCGTAACAGGCGTTCCAGAAATTGGACATCAGGTCGTGGCTCCTGGCAAACGTGTCCATCTCAAACTGGGCCATGGTGGGCTGCACCTGGACGAGCAGAGAGGCATTCCCAGGGCTTGGCACCCACCACCCCTCATCCAGGTAATCCCACAGCAACCAGCCCACCCCACGGCACCCACGTGCTTCTCGATGAAGCCCCTCCACTCTGGGGTGGTGCAGAAGAGCTGGAAATCCTCGTAGAAGGTGGGGCTGCCATTGGTGGGGGGCAGCGAGGGCAGGAACTGCTGCAGCTGCAGGGTCTCGTAGCACTGATCCATCAGCGTGCGGATGATGGGCACCAGCCAGGAGAAGGTCTCCGACCTGGAATCCAGGGAGCGCCGCAGGGGCGTCTCCAGCTTCCCCAGCAGGTAACAGGCCTCGTCCCTCCGCGGGGCCGACGTGGTCTGCAGGAGGCTGTGCAGCTTCACGTAGGCCGGCGAGTGCAGCTGCGGGGACAGGGGAGGTCAGGCGGGGCCACCACGAGGCCACCGCGGTGCCCAGGGAGGGGTGGCCGGCCCACCTGGGGGTCCTGCAGCAGGATGTACCCGACGAGCACCCGCAGTCCCGTCTGCGCCATCTCCTTGAGGTCGGAGGTGCCGTTGGCCAGGTGGTGCCACACGCCCAGCTTGTCCAGCAGGCTGCTGACCCCCTCGTAGATCTGGGGGGACACCGTGAGCCCCCAACCCTGCCAGGCCACCGGCCCCATCACCCAGCCCTCCTCGGATTCGGGATGGGGTTTAGGATTAGGGTAGAAGCCAACTCGTGACAAACTAGTCTGGGTTTGGCATGAGGCTGGGGCTCAGGATTTATTGCCAGGGATAGGGCTGGGGTATAGGACTGGAGTTAGGGTTGAGCTGCGGGACAAAGGTATAGCAGTAAGGTTTGGGATGCAGGAAGTACTCCTAATCTTAAATGAGATTACAGGCTGTGAGTTAAGGTTAGGGTTTTGGGTTTACAGAAGGAGTTAGGGTTAAGATTAGGATTAAGATTAACGATTGGGTTTTATGACAAAGATGTGGGGTTACGGGTTAGGATCATGATTTAGGAAGAACAGTTAAATTTAGAGTTTATGAGTTAATCTTAGGGTTTAGGTTGAGGGTTTAGAGTATAAAAGGTTGCATTTATTGTAAAGGTTTAAGATTAACGTTCAGGATTAGGGGTGAGGATTAAGGTTTAAGGATTAAGATTGGGGTTCTATTTAAGATTACAAATAAGGCACAGGTTATTTCCTAAAATTAAGATTAGGCTTTGATTTAAATCTAGGATTGAGGCTGAGGTTATTTCCCAAGGTTAGGATTAGGCTTTGATTTCAATTTAAGCATAAATCTGAGGTTATGTTCAAGTTCTGCAGGTGGGGCTGGTTTCAGGGCCAGGGTTGCCATTAGGGATTAGCAGAGCTGCGGTTGGGGATCAGGAATCCCTGCTCACTGCCATCCACCTTCTCGCTCCACAGCGCCTGGTTGTTGTGTCCCTCGGAGAAGAGGAAATCCTGGAGCAGCCGCAGCAGCTTCAGGGCGTTGTGGGTGAGCCCGGGCAGCGCGGCCGGGCCCGACTCCTTCAGGTCCGTCAGCGCCGACTCCAGCATCATCTCCAGCAGGCTGCGGGACAGCAGCGGCTCCGGAGCGTGCCCTTCCCTCGGGACGCACCCCCGGGACGCGGCCGGGCCTCACCTGCGCTTGATCTCGTCCGGGGGCCGCACCAGCTCGCAGGCCGTGCCCAGCTTGGTGAGCACGGAGAAGACCTGGCCGCGCTCCCTCCAGGCCACGTCGTCCCAGCCCTCGACCCCGCGCCACGTCACCGAGAAGATGATGTTGGTCAGGAGGTTGCACAGCTCCTCCTCGGGGGTTTGCTGCCGGCGGAGAGGAAGGTGAGAGGTGCCCGCAGTGCCCCAGGGTGGTGGGGATGAGGGTTTGGGGCTCACCTGGGGGTTGCTGGTGTTGGAGACGTTGTCGCTGGGCAGCACGTCCTGGTAGCTGCTCTCATCCAGGACGTTGGACAGGCTGGAGCTCTTGCGCGCTCGCATCCCCGGGAAGGGCTTGAAGCTCTCCAGGGGTGAGGGGGTGCCGGGGCCGCTGGCCGGGGTCTGGGTGCCGCTCTCGGCCGTGGCCACGGAGCTGGTGCTGGCCAGGTCCAGCCCCAGGTCGAAGGGCGAGGTGGAGAAGGGGGACAGCGGGTGGTAGACGCCGTCGAAGGGGGGACCGTCCCCGGGGTTGGAGGACGAGCGGCTGGCCCGGTCCGAGGAGTCGAAGGACTTGAAGTTGTAGGAGTGGAAGGACTTGGTGCGGCCGCTCGGGGAGATGGAGTGGTCGGAGAAGCCCTCGGAGAGCTCCTGGTCCGAGGCCTCGTATCCCAGCGGGAGGAAGACATCGAGCTCCTGGAGCTCGGCGGGCGGTGGGCTCATCCTGTCCTTGCCGGAGGGCTCGGACAGGCGCAGCAGCTCCGGGCAGCCCGCGGTGCTCAGGCCGCGCTGGCGGCACTCGTAGGACTCCTTCACGTAGAGCTTGGTGAGCGTGTCCTGCCAGCCGGCCAACCTGGCCAGCTGCCTCACCAGGTCCTGCTGCGCGTAGATCAGGTGGAAGAGCTGCAGGAGAAGGGAAAGGAGAAGGAGAAGGAAGGACACTGGATGCTGCTGGCCCAGCTTTTGAGGGATGGACCCATCCCAGGAACGGGAGCACCCCAGATCCTCCAAAACCATCGTGGGGTGCTGGAGCTGCACCATTCCCATGCTGGCAGATCTGTGTCACCACCATCCCCACGGCCACCGCTTTTGGGCACAGCTGGGTGTCCAAGGAGCTCAACCCCGGGGTGACACCTTTGTCACCTCCCATTGTGGCCCGGCCCCGCTCACCTTGCGGCACATGTCGAGTCGGATGCTCAGCTCAGCGCGGTGGGACAGGTACACCACGGCCACCAGGTCCTTGTAGTTGGGAGGGTCTGTGGACAAAGGCAGCACAGTGGTGGGACACTTCCTGCTGTCCCCAAAAGCCACCAAAGACCCAGCCCAGCAGAGCCTCATGGGAAGCCACCACTGATGATCCCATGGCACATGGGTGGCGTGGTTGGCACACGGTACCTGCCCCCAGGACCTGCTCCGAGAGGCAGCGGAAGAGCAGCATGGAGCCGGGAATGTCGCTGAGGTAGGAGATGAGCCCGTGGTACCCAATGTCCTTCAGCTTCAGGCGGCTCTTGCTGCGCTCGGGGACCTTCTCGTACTTCAGCATCTTGTAGAGGACCTGGTGGGACAACGAGAAGAGGTCACCCGGCTGTGACATCCCTTCTGGGGGCGCAGGAGGTGGGCGTTGGGGACCTGCCCTACCTTGAAGACCCTTTCCCTCACTTCATCCGAGAACCTCTTCTGCACCAGCAGGGAGAAGAGCAGCTCCACGTGGCCCGGCTCGAAGAGGAAGGCGAAGAGCTGCTCCTGGGCTGGGGAGCCCTTCAGCAGGCTGTGGATCACCTCCAGTGCCCCGCAGACCTGCAGGACACCAGGATGGTTGTTCACTGCCATCTGAGTGTCCCACCAGGATCTCAATGGCTTCTTCCCGAGCCCATGATTCGGGGTTTGGGGACCACAGCATGGCCAGTGACACACCTGCTGCTCGTCCTGTGCCCCTGCCAGGTAGTTCAGCAAGCTCTGCATCTCCTCCCCGGAGAAGCTCCTGCAGAAGAAATCCTTCACCAGGCTGAAAAGGGATGTCTGCACTGTCCTGATGTCATCGGTGGCCGTGGTCTTCTCCCTGGAGGTGTTGATCGACAGACACGTGTGGGAACGTGTCCCTTGTCACCCACCGCCCATCGCCAGCACCATCCCAAACCCCAACACAAAGCCTGAGGAGCTCCAGGGATCTTCTACCCCGG
The DNA here is from genome assembly GCA_003676055.1 of Chloebia gouldiae. NCBI lineage: Eukaryota > Metazoa > Chordata > Aves > Passeriformes > Passeridae > Chloebia > Chloebia gouldiae. Next base: position 140,661 of record QUSF01000152.1, read on the forward strand.
GACATGTCCACCCCACCTCACTCTTGGTGGCTGCTGGGGGTGGATTTTGGAGCTGGGCACAGGCTCAGGGATGGGACATGGAAGGTCCTGCACCCACCACAGTGCTCCCACTTTGGAAGGAGAGATATCACCCAGCAAAAATGGTGTTTAGCCAAACCACAGCTCCCAGCTCCCAGTCCCACCCCGTCAACATTCCGGGATTCCAGCCCCGCGCGGCAGCTGACCCGTAGTAGGTCCGGACGGAGTCCAGGATGAACTGCACCCCGTACTTCTTGCGGATGTGCTGCTTGTGGTCCTTGACCACGCTGGCCAGGTACTGGATGTGACCTGCAGGGAGAAGGTGTCAGGATCCCAGGGAGGCCGGGCGGGATGGAGACTCCCAGGCAATCCCTGCTCCCACCTAAGCGCACGGCGAAGTCGCTGTTGCTCCAGATGCGGAAGTCGAAGAGGAGGTGCTGGTAGAGGAGGTGCAGCAGGAGCCCGCTGCCCTCGGAAGCCACCTGCTCCATGAGGATCTGCGAGGCCATCAGGGTGCTCATGTCCAGTAGCGTGCCAGGGACCTGCCACGGGTGACAGGGGACACTTCCAGCCCCTTGGGAACGGCAAGGACTGCGGGATGGGGTTCTGGGAGCCTCCCCCACCTTGTGCAGCAGCGCTCCGATGATGGCCGGCCCGTGGCACTGCACCAGGCTCTCCTGGTTCACGGCGTGGTTCCGCAGGAAGTTCTTCACCAGCAGCAGGAAGGCGGCCACGCTGTTCCTCTCCAGCCTGCTCTCTGCAGGGCACCGGCACCCGTGAGCCCTGGGCCCACCCAAACCCCTGCCTGGAGATCCCACGCAGTTGTCTCTCCAAACTTTTCACCCTGATCTCTAGTTTTCTCCAGATTTAAGGAGATGGAAGCCTCTGGTGCTTTGAGCTTGGGAATGAGCAGCTGGATATTGGGAGAAAACACGTTCCACCCACGCCAAAGGTTCCTGGAGCCACCCTCACCATCCCAGAACTGTTTGTGACTAACTGGGCCATAGCAACATCCCAAGTGGTTCCTCCATTACCCCGTAACTCCTGGAGCTTCAGGCAAGACTTCTCCTGCCTGTGGTGGACACCTGCCAGGTCCAGGAAGCCCCCCATGGTCACCTCCAGCCACCCAAGCAGGACAGCTCCTGCTTCACATCCCCTGAGCTCCTCACCCGAGGACTTTCCCAGTGGGATGAGCATGCCCTGGGCGTTCCTGGAGGACGTCAGCTCCGGCCCCACCAGGTCGTTGGTCTCCTGCTCATCCTCGGGCTCCTCCGTCTTGGACACCACTTGCTCGAGCAGGGGCAGGAGCACGCCCATCCCACCCACGCAGTTGACCACGTCCTGGGGGAGGGAGGGGAGAGGCTTTGCTGGGTGGTGACAGCAGTGTGGAGGAGAAGATCCATGGCTCCTGGGCTCCCCAAAAGTCACCTGTTCCCCTGCACCACCCACGGTGGATGATGAGGACCCATGGGACAGATGGGTCACGGTGGACCCAATACCATGGGCAGAGCCCCTGCAGGGTCCTGTGAGGGTCCTGCCCTGGGGCTGTGCCCCAGGAGGGACCCCCTGCCTCCAGGCCATGGGGTGGACAGGTCGCCCTGTGCTCAGCCTACCTTGATGTCCCAGTTGACCACCTTGTGTCCCGTCAGCCTCCCGTCCAATCCGTGGCTGGGAGAGAGGTCCAAGCAGATGTTGTTCCTGCAGGCCTGGAAAAGAACACTGTGGGAGCATCCTCATGCTCCTGGACGTGTCCCTGGTGGCACAGGGTCCACCAGCGCTGTCCCTGTCCCCAGGGGGGTGGGACAGCTCTCCTCACCTGGGGGGTGTAGTACAGCAAGAGTTTACTGCTGAGCTCCACCAAGTCACCTTCCAGTGTGAACGGAGATGTGACATTTGGTCCTGGGGGAGAGGACTGGGATGAGCTGGGACATGGTGGAGGAGACCCCGGTCACCACCAGCACCCTGGGGACATCCTCCATGTCCCAGCCTGACACACCTGCACAGAAGAGAGCCTTGACCTGGGCTTGCTGCAGAGCCTCGCAGAAGATGGCCACGGAGCCCAGGTGACCCTCCAGCGAGGTGGGGCTGCCCCACTCCGTGTCCTGGCTTCCGGCTGCCGTGGTGGCCACCACCCCCTCTGTGGGCAGCTGGGTGGGGGTCCAAGAGTGGGGACCGAGGGTGGCGGGGACAGACTGGGAGCGTCCCAGCACAGGGTGCTGGGTGAAGACCAGCTCCGGCCCGTGGGGTGCTGGCGGGTGGCTGGCAGCGGTGGCGGCTGTCGTGGTGGTCCGGTGGCCCGCGGAGCCGATGCAGCAGGAGGTGAAGGACTGGGAGAGAGAAGGGATCACACTCAGCCCCCAGTGAGGCCACGCAGAAGGGTCTGGGTGGGCGCTGGGAGGATCTCCCACCTCGTGGAGGGAGGGGAAGCGGAGCTGCGCCGTTTTCCGCAGGTGTCCGTCGGCGTAGATGCTGACGATGTTCTGGCCGAAGGGCCGGCGGCCGGCAACGTGGACGATGTCAACGCAGTGCTGGGTGGGACAGAGAGGGACATCAGGACATTGTGGTGTCCCTGATGGGAACAGGGTCGGGGATGGGGATGATCCCCACCCAAGCAGAGTCGTTGAAGGCGAACTCGGGCAGTGCCACTGTCATGTAGTCCTTCTTGGTGCACACGGCCACCACCAGCACGCCGCCCGCGGTGAAGAACGCCTCAAAGCCCGTCCCGCCCGCCGTGAAGAAGCTGGTGGAGAAAACCATGGAGAAAACCACGGTGGGGATGGTGCTGCTGCCCGTCCCCACCCTCACCTCGCCCCCCTCCAGCGAGCATCACCTGTAGAGCTGCCTCCTCTTCGGCCTCGCCAGCGGCTCTGGCTCCTCCTCGCTCAGGCACAGCCAGGCATGGAAGGCGAAGGCGCCGCCGGGCCACTTCTGGATGGTGGGCACCATGATGCCGGCCATGCCGGGGCTCAGGTCGAAGCTCTGCAGCGCCCGGGGAGGCCCCTCGCCCCTGGCCATGCCGGACAGCGCCCGGATGACCGGAGCCACGTAGGGATGCGGCCCCCGGCCCCGCTCGCGCCGCAGCAGCCGCAGGAGCTGCCGCAGCTCCCCGGGCCGGATGGAGAGGCTGCCCAAGGAGCGCAGCAGCTCCAGCAGGTTTTGGGAGCAGGCGCTGGGAAGCGCCGGCTCGGCGGCCAGGGCGCCCAGCAGGGAGCCCACCATGCCCGCCTTGACGCAGGTGAGGCGGCTGGGCAGGGAGGCCTCGCAGAGGCGCCGCAGCCACGCCGACAGGAACACCTGGAGATCCCGGCATTCCAGCGCCGGCAGCCAGGCCAGCAGGATCAGCAGGGGCTGCTCGTTGCGGATGGGACGCACCGGGAAGGAGCTGTGGTCACCCTCCACTGCCTGCAGGGACACAGGAAGGGGTTGGTGCAACTACACTGCTTGGAGAGGGATGGATCCATCCCAGGCCATCCTGGGCTGGTGGCAGAGACCTTAGGTAGACCCTTGTGCATCCAGAATCTTGGAGACACCCATGCATCCAGAATTTGGAGAGCCCAGACATCAAGGGTCTTGGAGACCCTCATGGATTCAAGATCTTGGAGACCCTTGTGCATCAAGTATGCCAGAGACCCTTAGGCATCAATCCTTTTGGAGATCCTGTGCATGAAGAATTCTGGAGACTCCATGCATCAAGGATCTTAGGTACCTCCATGCATCAAGGATCTTGGAGATCCTCACGGATTAAAGGTCTTGGAGCCTCCCATGCGTTAATAGTTTTGGAGGTACTGCGTATCCAGAATTTTGGGAACCCCAAGCATCAAGAATCTTGGAGATCACCATGTATCAAGGATCCTGGAGGCCCTCATGCACCAAGCATTCTGAAGATTCTTGTGCATCCAGAATCTCAGAATCTCTGTGTATGAAGTGTCTTGGAGGCCTCCACGAATCAAGGATCTCGGAGACCCTCCTGCATGAAGCACCCTGGAGACCCTCCAGTGCCCAGCAGTACCAGAATGAGCAGTTCCACATCCAAAAGGCTCAAAACTCCCAAACCCAAGCACAACTCCGAGTGAAAGATGGACCCGGGACCCCTTGGAAGCTGCTGAGAAACCAGCAGAGTGGAGAGGATGGGGGGGCTCAGAACGGGGGCTGTGATCCACAGGAACGCCCAGTGCTGAGAGCTTTGCCCAGAGTCAGGACAAGTGGGAATGCTCACCATGTTGAGGAGCTCCTGGAGCAGACGCTGCGTGGGCTGGCCTTGGCTCCTCAGCACCTCGTAGAGGTGGGCGTAGCCGATGCGCTCCTTGAACACCTCCTGGAAGCACAGGGACAGTGGAATCCCAGATGAGCCCCACCTCGGGTTAAGCCACCTCAACCCAGGTGAAAATACCCAAATCCCTCTGGTTTTGGGGTGTCCTCCTCAGGGGAGGTCCCCTGCCCACCTTGGCTGATGGCGAGTTGCTCATGATGGCCGTGAGCACCCCGAGGGCGTGGACAGCGATGGCGTCGGAGCTGCTGGCGTTGACCTACGGGGACACGGGAATGGGAGCTGCTGGGACATGGGAATGGGGGGACACGGCCCACCAGGGGTGCTGGTTGGGTTATGGGGTACCTGCTGGAGTCCATCCCCGTTCCACGTGGGAACCTCATCCTGGGCTTCACCTGCCTCCCGCGAGCTGCCGAGGTAGAGCTGTGGGACACGGGGTGGGCATGGGACACAGGGAAGGGGTTGTGGAGGGTCCCTACGCCATGGATGTGTCCCAGGATTATTCAGAGCCAGGAAGGGTGAGGATGGAGATGGAGGTGCCCAACCCTGGTGTCACCAAATGCCTGTCCCAGGGTCGTTTAAAGAGGAAATGAGGGAGGGAGAGAGGGAGGAAATGAGGGAGGGAGGGAAGGAAGGAAGGAGATGGAGATGGTGAGGGACCTGGTGGTGGAGATGGAGGTGGAGATGGAGGTGGAGATGGAGGTGGAGATGGAGGTGG
>QUSF01000152.1:173107-192989 GCA_003676055.1 Chloebia gouldiae
AATCCCAAAAAAATCCTCATTTGGGCTGATTTTCTCCTGGGAATCCTCCAAATCCCAAAAAATCCTGGTTTGGGCTGATTTTCTCCTGGGATCCTCCAAATCCCAAAAAATCCTGGTTTTGGCTGATTTTCTCCTGGGAATCCTTCAAATCCCAAAAAAAATCTGGTTTGGGCTGATTTTCTCCTGGGATCCTCCAAATCCCAAAAAATTCTGGTTTGGGCTGATTTTCTCCTGGGAATCCTCCTCCAAATTCCAAAAAATCCTGGTTTGGTCTGATTTTCTCTGGGAATGGCTGCTGGGATTGCCTGGAGGGATCTGAGGGCTCTGCGCCATTCCTGGTGTTTCATTCCCGATGTTCAGCAGCACCAGGAAATGACTTTTTCCATGGATTTTTTTCCTTCATCCAGTGGCAGATCCAGACAAAATCCTTCTCCTGCCTCCGGATGATTTCCTGGAAAATCCAAGGAAGTTTCAGGTGGAGAGGAAAGTGTGGAGTAGGCAATTCCATCCTGACTTTCTCCTCAAATTCATGGAATTCTTTGGGATTCTCCTCTTTCTGGGGGAAAACTTCACTTCCCGCTGGATTTTCCTGTTTTTCCACCTTTCCCATCTCGGCCTGTTTTGTTGGGATCCAGAGGGAATTTTCCCAAGGTAAATTCCAGCAAAATCTGCTCCATGGGAATGTCTGAATCCCAAATTTTGCCTGGATAAGTCCCAACTTTTGATTCCATTTTGCTTTTCTTGTGGAATTTCTGCTTTTCCCATGGGAATTGGATCTTGAGGAGCCCATCCTTTGATTTCCTCTTGGATTTGGATTTCCCAAGACTCTCCCTATGGAAAAGGGAATTGCTGGGCACTGCTGGCCTGGGGAAAAGGGGAAAAATCTGCTGGAATTTCACCTGGATTTGGGAAATGTGGAGTCCTGGTGGCTGGAATCTCCCTTCCCTCCAAAGCACTTCCAGGAGCTGGGCTGGATTTTCCAGGCAAAAGGAATTTTGTTGGGATAGGGAATGTGGCAGTTCAGGGAATAATCCTGTGGTTTGTGGAGCAGAATTCCAGGATTTTCTCTCCTGGCTGCTTCATTTCAGCTCCATCCCAGCCCATCCAGGTGTGGAATTCCAGGATGGATTGGCTTGGAATCCTTCCTGGATTCCTGGGATCCTGAGGATTCTCCACAGGCTCCTATTCCCGGCTAATCCCAGGAATGTGTCCCTGGGAATGGCTGGAGAGGGAAAACTCTGGGAGAAGGAGCTGGAGGTCCCTGCCAGGGCATGGAGTCATCCTGGGAGTTATCCAAGGATTTTTTTTCCTGCTTTTCCCTTTAGTTCTGAATGGGTTTTGGGAATTTCCTCTCAGCCACTTGGGATATGGGGAAATCCCATCAAATTCCATCCCTGGAAGTGTCCAAGGCCAGGTTGGAGCATCCCTGGATAGTGGAAGTGTCCCTGCCCATGGAATGGTATCATCCTTGACTCCCTTCCAAGCAATCCATTCTGGAATTTTGGGATTCTCCCACCCCTTCTCCACATTTTTTCCAATAATCTCTGGGAGATCCCGCGCTCACCTGCTCCGGGGCATCCCAGTGCTGCCATGAAAGCTGGAGCAGGGAAAAACCCCGGAATGGTTTGGGAGGGAAAGAACCCAAAGGATGATCCCATTCCATGGGATCAGCTCCCACTATCCCAGGCTGGCTTTGGACTCTTCCAGGGATGGAGATTCCCAACGTTTCTGTTCCAGTGGCTGCAGGAAGGACAAGATCCCCTTGGCTCTGGTTTTCCCAACATTTTTCCCGGCCTGTGCTCCCGTTTTTTGGCCACTTCCTGCTTTGTTCCCACTCCAACCTCCCCATCCCATTTTTCCTTCCTCATTTTCCTGCAAATTCCCAGCCCTGCAAGCCCTGCTCTTCTCCCAGGAATTCCAGAGCCGAACTCTGGGAATTCTCTCTGGAGCTGTGAAAAACTTGGATCGTTTGGATTTTTGTGTGGACCAGGAAGCGGAGCCGCTGCTCCGCCTTTCCCAGGAAAAGGGTGTGGGAGGATTTCAGCCTTTCCGCCTCATTCCCGTGGGATAAAACGCTGGATTTGGGAATCAGGGACCTGCTGGAGCCTGGAACTCCCATCCCGCAGCGCTGAGCCTTGGGATAATTGGGCTCCTTGTGCCAACAAAGCTGGTCAGAGTTGGGAAAAGTGGAACTAAAAATCCAAGGAAAAGCTTGGAGAGGGATGAGACAAGAATAATCCTCAATTTCCCAGGTTTGGGAGAAGTGAATCCTCCCCGAGCCCTGCCCTTGGACACGGAATTATCCCTGGAAGCTGCAGCTCCCGGTCTGGGGGAGGAGCGGGGCTTGGAAACCCGATCTCCCTCAGGAATTCTCCCTCTGGAATGTCACCGGGCAGGTCCGGAGCCCTTTTGTTTGTTAATCCCTGCCTCGAAAATCCCTCGGGATTCTGCTCCAGAGGGGGTTGGGCTCGCCAGGAGAATCCAGGACGTGATTCCCTTCATCCCGGGGAAGGGGTTTAGGACAAGGAAAAGAATGGGAAAAAAATCAGGATTAAATGTGGGAGGTGGGAGCCGAGTTGGGGATCTGGGGAGGGTTTGATTGGCACTTCCCGGGATCTGCTTCCGCTTGGACACGGCCATGGAGCATCCCAGGGATCCCTTCCCAGCGGGAATGTGCTCGGGAAAAGGAGTGGGAATGGGCAAAGCTGGGAACCGCCACGTTTTGCTGCAAGCTGGAAAAGGGAAGGCAGGGATTGAATCCACCTGGAAGCTGAGATCAACGGGATCCAGGCTGGGAGAATTCCTGAGCTGGCTCCATCCTGAAGGTTCTGATCCGTGTTTTGGGCCTTCCTCCCTCTGGAGCTGGAGGATGCTCTGGATTTTCCCTCAGGATGGAGCTGATCCATCCCTAGGGAAGGATCCATGGAGCTCCCAGGTGATCCTGGATTTTCCCTGGGATTGGGATGAGCCTTCGATGTGACACCATGCTCCTTCCAGCCCTTGGCTCTTCCCAGCGCTCCTCTCTTTTCCAGGAATCATTCCTGGGAATTCATCCACCCCACGGTGTTCTGGGCATGGATTTTTGGGTGCTCAGACTTCCAGCTGCCCATCCTGGGGGAGAATTCCCGGGAATGGGAGCACGTCTGGAGCATCTTTCTGCTCCAAGTCCTTGCACAGGCTCCGTGCTGGGATTGTGGGTCTGATCCCGGGAATTCCAGCAGTTATCCCGGGTGTTATCCCGTGGCCATCTTGGTGCTCCCAAGGTGCCTCCAGGGCTCCTTTTGGTTGAACCTCAAGGGTGGAAGTTGGGTTTGGATCCATCCCAACCCGGAGGAGCCGCAGGAAAGGAAAGCATGGATGAACTTTGTCCTCACTCCAATGCTGGTATTCCCGCTGCGGTGGGAATGGCTTGGAATCATCCAGCTCCAGCAGGATCCCACATGGAATGTAGGCTTTGTCCTGGTTTGATTCGTGGATATTGAAATTCCCAGTGTCCACCTGGAAAAGCTCAGGTGCTTGGGAAAGCCCTGTGGGAAGCAATGGGAAATCCTGATGGATTTGGGATCTTCTCCAGCTCTCCTGGAACACCTGGATGTCTCCCAGTCCTTGCTCCAGCAGGGAAAACCAACCTGCCTGGCAGGTTTGGTGTGGAGAGAGGTGGGATTTTTTGGGATTCCTTCCTTCTGGAGCCACTCTGGGAGCAGGACGGGCTTGGACACGCTCGGGAGCTTGGGCAGGAACAGCTTTTCCAGGGAAGAGCTTTTCCTCAGGGTGGGTTCTCCTGGATCTCTGCCTGTTCCTCCTTTGGTGCCTCGCGTGGGGAATCCGGGAATGTCGGCAGCACCTGCTGGAGTCAATCCAGAGGATCCCATGGAGCTGCTCCTGGGGCTGGAACCCCTCTGCTCTGGGAGAGCTGGGAATGTTCCCCTGGAGAAGGGAAGGATCCAGGGAGAGCTCAGAGCCCTGCCAGGGCCTGGAGGGGCTCCAGGAGAGCTGGAGAGGGACTGGGGACAAGGATGGAGGGACAGGAGCCAGGGAATGGCTCCCACTGCCAGAGGGCAGGGATGGGTGGGAGATTGGGAATTGGGAATTTCTGGCTGGGATGGAATTCCCAGAGCAGCTGTGGCTGCCCCTGGATCCCTGGAAGTGCCCAAGGCTGGGTTGGAGCAGCCTGGCACAGTGGGAGGTGTCCCTGCCATGGAATGGGATGGGATTGGGATCATCCTTAAGGTCCCACCCAGCCCATCCCAGGATGATTCCATGATCTCCATCCATTTTTCCTGCTGTTCCTGGAGGTGAAAGCCTCATCCTCAGGGCATGGGATGGGGAAGCTGCTCCTGAAGCAGCCCCCAGTGATTTTTGGGAATAACGACAGGAGCGAGGAACCCGTGACACCGGGAGTAATCCCTGTTCCAGCTTTTCATGGCAAAGCCATTCCCGGTGCTCCTGCCACAAGGAATTTGGCAGCCAGAAGGCTTGGAGAAATCCGTGGAATTGTTTGTTCCATAAAACCCTTGGGGCTGGAACAGTGAAGCACAAGCCAGGCTCGGAGGGGCCTGGTTTCCATCGGGAACACTCCGGGCATTCCGCACATTCCCGGCGTGCCGGTGCCAAGGGCCTCCTCCCAAAAAAGCTGGGATCCCTCCTGCTTCCCCAGCCAGGAGCTCCGGGCCTGAGGGAAACATGGATTTGGGATATTCCTGAGCCCAAACAGGGAATATGCCACCCCTGGCAGTGTCCATCGCTTCCCTCTGGAATGCTGCACTCCCCAGATCTTCACAATTCCATTTTGGGAAGGAATTCCTGGCTGTGAGCGTGGGGAGAGGCTGGGATGGAATTCCCAGAGAAGCTGTGGCTGCCTCTGGATCCCTGGAAGTGTCCAAGGATGGGGCTTGGATCACCCTGAGATCATGGAAGGCATCCTTGGCCATGGCCCTGATCCCAAGGGTCATTTCCATTCTGGAATTCCATAATTTACCTCAGCGCAGTCCTGGAACGGATCCCGGTGTTCCCAGCACTCCCATGGAGTGGCTCGGTCTCTTGGCCAGGGCATTCCCGTCATGGAGCAGGAATGGGATGGAGTGGGAAGGGTTGGATTCTCTCCCTGTGCTCTGGTGACTTCCAAGGTTGGATTTTTGGTGCTTTCCATAAAAACCTGGTCCTCTGCTTCCCGACCTTCCCAGCTTCTCTTGGAGCGTTGATCCCGGTTAATCCCATCCCCGGCGGTTAATGAGCTTCACCTCCCTCATTATCCCCGTGGGCTGAGCTTTTCCAGGGATCCTGCGGCCTCCTGAGTGTCCTGGAGCTGGGATGAGCTCCTGCAAGCTGGATTTTCCAGGATTGTGGCTTTGGGAATTCCTCTTGAGGCTTGCAGGGTTTGGCTCCAGTGAGGAATCACTCACGGGAATGAGGGTGTCCATTTATAGCCCAAATTAGATGGGAATATCCTGGAATTGTGGCTCAATCCTGAGCTTTCCTGAAGGAGATGAAAACGTGGAAAAACTTCCAGGTGATGTTTGGGTCCCTCATTCCCTCAGCTCCACCATCCATTTATTCCAGAACTGGGATTTGCTCCCTGATTTTAGCACTTCCAGAAATGCTTGGATAACCACCTTGTATCCTAAAGAATCCTTTTTCCCCTATCTTTCCCTGAAAGATTTTTTTTCCATAATTTTGGCTCTTCCCTGGGGTCTCCATCGGGAGTATCCCAGTTTTTGGACCCAAAAGGTTGGAGCCAGGTGGGAATTGGGTTCTTCTCCCAGGGAACAGGGACAGGACAGGAGGGAGCAGCCTGAGGCTGTGCCAGAGGATATCCCAGGTTGGATACCGGGATTATTTCTCATGGAATGGGGAATGAGAGTCCTCATTCCTGGTGGGATTTAAAAGCCATGGATGTGGCACTGGGGACACGGATCCGTGGTGGCCTTGGCTGGATTTGATGATCTTGGAGGCTTTTCCAACCTCAACAATTCCATGATTTCAGCTGCCTCTGGCTCCCGATTCCAACATTCCTGCTTTTCCCGAGTGCCCACTGGGCCACCCTGGGCTTTTCTCACTGCTCTTCCCACTTTTCCCAGGGAGATCAAGCTGCGGAATTACGATCCCGAGGATGAGGAGCTGAAGAAGAGGAGGCTGCCCCCGGCCAAACCGGCCTCAGGTGGGAGAAACCGGGAATGTGGGAAGGGAAACGAGGGCTTGGGAAGCTCCGTGCTCTTCCCAAGGTGGGAGATCCACTGGGATGAGGTGTCCGTGGAGGGGCTGGAATATCTGATCCTGTCATCCTCACACCCAGCATTGCTCAAGAGGGGTGGGAACACTCCCAGGCCCAAATCCACGGATTTGTCCTCAGAGGAGCCTCCCTGGAGAAACCTTCTGGAAATTCCGGCTGCTTTTTGCTGGATTTATCTTGAAGGAAGTTTTAGTCAGGAGTTGAGGGCGTTGGGGCTGGAATTTCCTCACCTGGAACTTCCATAAATCACCTGAGGGGGAAGTGAAGGAGCTCCCTGGATCCTGAAATGTGCAGTTTTCCTGGAATAAATCCCTTGAAAAATGCCCTGAATAAAAAGGGAGGGCTGGGAATGGCTGGAAAATCTGGCACTGCCCTTTCCTCGTGTTTTTGTAGGAGCTTAAAACTTCCATGTGGAAGGAAAGTCATGGAAAGGCTGGAGCGTGTCCAGGGAAGGGAGCGGAGCTGGGGAGGTCCTGAGGGAGCTGGGAATGTTATCCTGGAGAAAAGGAGGCTCTGGGGGGACCTTCTGGCTCTGCACAATTCCCTGACAGGAGCCCGCGGGGAAACTGGGATCTGCTCCCAGGGAACAGGGACAGGAGGAGAGGGAATTACCAGGTTGGATATTGGGAAAATTCCACTTTTCCCGCAGTGGTGGAGCCCCATTTTCCTGGAGGGATCGAAATCCCTGTGGATGTGGCACTCGGGGACATGGGCAGAGCTGGCCTTGGCAGTGCTGGGAATGTTTGGACTCAACCCAAGAGGGCTTTTCCTACTGAAATTGTCCTCGATTCCATGAAATCCATGTGCTGGAGTAGGATATGCCCCTGGTCCCACAGTCCCTCCGTGGGTGGCTTTTTCCATGGGTGTTTTCCCATTATCCCAGATATCTCCAGAGCTTTCCCCAAGGCCTGGGCTGGAGCTTGACTCCCCCAAAGTGTCCCAGGCCTGGAAATGAGTCAGGGAAAGCAAAATTCCAGACCTTTGGAGCAGCTGATCCCTGCAGATGTTGGGAGAAGAAGCCTTGATCCCAACCGGCTTCACTGCTGTTGGTGTTTGTGGGATTTCCATCATTCCCGGATAATTTTTAGGAGTCTCCAGAAGGGTTTGGATACCAAAGGGATGTACTCAGCCATGTTTTTAAGTAAAGCCGTGGGAATGGGGTTTTAGGGAAGCTTTTGGGAGCCTGGAGCACTGGTGGAATTCCCGGTTTTCCAACACTGATCCTGTTTCCCCATCTAGTGGAGGAGACGGTGAAGGAGCAGCTGGAAGCAGCCAAGCCGGAGCCCATCATCGATGAGGTGGTAGGTAAAGCTGGAATTCTTGGGAATCCAGAGCTGGAAATCCAGACTGGGAAATCTGGATCTGGAAATTCAGGTTGGGGAATCCAGAGCTGGAAATCTGGATTGAGAAATCCTGATCTCGGAATCCAGATCTGGGAAATGTGGATCTGGGAATCCGGAGCTGGAAATCTCAATTGGGAAATCCAGAGCTGGAAATCTGGATTGGGGAATCCAGATCTGGAAATCTGGAGCTGGAAATATCAATTGGGAAATCCAGAGCTGGAAATCTGGATTGGGGAATCCAGATCTGGAAATCTCAACTGGGAAATCTGGAGCTGGAAATCTGGATTGGGAAATCTGGATCTGGAAATCCAGAGGTGGAAATCTCAATTGGAAACCAGGATTGGGAAATCTGGATCTGGGAAATCCAGATGTGGAAATCTCAACTGAGAAATCTGGATCTGGGAATCTGGATCTGGGAATCCAGATCTGGGAAATCTAGAGCTGAAATCTGGATCTGGGAATCTGGATTTGGGAATCCGTAGCTGCTCCGTGCCAGGTCCAGGCTGGAATGTTGCCCTTGGCTTTCACTGGATGTCTCCTCTTCTTCCCTAGGATTTGGCAAACTTGGCTCCCAGAAAACCTGACTGGTGAGTGCCTATGGAATGCTGCTCCCGGGAAAAGCGTGTTGGAGTCAGTGGGGGGGATCCAGCACCTTGAGACTGTGCTGGAAATATCCAGGAAAACCTGAGCTGAGGGTTAAAAATGCCAGGAAAATCCCATGGGAGGTTGGGATGAGCTGATCTTTAAAGGACCTTTCCAGCCCGGAGTGTTCCATGATTCTGTGGAATTGGAAAACTCTCCTGGCCATGGAGGAAGACACAATTCCCTTTTCCTGCTGATTCTTGGGAATGCTTGCCACCGAGGGAGGGGTTGGTTTTGGAGCGGTGGCACTTGGGAAGGAGAAGGAATCTCCACTGGGAAAGGTGGTTCCTGCCTGGCCATGGAATTGTCCTGACCTTGTGGCTCTCCTCCCAGGGATTTGAAGCGGGATGTGTCCAAGAAGCTGGAAAAGCTGGAGAAGAGGACGCAGAGAGCCATCGCGGAGCTGATCCGTGCGTTCCGGAGCCGCGGGAACGGGGGTGGCTCATTCCAGAGGGATTCCGTGATCCATGCTGGGAGCTCACGGGGCCAGGGAGGGATTGGTGGGGCTTGATCCCTTCCCAGATGGATCTGGGAAGCTGTTGGGTCCCAAGGAGCTTCCCAAGGAGGCTCCAGGAGCGCTTGGATTGTGCCAAGGGAAGGGTTTCGGGGTCCTGTGCTGGGTCACTCCCAATCCACCCAGTCCATCCCTTCTCCATGGCTTTTCTCCCGGCAGGAGAGCGCTTGAAAGGGCAGGAGGGGGAGCTGGCGTCGGCTGTGGGATCAGCAAAGCAGGAGGGAAGTGACTCCGAGTGAGGAGAATCCATCAGGAACGGGATCCGGATCTGCCTCACACCGACCCCGCGTCCCTCAGCTTCCTCCCTGCTTGGGACTGCTCATCCCTCTTCCCAAACTTCCCCAATCCTGCCGTGCCTGGAGGAGGGGCAGATCCAAGGAGCCTGGCTGGCTGCTGAGGAGCTTCCATGGAAAACGTTCTGGGATTGTGGGGGGGTTGATGGGAGCAGGACAGACCCCCCCAGTTAGCTGGAATTTCCTTGGAGCAAGGGAAAATGGGAAAACTCTGGACTGGGGCTGGAAAGGTCAATCCAGACTGGCTGGGAAAGGAGGGAGATGCCAGCAGCCCTTGGAAAAGCAGGATCATTTCCCAGGGATTGGTGCTCCTGTTCCTGTGCAGAGACTCCTTGAGGCTCTGAGTATTTGGGAATATCTACGGCCAGCCCCGGAATCCCTGTGGGAAGGGGCTCTGTGCCTCGGGAATTTTTGGCTGCTCTGCATCTGGCTGATTTTAACGTGGGATTTGCTTTGCTCCCGAATTTCCCAACCCTCCAGGAGCGTGTCCCGCTTCTCCTCTTGGGGGTTTCTTATTGTTAATGGATCTTTTCCTAATAAAACAATTCCATGTGGAAAAAGTTGTCACTTGTCCTGCAGAGGAGTGGGAAGAGGAGCAGTGGGATTAAGCCCATGGAAGTTGGAGTGGGATTGAGTCCATGGAAGTTGGAGGAGCAGTGGGATTGAGTCCATGGAAGTTGGAGGTGGCCACAGCAGGTCAAGCACAATTCCTGGCATGCGCTGATCCAGGTTATTTTGTGATCCAGGTTCCTGGGGTCATCCCAACCCTGTGCCTCTGGAAAAGGTGAGCAGGTGGGATCTGCCAAGCTGATCCTGTGTTTTCCCTGGAAAACTTTATTGTGGCTCTGGGAGATCTTGCAGGGTGGTGCCGGAATCCTTTGGGTTTGATTCCAAAGAGATTTTATCCTGAGATTTTATCTGATGCTGACAAAAGATCCCAACTGGGATAAGAAGAGCTGTTCCTGGTAATTCCCACATCCTGCTGTATTTTTTTTCTGGTGCGTTATTCCCAGAGTGATGGATCCTTATCCCTGTGCCAGTATCCGCTGCTTCCCACTGCTCCATGTTCCTCCAGGAGGATTTTCCACCTGCCAGAGCCCCGTTCCTGCTTCCAGGGGGTGCCTGGGAGCAAAGAGCAGCTGGAAAATTCCCAGATTCTGCCTCCATTCCCAGCTTCCTTCCTTCTCCTTGGCTCTCCTGTTCCCAATGTTTGCAGCCATTCCTGTTCCGTCCTTTCCCCTTGGAGGGGCCATTCCCAAGGGTGTGAGGACAATGTGGACATTCCATGGAGCAGTGGGGGAGCTGTACCCACGGGGGCCAGGCTCGGTGTTGGAATGTGCCTCTGGATTCCCTCTGGATTCTCTGGTGGGAAAACACCTGGGCTGGGAGCCCAACCATCTCCCTGTAGGGTGTTCTTGGTGGTTTTCCCTATTTTTTCTTGGATAGGAGACATCCAACTGGCCCTCACCCTTGTCCTGGAGCAAAATATTTCTGGAAAAGAAGTGGGAAGGTTCCATCAGGGAATGCTGTGGCTGCTCCATTCCTGGAAGTGTCCAAGGCCTTGTTTGACAGGGCTTGGAGCAGCCTGGGATGGTTGGAGGTGTCCCTGCCCTTGGAAGTGGGATGGATGGGATGATCCTTAAGTTCTCTTGCTGCCCAAATTGTTCTGGAATCCCCTGATTCCATGGAGCTATGGAATCTCTGGAATGCCCTGTAGATGTCAGCAGATCTCCATGCACAAAACTCTGCCATGTCCAGCTGTTCCCAACAGCTGGAATCTGGATGAAGCCAGGCTTTGCATCCCTGACTGGGATGCTGCCAGCTGGAATTCCCATCCATTATCCATCCATCATCCATCATCCATCCATCCATCATCCATCCATCCATCTGTCATCCATCATCCATCCATCCATCCCTCCATCCATCATCCATCTGTCCATCCATCCATCCATCCATCCATCCATCCATCCATCCATCCCTTCCTTCCTGCCCTGGCTGAAGCAAGACCAAAGGTGGGAAGCAGAAGAATTTTCCCTCGTTAACTTTCAAGGGGAAAAAAATTCCCTTTAAACTGGCTCCAGTTCCAGGCACCGCTTTTCCCAGTTCCTGAAGGGATAATTTTCACTTTCAGCTCTTCCAGAAAATTTGACTTGGAAATGAAAAATCCCAATGTTTTCATTTAGGACAAACCTCAAATGAAGTGTCCTGAATTTTCCCTTTCCTGTGTGTTTTCCACTTATTCCTGGCTGAAATTAAAGCAGGATCAACATGAGAGCCCTGGATAGATGCGGGAGCTGGCGTGGGAATGGGATCTCAGCATAGGATTGGGATCCTGGTGTGGGAATGGGATCCCAGTGTGGGACTGGTGTCCTGGTATAGGATTGGGATCCCTGTATGGGGCAGGGATCCAAGGATGGGAGTGGGATCCTGGAATGGGACACAGAACTTGAGATGGGACTGGGGTGCCAAGCACAGGGCAGGGATCACGGAGTGGGACTGGGATTTCAGTGTGGAACAGGGATCCCAGCGTGGGACAGGGATCCTGACAAGGATCCTGGCATGGGAATGGGGTCCCTGTACAGGAGAGGGATCCTGGCATGGGATAGGGATCCCAATATGGGACCTTGGAGTGGGACAGGCATGGGACAAGAATCGCAGTGTGGGACAGGGATCCTGGCATGGTGCTGGGGCTCTGGTGAGGAACAGGGATCCCTGTATGGAAAATCAGGGATTCCTTCATCCATAGGAAAACCTGTTTTCCTTTGGTTTGGAGCCTGATGCCGCTGCCTTGTGTCAGGGAAACGTGGAGAACACCGACACAGCCCCAAACTGACTCCGTGGTCAAATCCATCCCTTGGTATCCTCCTGGCCATTCCCTCTGGATTATCCCCTGCCAACATTCTGGCCTTTTAAAAATCGGCATGTTTCTTTCTCCCCTCCTTGGAAATGCCACCTCCTGCCTCTTTTCATTGGATTCCCTCCTGTGCTCTCCACGACCCGGCCTTGGAAGTTCTGACATCCCTCTGTCCTATAAAAACCAGGCCCTGGGACGCTCGTGGCCGGGATAAAAGGCACCAGGGTGGGCTGGAATTTGGAGGAGCCTCTGATGTCCCCGTGACACGAAGCAGGAGCGGCCCTGGAGTGCCGGAGTGGTTGGGATTCTCCGACCTGCTGGGATGATGGAGAGGAGCCTTCATCCCCAGCCCTCAGCCCTCTGGGCCGTGGTTTTGGAGTGGTCACACCCATGGCCAAGGTCCGGCTTTCAAGTGTCCATCTGCTGCAGGGACATGAAAGGAATTCCCAGTTTTTGACAGCTGCTGAAATTCCTTTTGTGGTGTTCCCGGCCGGACTCTGCCCAAGTTGAGGGTTTGTGCTGTTTCTTCCAGCTCTGGGGGGATTTGGGATCACTTCTGCTTCTGGACACAAATCCTTCTTCTGGGCTGCTGGCCTGACTCTCTACAGGTCCCAGGCTTCCAAAGCAGGTTCCTGGGATTTTTTCCTTTGGAGTGTCTGAGCAGAGCTGTTGGGAATAGTTTTTCCCCTTAAACATTTGGGATGCTTGGAAAATGCCTGGTCATTTCCAAGGGTGCTCTGAGATGCTCTGGGATGGTTGGCGGGTGGGGTTTGGGAACTCTGGGAGACCTGTGGCAATGGCAGGGGGAGAGCGGAGGGATCCCGGGGGATTTTTCCCACAGCACAGGATACTGGGATGTGGGACCTGGGACTCCACACGTTGGAAATGGCCTCTGATGGGGTGGGGAAGGGCAGCTCTTGGAATTCTATGGTACCTTCCAAAGGGATGAGATGCCCCCTGCAGAGCGGCCTTCAGCCACGGGGCCTGGCCAATGACTCCAATAAATTTCCACTCAGGAAAATTTTCCTGGGACTTTTCTGTCCTTTTATCCTCCTGCCTTGTTTCTTTGTTGTTCAGCTCTTCCAGCCAATGTTGCAGGAATTGCCTTGGGAAATTTTCCCCTGCCTGTGCTGAGAAGAATGGAAAATTTGGGTGTTGGAGCGTGGTGGTGCAGCCCCTGCTGGACGCAGCCCATGGGATTGGCTCTGGCACCTGCTCAGAATTCCCGGGAGCAGAAATGAGCCCTGGGCAGGGAGGAGCACATTCCTGCTGGGATCAGAGCCTGTCAGTTCCGAAGGGAATTCCTGGAAGGAGAGCTGCTCCTGCTGCCCATGTCCCACTTCTGGCTGCTTTTGTGCCTCTGAGCCCTCCATGGAAGTTCAGAGAAAGTCGTCAGTTGGAGCCGGGATGATTGGAGCAGGATCCTGTTGTCCTCTCCTCCGCTCATCCCCTGTCCATCCCTAATGGATGGCGAGTGTGGAACTTGTGTCCCTTTGACCATTGTAAGGTCATGGAATCATGGAATGCTTTGGGCTGGAAGGGACCTTAAAGCCCACCCAGTGCCAACCCTGCCATGGCAGGGACACCTCCCACTGTGCCAGGCTGCTCCAGCCTGGCTTTGGACACTTCCAGGGATCCAGGGGCAGCCACAGCTGCTCTGGGAATTCCATCCCAGCCAGGAATTCCCAATCTCCCACCCATCCCTGCCCTCTGGCAGTGAGGGCCATTCCCTGTGTCCTGTCCCTCCATCCTTGTCCCCAGCCCCTCTCCAGCTCTCCTGGAGCCCCTTCAGGCCCTGGCAGGGCTTTGAGCTCTCCCTGGAGCTTCTCCTCTCCAGGGGAACATTCCCAGCTCTCCCAGCCCTGGAGCAGCTCTGGGGGCTCCTCTGGGTCTCTCAGCAGCTCCAGGTCCTTGTGCTGCTGGATCTGGGGCAGCTCTTCAGGTGGGATCCCACCTGAGGGGTCAGAGAAGCAGAATCCCACTCATGGATACCCTTTTCCAGCAGAAAATTCCAGCTTTACTACAGAACTCCTTTACTTGGCCCAGTGAGGCTGTTCCTGAAGAGTTTTTGCCATTGACTCAGAATAATTCTTCCTCTTAAAATCCCTGTAAAAACAAGAAAACCAGGAGCTGCTTCCAGCTCTGTAGGACTTCCCCCCCGCCCCACCACCACCCTTGTACTATGATATTTGAAATAAAAACACCCTGGGAGTTCCCATAAAAGTCCTGCTGAATTTATGACGTGATTGTTAGAGAGCAGAAAACATCCAATAAAAAGGAATTTTCAACAAGAGCCCAACCTCCCACGGCTCTTCCTGGGCTCCATCTGCGGTAGATGGAGCTGGAAGGAATAAAACATCTTGGAGGCATTTGCAGATTGTAAATGTAACTAAAAATAGCAAATCCGTGCCTTTATTAAGGATTTTTCCCTCCGGGGATTCTGAAGGATTGAGGAAAAGTGGAAGTTGGATGAGCTCATCCCACCCAGGTAGCACCAGGAAAGGTTTGCCGTGGTTTTTCCCGGGAGTGTTTCCCTTCCAGCTGCCTGCTGGCTGCGGGGTTTTGACCTATTGTTCCCAAAAATAATGACATGAAGAGAAAAGAGGGAAGGACTTGGCGTTCCTCTGTATTTAATGGGGAATGATGGATGTTTGGGAAGATGAGGGTGGTTCTTGCCCTGCGAATACTTGGCAGAGCCATCCTGGCTTGATGTTTTCCAAAATGCATCCCGGGGGCACTGGAGCTACTGGGATTGTGTCCTTCAGAAAGCTGAGGAGCAGCTGAAGTGTGGAATTTCTTAAGGAGCTGTCCGTGTCTCGGCATGGAGCAAAAGCTGGGAGCACCAAAAATCCCTGCAGCGGGAGATGTAAGGAGAAGGCTCTTCCCATGCCTGTCAACACTCGGAGTCGGGAAAGAGAAAAACTTCCCAGTAGGTCTCCATTGGAGCTGGGGGTCGGATTGTGCCAAGGAAAAAAAGCAGCCTGGAAAATTTATTAATGGAAATGCCTGGAAGTCTCGGGGAGGCCTGAAATAGCAGGAAAAGCTTCTCTTTCCATGTTCTCCCAGCTGGAAAGCTGGGACAGGTATTTGGGCAGCGAGGTTGTGTTAAAAGGATCTGGAAGGTTCTTCTGAAGGTCCTACTGGGAGGTAACTCCACACCTCAATTCCATGAGGATTCTGCTCTCCTTTATCCCTTTGCTACCTAAAACTTGTGGAAATCGGGAGGAGCTTGGCTGATGAAGGATCCCCGAGTCTGGGAGATGAAGGAGGAGTTTGGCTGATGAAGGATCTTTGATTTTGGTTGATGAAGAATCTTCAAATTTGGCAGGAAGTCATGTTCGAGCAGTCCCGCCTCCCAGTGATCCAGTCAGGATGATTTTATTGCCTCCACTGAGGATGGAAATCCTTCCTCATTCTGTGGGAATAATAAAGCAAAGGAATTTTAACCTTCCCGATGCTTCTTTAATCCCTGTTGGCGTTTTGGAGACGAAGATCCCGACCAGGCGTCTCCCTGCAGAGGGATAAAGAGGCAGATCCAGAACCTTTGGAAATCCAGGGAAAAACTTCCACTGACTTTAGTGAGTTTGATCCAGATCCACGTGGATCCCATTTCCAAGCAGAGCGTGAAGTGGGACAGGAGGTAAATTAACATAATTGCAAATTAAAGCGCAGCTTAATCAATAGGAAATGACTGAATTCCTGGGCTTTACCTCAAAATCAGCTGGGATGGGCATCAAGGAAAACTGAGGGTTTTGGGGGGCAGACAGGGATTTCCTGCTGTGATTGTTCATAGGATCATGGAATGATGGAATTCCAGAGTGGTTTGGGTTGGAAGGGACCTGAATGGTTTGGGTTGGACGGGGCTTGGAGCAGCCTGGGACAGTGGAAGGTGTGTCTGCCATGGCAGGGGTGGAACGGGATGATCCTGAAGGTCCCTTCCATCCCAAACCATTCCCTGATCCTATTCTATGATCGTTTCACTTTCCCAAAACACCTCACCCCTTCTTCCACAGGATTCAATCCATCCTGGGGAGTCACATTTCCCAGACAGCTCCCCATGGAATTAAAAATTCCCTCCAGTTCATACATGACAACACCAAGGTGATTTGTCCTTCCCTTTCCTGCTCTTTCATCCCATGGCATTCCAGAGCCCAGGAATCCTGGCTTTCAAGGGTCTGTTCCCATTAAAACTCCTCGAGAGGAATTGTGGATAACGACTAAAGCAATTCCCAAATCCTCCTTGCAGCCGTGCAGGGACGCACGTGCGCTCCCGTCTCCGACCAGGAAGAGCCAGCCAATGTCAGGATGCAAATTTATGCAAAGTGCCTCGTTCTGCCACGGAAAGCTTTTCATTCTTGACTCTGCTCCAAGCAAAATCCCATTAGGTCCTAAAAATTAATTTCAGGCACGTTTTCCCAGTTGTTTACAATTCCCCTCTCCGCTAATTCCAGCCGCATGCCGGGCCCCTCCTGCTGCTCTCCTTGATTTATTCCAGCCTCATCTGCCGCCTCCCCGCAGACACGTTGTGTGCTGGAAAAGCAGAAGATTCCAGGGCGCGATCGTGTTGGGATGGACAGAAGCTTTATCCCTGGATTCCCTATGGGGCTGTAAAGCAGGGCGGGATGAGGGGCCAGGATGTGCTCGGATTTTGCTGAAGTTTATCCTCCATCCAACGGGAAGATGGGAGTTGGGAATGTCCTGGAGCGAGTTCTGTTCCACCGTGGTCCTGGCTACAACAGAATTCCAAGGCAGAATTCCTTTTGTGTAATCATCATCAAATCATGGAGTGGTTTGGCTTGGAAGGGACTTTCAGGATCATCCTCTTCCATGGTCCTCTCCTACTCCGGCCCAATCAATCCCAAATCCTTTTGTGCATTGTCAAGCCCAAAACTTCCCAAAATTTTCACTGGGAGAGCTGGGAATTGCTTTTTCCCCCAAAAGCTGATGGGGAGGTGCTGGTCCATGACGGGGTCCTGCTGCACCTGGAGATGTCCCGTGCCACCGGGAGAAATCCCGCTGGATCCCCTGGGCCCTGGTCTGGTGTCCCTCTCCCACCTCTTGGGAGGTTTTTAGGAATGGTGGCTTTTCCATGATTTGCTTTTCCAAAGCTTTTCCAAAGGGGTAGGATGCGCTCAGGCTGTTCCCAGACTTTAGGAAAACCTCTCCAATATTCTGGATATCTTTCCACAAGGAAACCTCTGATTTTTTTCCACTTGCAGCTTCCTTCCTCCCTTCCTGCTCCTTGAGGAGCTTCTTCCATCCCCATTGTTCCTGTCCTTTCCAAGATCCCCTCCATACCCCTATTAGCTTTTCCTGCTTCACACCTCTGAAATTCCAGCATTTCCTGGATTTCCTGCTCTTCCTGGCTCACATCCAGTGTCAGGGAAGTGTCCCAAGGCTTGAGAAAGTTGGGATGACCCAGGATCTCTGGATGCCCCTCGTTGGATGGTGCTCGTAAGCCAAGCTGAGCCTAATTTCAGTGGAATAATTTAGGTGGAAAGGGAATTTCAGGTTCCTAATCCATCCTCAGGTATCCTTGGAAATCCCAGATGGTGGAAGGCACTTCCAGAGGCTTCTCTCCCGATGTCCCCGTGGTGTCCCCTCGCTGTCCTGCTCTGTCCCAGCCACCACTGCACCAACTCCATGGGCAGTTTGTTTAATTAACTCATTAGCAGGCGCAGGAATTCCAGTAGCTGGAATTTTACTGGGTTTTACTTGGAATGAGCACTTCAGTGGAGGGAAAAGGGCTGTGTTTCCCTGCTCCCATGATTCCAATCCCGGGAAATTCTGATCCCTGCTCCAAACCAGGGGCTGTTGGGGATTGAACCAGGACAGCGTCTCTTCTTCTGGGGCTTAGATGGGATATTGGGAAGGAATTCCAGGATGGGAGGATGGGGAGAGACTGGAATGGAATTCCCAGAAAAGCTGTGGCTGCTCCCGGATCCCTGGAAGTGTCCAAGGCCACTGGATGGGGCTTGGAGCAGCCTGGGATAGTGGAAGGTGTCCCTGCCCATGGATGGAGTGGGATAATCCTTAAGGTCCCTTCCAAACCATTCCAGGATTTTATGATTCCATGTCTAACGAACATTTTAGGGAGAACACAAGGGAACGCTGGAAGTAGAAGTTCAAATTCCGGTGCATCCTCAGCCAAAATGAAGGAAAAGCTCAGGAAATCCTGGATTTGATCCCTTCTTGCTCCTAAGCCTTGTCAGGTCTCACCTCCTCCATAAGAGCAGGAAAAAGGTCAGGAAAAGAGGGAATCCCATGTCCTGAATAAAGCAAACTTGGCCTTGGGAAGGGCTGGTCCCAGACCCTGGTGTCCAGCCACGCTGCTTTCCCAGAGGTTTTCCTGCAGGAGGAAAGCAGCTTCCTTGGAATATTTCCTGTGAGTGGATGGATTTATCCAGCGATCTGCAGAGGGCTCTCTCCACACGGTGATGGAGAAACTCTGGATTCAATCCCAGGAATTCAGCAGGGTGAAATAACCGAGGCTGGGGCCGCCATCAGCAGCTGGGCTTTTATGATCCTGGGATAATAAAATTTCAGGCATTAATATGGAGTGAAACACGATCCCTAAATCTTGGAGTGAGCTCTGGAAGCAGCCAAGGAGGAGGTGCCAGAACTCCAACATTACTGAGGAGCTGCTTGGGAAAAGGGAAGGTCGGATCCTGATCCCTTTGGGATCCAGGGATGAGGGAATTGAATGCTGGGGATCGGCTTTGAAGGAAAAATTCCTGGCTGTAGAAAGGTGGGATTTATTGGGAGAATTGATTTGAGGAGGTAAATTAATTTATTTGGGAAAATCTGCTTTGCAGGATCCTGGGATTCCACCAGATCCACCAGGGAAACTGGTCACCAGTAGTTGGGGTGGACTGGGATGGGGGGAAATGCCTCTGGCTGGATTCCCTTCCCTATGGAATGAGGGTTTGTTCCCTCTCCAATGGTTCCCTCTGAGAGTGAGAAATTCCAACACAAAACGGAAAGGAAAAGAGGAAATAAATGATGTAAGTGAGGAAAAGCACACTGGATTTTGAGAAATTTCAGCTGTTTTCCATAGAGTTCCAGAATCCCAGAAAAATTCGATTGGGAGGGAAAAATTCCCATCCCAGCCAGCCCAGGATTTGTGCCTTTCCCAGCAGTTCTGTCCCTGCCCCAGCTCCGTGACCCATCCCAAAAAACCTGGGAATGACAAGATTCCTCTTTATTTCCATACACATGGGGCATTGATCCCAGGCTCTGTTTTATGGGATGAGGAGGGGGGGAAAATGGGATGGGAACAGGATGGGGGAGACCATGAGGGAATTTCGTTTATGAAGTCAAGCCCTGTTCTGGTAGAAATCAAAATTCCTGTTTCTTTTTTTTTTTTTTTTCCCCTCTGTATTAAACTCCCTGTCCTTTTACAGGAAGTCTTAATAAATTCCCTTGGGATCTTTCAAATGGAGTTTTCCAAAATCATAATTCCCCCATGGAAGCGCTGGCCTCGGGATCCACCACAGGGGGAGAGCCTGGAGCCAGGGAATGTTTGGAAGCCTGTAAAATCTCCTCATTAAGTTGGAATTCTGAATGCTTTGCCTATGGAGAAAGTTCTCCAGGAGCTCCTTCCCACCTCTGGAGCACAGGGAAAAGATGGATTTCCAAGCTTGGGATGGAGGGGGAGCAGCACTAGGAATGAGGGAGGGAAAAACCCTCACAGACCTTCTGCTCCAAGGATTTCTCTCTCCGAGGATCCCTCCTTTTTCCTGGAGCTCCCCAGGTCCTCACAAAGAGACTTTTCCGTGTGTGAGGGGATGGGAAGAGGCCTTGAAGTGCTGGAATTGGGTCAGGGAGAGATCATCCCAGTGGGATTCTGATCTGGGATACGGCAAGGCGGGAACAAACATGGAAGGGCTGGGAAGGGATGATCCCAGAAAGGAGAAGAGCCCAGGGAATGAGCAAGGGAAAATCCAGAGGAATGGGAACAGGAATGGGAATAGGAATATAAATAGGAATAGGGATAGGAATGGGAAT
>QUSF01000152.1:221434-231910 GCA_003676055.1 Chloebia gouldiae
TGTTAATGAGCTCATGAGGCTCTTCTGCTCTGATAAGGCCTCGGAGCCTCCTCCTGGCACAACTTCCCACCTCTCCTGCTTTCCCTGCCTTCAAATCCCATCTTATGCCCCTCATCCTGAGACTTCCCAGTTCCCATCCCTCGGGATGCAGCCTGGAATTCCAGAACAAAGCTCTCCAGTCCCTTCTCAACCGCTGTCCTGTTGGGTGGCAGCCTCCGAGTCCAGCTCCCGAGGCCGGGATGCAATCCAAGCCTGGAAGGGGCTGCCTGTTTTCCAGAGAATCCCTGGGAGACTCTGTAGTTTTCCCTCCAGTCTTCCTTCCTTTTTTTTCCCCCCTCGGTTTCAATTATTTCCCTTTGTGAGAGGGAACGACATTCCTACGGAATGGGGGCCTGACAGTTTGCAGAGTGGAGCCTTAAAATCCACATGGGTGGCTCCCAGGCGGAGCGAAATGAAGGAAGGGGGAATTTCAGGATGTGCCGTCTCCCTCCGTGGCATTCCCAGCTGTCCCATGATGTGACGCTGAAAGCAGATCCCTAAACCGAATGGGCTCCTCTCACTTCCCAGCTGGATTGGGAAGCAGGGATGGAGGGAAGGAGGGAGCCACGGAGCACAGGGGAAGGAGGAGCAGTAAAATCCAGGGAGTTACGGTGATGCCTCAGGTTTGAGCTTTTCTATTTTCAGGTTCTGTGCTTCTTTAGTGTGTGGGTCTGGGATTTATATCAGGGCACGGTGAGCTCTGTGCACAGAGCAGGGAGACAAAACAATTCCTGCTCCAGCTGGGCACCAAGGACAAATGATCCAAACCTCAGCCCAGCAGCACAAACCCCGTGGGCTGGAGAGAGAAAAACCAGCAGGGTGGGACTGCCTGGGCTGGAGCTGGAATGGGACAATGAACTCCAAGGTGCCAATGGAGCAGAGCTGATCCCAGGGAGAGCCCCCGGGAGCGCTCGTGCATTTTGGGGCCATTTTGGGTCATTTGGGTGCAGCTCTGGCTGGGCTCTGGTGCTGCCCAAGGTGGATCCATGGAAGAGATCCTTTAATAAATCCCTGCTTTATTCTTTAGCTCGGTCCAGCCTCTGTTCTAGAGCAGCCTGCACAAGGCATCAAATTTACCAAAATTAGTGAAATTCACCCCAAAAATGAGGAAGCAAACACCCAAAACAGGGAAAAAAAGGAAAAAAGAGACCAAAACCATCCAAAAATGACCCCAAATGACCCCAAAATGATACAAATTTACCTCGGATTATCCAAAATTAGTGAAAATTACCCAAAACCACAAAAAATACTCTTAAGAACCCAAACTTACCCAAAACATCCCCAGAAACACCCAAAAATGACATATCTCCCCCCAAAATCCCATTTTACCCCCAGCCCTCCTAAACCCTCCCCAAAATTTCAAAATTTCCACCCAAATTCCCCAAAATTTGGGAAGGGCTCAGGACGGACGGAGCTGGATGGGTTGGAAGAGGTTTTAGCGGATTGTTGTTCCTCTTGGAGGGACAGGAGCATAGTGCCAGGGATCAGCTGGAATTTGGGCACGGCAGGAGCCAGGTCTGGCTTGGACTCGGTGGCACCTGGTGTGAACAGGTGAGATACAAACCAGGATGTGACATTCCAAGTGTGGAGAGTTCCGAGCATCACCTGGCAGCGGAAATCCCGGTAAATCCTGACTTTCAGGCCAAATTCATCACAATTTCCCACCAGAAATGCTTGTGCAGAGCAGGGAGCAGCATGGCAAAGAGGGAATTCCAAGCTCTGCAGGAGTTGGAATTTGCTATCCCTGCGTTAAACCGAGAGTTTATCCCTCAGGATGGAACTGCCCAGGGAAACCCCCACCTCGTTCCAGGCCTTGGAGAGCTGTGGAGTCATGGAATATTCTGAGCTGACCCACAGGGATTGTCCATCCCACCAATCCCAGCCTGAGGAACTCCTGGAGCTTTGGAATTTGGGATATTGCTGAGATTCGGAGCTCCAGGCCCAGGCGTGAGGGAGAGGCTGGAGAGCTGCAATGCAGGGAATGCCCGACACCTGCACTTCAGCTTCCTTATCCCTGGGAGAAAGGTGCCTGGAATTCTGGAATTTTCCCTGGAATTCCGTGTGGGGTGTGCTGGTCCTTCCCTCCTCTTTGAAGAAGTCGTGTGAGCCGTGTCTTTTCCTGATCCTAATCATTCCCACCGCTGGAATAAATCTCCTCCAGCTGCCGTGCGTGTGCTCGCCACGGAGGCCTCAGCAGCTTCCTGCGGGCTCCGCTTTCCCAAAGCTCGGCAGCTTTTCCGCCCCTCGGATCCCGCAGGAGGGACCACCCAGCAGCTCCTCTCCCTGTGCTCCGCTGGGATGTGGAGTGGCAGCCTGGGAGAGGCTGGAGCTGACGGTGAATCCCACCCAGGAGAATTCCAGCCTGGAGGAGAGAGAGCTCGGAGCCCCTGGCAGGGCCTGAAGGGGCTCCGGGAGAGCTGGAGAGGGACTGGGGACAAGGGATGGAGGGACAGGACACAGGGAATGGCTTAAAGCTGAAGGAGGGGAGATTTAGATGGGATATGGGAAGGAATTCCTGGCTGAGAGGGTGAGGAGGGCCTGGGATGGAATTCCCAGAGCAGCTGTGGCTGCCCCTGGATCCCTGGAAATGCCCAAGGCCAGGTTGGACAGGGCTTGGAGCAGCCTGGGACAGTGGGAGAGCCCTGCCTATGGCAGGGGGTGGCACTGGATTATCCTTAAGGTTTCTTCCAATCCAAAGCCTTCTGGAATTCCAGGATCTGCCAATTCAATATTTCCCAGTTCAGTATTTCCCAATTCAATATTTCCCGATTCAATATTTCCCAATGGCTGCTGAGCAATCCCAGTGATGGATTTCTTACGGATGCTGCACTAAGTGGAGGCTTTGGGAAAATATCCTGGCTTTGAAGGACATTTAAATATCCCTGTGTGCCTCAAATGAAGGGGCTCCAGGGCAGCAGCCACAAAACAAGGGCAGAAGGATCATGGAATCATGGAAGCTGGAAAGAGCTCCAGGAAGGAGCTCTGGAATCCAACCTCCTGCTCCTTGTGGGGCCAGCTCAGGGCTTTCCAGTGGGAAAACCTCCAGGAGTGGAGATTTCCCAACGCCTATGGACACCCTTTTCCAGTGTCTCAGTGTCCTAATGGTCCAAACAACATCAGAGGAAGGAAAAAAATCCCTGACAGAGAAAGGCAGCTGAGCTGGAATTCCCAATCCCTAATATTTTAACTGATGGGGAAAATACTCAAATCCTAAGGATGAGGAGATTCCCACAGGGAAAAGCAGACTTGTTCTTCTGGAGATGTGAGCTTGGTTGCAGCAGACACCCTGATCCTATAAATAGATTTTAATTACCCCTCACAGAAGGAAATTCCCAAAATTACTGCATCCCAAGCTAATCGTGCCCTGTCTGCAGTAATAAAGGAGCAGCAGGGAATAATCCCGGGACACTCAAGAGTGGCAAACGCAATTTGTCACAATCCCTGCCTCTCCCAGATTCCCAGCTCCAGCTGGAAGGGCTCTGATTTCCCATCTGCAGCAGCCACTGAGGTTTCCAGCAGCTCTCCATGCCAGTGTCTCCCAGGAGCATCAAAGAGGATCCAGGAGGGAGGAAAAACCATTCCCAGTTCCCTCTGCTGCTGCTGGTGATGGTGCTGGGAGGTTTTGGAGCAGAACATGAGGATCCCGTTTTAAATCCCCCCCCTGGATTTTGACAGTTTCATTGGAGCTGTGTGGAATTGTTTTCCTTTCCCAGTAAATCCCACTGGGCCCTCCCTGGTCCTGTGTCAGGGACTGGTTTTAGGAGGGATGGGAGATTTTGGGGCAGAACTGGAAGGACTAAACCAGATTTTGTGCTCAATCCCAGGGGTGTGGAATTAGAGAAACTTTAATTGAGCCAATGCCACCTGTTTTAAAGGAATTAATGCAGGGATTGGGAAGACTCTGGAGCAAATGAGGAGGGAGGGACCAGGATTTATCCCATTTGATATCAAAACCAGACCCCTGGAATTCAATTTAACAGACAAGAAGGGATCCCTTGAATTCCAGCAGAATTCCAGGAATCACTTCTGTTTTCCATACAAAGGTAGCAGGAGTTAACATAAGATGTCCTGAGGACATTTAAACATCCATATGGGCCTGGAAAAGATGGAATTTCTGTGGCCTTTCAGGGGCTGAAGGACAAAGAGGACAAGGAAAGGAGAGGGGGTGGAGGGGTTCAATGAAAGCGGGGGAGTTTAATTGGAGCTAAGGAAGGAGGGTTTCCAGTGAGGGTGGTAAAGCCCTGGGATAGATTTCCCAGAGGAACTGGGGCTGTCCCATCCCTGGCAGTGCCCAAGGCCAGGCTGGAGCAGCCTGGAACAGTGGGAGGTGTCCCTGCCATGGCAGGGGTGGCACTGGATGGGCTTTAAGATCTTTTCCAGCCCAAACCATTACAGGATCCTTTTTTGAAGCCTTCCAGAACCTGAAGGGAGCTACGAGAAGGATGGAGAGCAACTTTTTCCAAGAGCCCGAAATGCCAGGATAAGGGGGGATGGATTCAAACTGAAAACCAGCAGGGCTGGGTGGGATATTGGGAAGGAATTCCTGTCTAGGAGGGTGAGGAGGCTCTGGCCCAGGTTCCCAGAGAAGTTGTGGCTGCTCCTGGATCCCTGAAGTGCCCAAGGCCAAGGATGGATGGAATTCTGACCAACCTGGGATAGTGGGAGCTGTCCCTGGCCGTGGATTTTCCCTCCCTCCCAAAGGCTGGCCATGCCAACGCACGCTTTTGGGATGGAAACTGTGGGGAATGTGAATTAAATTCCAGTCCCACTGGGATTCCCCACAGAAATTCTGCCCTGTCCCAGCTCGGGGTCTCTCTGTCCTGCCCTGAGCTGGATGTGCCCCTCCAGCACTCCAGGAAAAGTCCAGGAAGGATTTTTCCAGGCACATTGCTGTCCCAGTTGAGTTTGTACCCACACCTCCATTCCAGGCTCTTCGCACTGTTGGAGGATAAACCCAGGAGTGACAATTTCCAACCTGGAGATCCTCTGGAATGGGTGAGACCTGCTCCAGAGGCTTCGTGCAGCTCGAGGAGCAGAACCCTGGGAATTTCCAAGGCTGGGATGAAGCAATGGGACTTGAAAGGGACTGTAGGAGCTCCAGGGAACGTCCTCATGCTGCAGCTCCTAAATCTCATTAATTGTGGTACTAATTAAGGGCTGGGTAATTAAATTATCTCTCCACTCTGGGAAGAAAACAAACAAAGGATTTCCATGGAGCTTTTAAATCTGGATTCCCAAAATGTGTGTCCCATCTGGCCGGGGCACTGGGAACAATTCCCTGGCTCTGTTCCGTGTGGGGATGAATCCCAGGACACCTCAAGGATATTCCCAAAGGAATCCCACAAAAACAGCCCCTTTTTGAGGCACTTTTATGGCCCTGCCACCACCAGCTGGAGATCTGAGAGGCAGCTGGATTTGGATCCATGAGTGGATGTTCCTGGGAAGGCTGAAGGGGCCTTTTTTGTGCAGTGTATCCCAGAAAACTCCTCTGGGACCAGGGAGCTTTAAAACCAGGGATAAAGGAGGGAAATCCCGGTCTGGAGCAGGGAACGAGATGTTTTAACACTCCAATGCTCGAGAGGATTTCCAGCTGCCTGCCCTCGCTCCATCCCGAAATGTCTTAGGAGCAAGGCAGTGGAATTGCAGATTTCCAAGGGCTGTTGCACATGGAAGACAGATGAGGGACCTGGGGAGAGGGAAAAGTGCAAGGCAGGGCTTGGAAAAGGGAAAGACAAAGGAAGGAGTTACTGAGGAGAAAATCGTGGGAAACTGCTGAGGAAAAGGATCGGAAGGAGTTATTCCGATATTTGGGATCCCCAGCCCCACAGCTCTGTTGCTAGGGGAGCTGGAAAAGGGATTTATGGAGAAGAATGAGGGGTCCTGGTGGAAATGGGGAGATAATGGATCAGCACCGTTCAGTCTGGGGTTTCCCAGGAGAGGAAAACATGGAAACGCTGGAGGGAGCCCAGTGAAGGGACATCAGGGTGGCTGCAGGCAGGAGCAGTGGGTGTAGGAGGGATCGGGAATTCTTCTGCCTGGAGAAAATCTAGGACAGACATTCCTCACATTTACCTGGTGATCCAGAGGTTTCCCATTCCCAGGACAGACCAGGGCTGGGATTTATTCTGGAGAGCCCAGGGAAGGAGGCAATAATTGGATTTGGGTTTCATATTAAAAAAAACAAATCCTAGAATGGCCAGAACAGCAGCAGAGTCAAGGAATTCTGTTCCACTTCCCACTAAATTTAGGATGAGGGGAGAGAAAAAACCTCAGTTTCCAAACCCTTGGCAATTCCTTCCTTTTCCAATCTTTCCTTACTTTGTGCTACTGGGAGGAGGCACAGGAAGCCTCCAGCTTCCCTGGGTTCCAGATTTTTTTTTGCTGTGCAGTTGTAGGGTTTTTAGGAATTGGAATTCTGGA
The DNA here is from genome assembly GCA_003676055.1 of Chloebia gouldiae. Classification (NCBI taxonomy): domain Eukaryota; kingdom Metazoa; phylum Chordata; class Aves; order Passeriformes; family Passeridae; genus Chloebia; species Chloebia gouldiae. Next base: position 227,894 of record QUSF01000152.1, read on the forward strand.
CTTTTAGTTGTATATTTGTAGGGTTTTTGGGAATTGCAATTCTGTATTTTTCGTTGTGTAGTTGTAGGGTTTTTGGGAATTGCAATTCTGGATTTTTAATTGTGTGTTGTAGTGTTTCTGGGAATGGCAATTCTGTATTTTTAGTTGCGTACTTGTAGGGTTTTTGGGAATTCCAATTCTGGATTTTTTTGTCATGCAGTTGTAGGGTTTTTGGGAATTGTGGGCCTTTATGCTTTGGGATTTTTAGGTTGGATATCAGGAAAAGGTTCTTCTGCCAGAGGCACTGAACAGGGTCTTCAAGGAATGGCACATTCCCAAGGGAGAATTCCCAAGCTCCAGGAGGGTTTGGACAATGCTCCCAGGCACAGCAGGGGCTGCTGGAGACAGGGTTGGGATGATCCTTGTGGGTCCTTCCAACTCAGGATATTCCTTGACTTTTCTGGTCAGGGTTCCAATCCTCCTTTCCCAAATCCCGGATGAAATTCCTCCAGCTCTTCCTTGTCCATTTCCCCCAGCCAAAATGCTCCCTAAAAATGGAGCTCCTCCTTTCCCAGTCTGGATATTCCATTCTCCTAAAAAAATCCCACAAAACCAACCTGGGAGCGGGGTTGCGACCTCATTCCTTTCATTCCAGAGCCATTTACTCCCAAAAAACAGCCCCTGTTTGTTTGTTTGTTGGAATATTTGGAGGGAATTTTGAGTCTGTTTTCTCTTCCAGAGAAGTGGGAATTGCAAAAACCTCCACAGAGCCTCTTTTAAAGCCAGCCCAGGAATTTCCTCCCACCTTCCCACTCCCAAACAGGACAGAAATAGGGAAATAAATGAATCCCTGGATCCAAACAAACCCCATTGTTTTTCTGGTGAAAAATCCCGGGATCTGTTAAATTTCTCACAAGAACAGCATCTGGCCTGAGGCTCTGACATCTTCAGGAATTTTACTCTGGATGAATGAAAAGGGGGGAAAGGGAGTGGGGCTTTGTTTTCCGTCCCAAATGATTCAATGAGTCTGCCTTGGCCTTTGCCCATTCCCAGTCCTTTTATCTGGGAATGATCCAGGAGTGGTCACAGTTCCTCAGAGCGTGAGGGAGGAGAAACCATAAAAAACCTGGATGAGATGAATCCAGCTTAACCCACGTCTGTGAATCGTGGCCTCAAGCTCTGACACTGCTTTTCCCAGGAGAATGGTTTCTTTGGGATCTGCTCCGAAGCACAGGAGGTGGGAATCTTTGATTCCTGAGGTTCAGCTCCTCCCTCTCCAAATCCATTCCTCTGCAAGGAGCCAATGGCCCCTGGAATGTCACTGGGAGCCACCAGCATGGAGCAGGACTCCCTGGGAGACATCCCAACTGGAGAGCAGTGGGAACTGGGAATAGTCTGGGCTCAGGGAGTGAATTCCTGCCTGGAAAAAGGGAATAACAGCAAGGTGAGGGAGGTCAGGGGGAGGACATGTCAGGCGCATTCTGGGATCACCTGGATCCCTCCAGCTGCCTGGAGAGACTTGGGAAGGACCAGGAAAAACCCCTCAGAGTAATTCCCAACCCAGGGATTATTCCCTCTGCTGGAAGTCCTGGCCAGGGAGCAGGAGCAGGTTCCAACACTGAACAATTCCATGATTGTGCAGTTAAAGAAATCCAGGAAGAGTTCCCGGTGGATTCAAGGACAATGCTGCTCTTAAGGAGCAGGATGGGGAATTCCAGGATCGGCACTGACCTCCTCTCCCGTGTTTCCAAGGATAGGGTTTGGACTTTTTGTCCTTTTTAGAAGAACACGCTGGACTGAGTTTTTTTTGGTTTTTTTTTTTTTTTTTTTTTTTCATGGAATGGTGTCAGTTTTGCCAGGAAAAAGCATGGAGTGGAGTCACATGAGCTGTAAACAGGGGAGGAGCTGAGGTTCCATACTTTCTGTGGAGAGCACAGGGAAAAGGAGGCAGAGGGAACAAGGAGAGCGCCGGGAGGGAGGACTGGGGTGTGCTGGGAGGATCCAGGCTGGAAAGATCTTCCCTGCTTAGATTAGAGCTGAGCTTAAGTGGGCCTGGCTTTGGTGAGGGGCCCTGAAAAGGGATCTGACAAATCCAGTCAGGCAGAAAAGAACACTTCTCCCACTTTCCCGGGAATGAAGATTCCTGGGCACTGGTGGACCTGACCTTCACAACACAAACTGGATCCTTGGCTGGCTGCCTAAAAATGGACATGGGATGAAATTCCATGAATGGCAGGGCTGAGGGAGCAGCTGGGGCCCTACTGGAAGGTCCTGTTTGTATCATGGAATCAGCCCAGAATGTTCATGGCCCTGGGATGGAATTCCCAGGGAAGCTGTGGCTGCCCCTGGATCCAAGGCCTGGCTGGATGAGGCTTGGAGCAGCCTGGGACAGTGGAAGTTGCCCCTGCCCATGGAATGGGATGGGCTTTGGGGTCATTCCCAACAGAAAATTTCCAGGATTCTCTGATTCTCACCCTGAATTACGCTCTGGGCAGTTGTTACCACTATTTCATAAGATCCCTTTACCTTTACATGTTATTTTAGCATTCCATGGGAAATGGCAATCCCCAAGGATGATTAGTCCAGAGAGGATTTAAGGGAGAGGAATTATTCTCCCTGGAATAGCAACACTCTTCTTCCCAAATTAAAACCATCAATCCTGGGGAATGCTTAGAGCATCATGCAAGGGGAGGAAATTCATCTGTGAGAGTGAGATTTGCAAAGGAAAGCAATGGAAAACTGAGGGAGGTGACGACTCTGGAGGTGAAATTCCAAAGGGATCCTCATAATTCCTTCTGTTTTTGTGCCCTTTTCACCTGTCCTGGAGGTTGGACTTTATAAGGATCTGCCTGAAAAAGTGGGAGAGATTTTCCTGGATGTGGTTTCTTTCCTGTGGAGAGCTCTGGGCAGGTCCCAAAGCCCACATGGAGAGGGAGCAGTGAAGATCCACGAAAAGGTCCCAGATCCGCTCTCCTCATTATTCCATGGAAGAGAATTCCCAGCTCGGGGCAGGGTTTTGTCACTGTAATTACTCAGTGAGTGCATTAGAGCCCTGCTCTTCCTTGGGAGCCGTTCCCTTTTGTCTGGATGATGGTTTTCCATGGAGAAGGAGGGTCCAGAGTTGGCTGCCGGTCTTACATCCCAAATTCCTGCTGGGCGCTCCGTGCCGGGGGTGGAACAAATGTTTTTAGGAAGCGCTGCTGCTTTTCCAGCTGCTGGCAGCTTCTCCAGAAGGAACTGTCAGGAAAGCAGCACACCGAGAGCTGAGGGGGATTAAATTTAAGCTCAGGCCAAGGGCTGAGTCTAGTTAATCTCCTGATTAAATCAGGGAACGTGCCTGGGGGGCTTCATGGAATTTGTCACCATGAAAGGGGCCCGGGAAAGCCAAATTTAGGAGGAGTGGAAATTCATGGATTTGCACAGCCAGGAGTTGTTGGAGTAAAGGCTTGTCACCAGTGGAAAAACTGGTGGTTATTAACGATCCTATTCCTAATTAAAATCCTTGGATTGTCACTGGTGCTGCAGGAGTTCAGCATTCCTGGGAAAAGAGGCATCTTTTTTTCCCTGGCTTCACAGCTCGTGGGGAGAACATGGAGGATTATGACTGCCTCAGGACAGGAAAAAAAGGACAATTATTCCACTGAAAAATAATCTTTTCCTGCTGGGAAGAACAAACTGTGGGGGAAACAGATGGGCTGAGGAAGAAGGACTGTCCTGGAGCTGGGATATCAATGCATGGATGTTGGAACCCTGGCTGCTGAGAATTTCGGACTTTCTGTGCTGCCAGGCACCGACCCCCAGGAGAACTCTGCACTGATCTGAGGCCGTGGAGAAGCTTCCAAAATGGAATGGCAGAACTGGGATTGTGGGGGTGGGGTTTGAATAGAAGTGTGTGATATCACAGGGTGGGAAACTCAGAGTTTGAGGGGTTGGAATGCAGGAATAGATAGAAAGCAAGGTGGAGGTTTTGGGGTGGAGGCTGATCCTCCTTCTCCTTCTCCTTCTCCTTCTCCTTCTCCTTCTCCTTCTCCTTCTCCT
>QUSF01000152.1:250580-271286 GCA_003676055.1 Chloebia gouldiae
AAAAAGGGGGAAAAAAGGGGGAAAAAAGGGAGGAAAAGGTGAGAAAAAGAGAGAAAAAGGGGGGGAAGGGAGGAAAGGGGGGAAGGGGGGAAAAAGAGGGGAAAAGGGGGAAAAAGGGGGAAAAAGAGGGGGAAAAAGAGGGGGAAAAAGAGGGGGAAAAAGGGGGGAAAGAAAAAGGAATTAGTGCATGGATAATCCTCCCCAGCATCAGCAGCCCAGCCAGGTCTGTTGCTGGGCACAAGTTGCTTGTGGTTTTTCTCCCTGTCCCCTTGGATATGGGATGTTTACACAGGTGCTGTGGAATCCCACCTGGAATTCCAAGCGGTTGGTTCATGCTCCAGCATGTGCCAGTCCAACCCTCAACTTGTCCCTGTGTGACGCTGGAGGTGACATCACTGAGGTGGCTTTTCCAGCCTCTGACCAACCCCAGGTTTGGGTCAGGATCACGGCGGGGGGAAGGTGGAAAGAAGGAAAGGAATTTGTGCTGCAATTCCAGCCCTCAGGCTCCAACTAAAATCCACCAAATCCCCTTATCCCTAAAGGATGGTTCTCCATCTTCCCATGGTCCTACACGACCTGCAGTGACTTCCACTGCTTGAGCAGGAGGGTGGAGAAGTGACTTCCAGAGGTCTTTTCCAACCTCAACCACTCCCTTGAGACAGGAAAATCCACCCTGGGTCAGTGTCTCCTGTGCAATGGGCAGATCTGGAGGAGAGAGAAGCGAGTTGGGAGTGGAATTACTCCAGATATGCAGGGGAAGAGGACAGAGCAGAGGTGAACACTCCTAGGAGGTGCTTTGAGCATCCCTTGGAAAAGCTCCTTTTGTCAGGAAGCAGCTCCACCTCGGCACAGATCAGTGCTGGGGACTCCACAGAGGCACCACAACCCAGAGTATTTGGCTGGGCTGGCTCTGGAGGGAGTCAGCTTTGCCTGGAAGTGACATTAATTGAGGGATTAGACCTCGTGCCAAGAGTTCCAGCAAGTCCCCGAGTGCAGCAGGGATCGGGAAGGGCAGGAATCGCTCCCAGAAAGCCCCGGCACTGCCTCTGTCCAGTGCCTGCAAACCACCCAGGGAATTTAACACTTTAAAAGGAGCAGGCCGCATCCAAACCATAATTAATGGCAAAGCTTCAGCCAGGGAGAAGTAAATAAATGGATAAATCAGAGCCCTGACAGGGCAGCGAGGAGAACTGGGAGGTGTTTTCCTGCCAAATCTCCCTCCTGCCTCAAATGTGTGTTCGGAGAGGGGGGTGGGAGCAATGAGCTCATGGCTTACATCCCAAACCATTCCACTCTCCCCCCTTCCCAAGTGTCCTGTTGGGCAGTCCAGGAGATCCCGAGAAGCCTTGGGAGCTCTCAAGCAGCCGTGGTGTCCCAGCAATCTGATTTTTCCATCCAATTTTTGACCATGCTACAAATAACCTGAATTATCAAGGGAGATGAGTTGGCAGAACAAAGGAAAACTAAACAAAAAACGAAACGAAATTGGAATCTTTTTTTCATTTCAGCCAAGGCACTGAAACACCCGCTCAAGAGCAGGTTTAACCAATAGGCCAAGCTTAACAAAGCACAGGAGGAAAATAAAAATAAGCAAATAAAGTGATACAAGTTTTATGGCCTACAACAGCACAAACAATGTTTTATTTTTGCACTTTGGGTTCAAAAACTGTCTGAAGAGCTGGAATTCCTCCCTAACCTCCAGCAGGCTGGATTTGAAAGGTTTAGGAGAGTTTTAAATTGTTCTGGTTCATTCTGCATTGCCACACTTGGAAGACTTTTCAAGTTATTTTAGGCGGCACCAGTGTCACCCTGGGCTTTGTCCAGAGCCAGGGGGGTGAACAAGGGCTTTGCCCCATGCCAGAAGGGGGACAGGACAGGTGACACTCACCTGTACTGTTGTCTCGAGTCGCACCTCCCTGCATTCGTCTCTCGGAGCTTGGTTGCGAGGACTCTGATAATATTGATAAAGAGAATAAAATTCACCTGCAAGGAAAAGAAAACAAACAACAAAGAAATGAGAACCGTTAAAAAAAAAAAACAAAAACAAAACTGATGAAAATGGTGGAGTTGTTCAGTTGGTGTTTCCCCCAAGGACTGGGGAGGAAGCTCCTCCCGTGGAAGGGATGAGCATTCCAGGGATGATCCTGGGGTTTTTAACCTTCTTGGAGAATATGGAATTGCTCACAAGGTGTGGACATCTCACATGGAAACATCTGAGCCAGCCAGCCCAGCAGGCACCTGGAGAAGGCCACAATGGGGTTTTATTTGTCTTTACAGCCCAGCTGGAATTAAGATCCACTTGGGATACCAGGAGCACTCGTAGGATGTCTTCCCACATTTCCATGTGCAAAAGGAAAGAGGGACAAGCCCAAGGCACCATGGTGAAGATACAGAGTGGACCTAACTGGAGATGACTGCTCAAGAGTGCAGAAGGGTAAGGGAAACTGTTGGATTTCTCCCACATTCCCACTGCCTCTGGGAAGTGTTTAGGATGGAGCAGACAAGGACAGTCAGGGAATATCATCTACTGCCTTTCAGGGAGACACATTTGTGAACCCAGCTCGTGGCCAGCTGCTCAAGATAATTCCAGTGGTGCTTGAGCACCTTGGAACAGGCTGTCCCAGGAAGAAGCGGAATCCCCATCCCGGGAAGTGGTGGAATCCCGTGTGGATGTGGCACTTGGGGACGAGGGTTAGTGGTGACCACGGTGGTGCTGAGGGAATGGTTGGACTTGATCTGGGAAAACATTTCCAACCTTCATGACTCCTACAGGAACATGCTGAGGAAAATGTAATGGCAACGCCTCATGGAGAGGAAAGGTGGGTTGGCACTGGGGAGATTCCCATCTTCGTAGAGCTCTTCAGAGCTTGGCTTCCCTGGATTCCACCAGCTGCTGGCCCAGCCAAACCCATCTGTGGGATTATGGAGAGGGCACAGGCCGGACCGGCCTGTAACAGCACTGAGCAGATCCGTGTTGTTGGATAACGCCTACGGATCCATCTGGAGCCTTCAGCATTTCAAGACCTTGAATTACCACACCACACAGCAGCTCGGAGTTTTAGGGAGGGACCACTGTGAACCTGAAGCTGGATGGTCCAGGAGACCTCCTTGGATTCATTTTGGTTGGAGCCAGAGCAGATCCATGTTCTACCATTTCCATGGGACAGATTTCTCCACCGCAACCACTGAAGAGTCGTTCCCATGGTCATTTGTCCTCCCTGGGAAAACCAGGAATTCCCTGAGCTGCTGAGCCAACAGGGGCTGGTTTGCCATGTCTTTGTCTCTTGTGGTTGGATTCCTCTTCCTCTGAGGAGGTGCAAGCTCGTTTGGAACTCTTTTCCATAAAAAACGCAGGGAAGGTTGTGCCACATCCTTTCTGTCACTGGGATATGAATGAAAACTCTCTGCCATATCCATTCCCCTGTTCTCACAAGGTTTGTGGGAATTTTACACCCCTGCAACCCCATTCCCTCAGTTCCATTTGGCTGAAATTTTCTGACTGACACAGGAATTATAAGGGAGGAATGGATAGACCAACAGGCAGGGAAGGACAGAGCTTGGGGGCATTTAATTCCTTGGAAACCATCTGAAAGGGAAAAACCAAGCCGGATTTATGTCTCTATAAGAGCTTTTACAGCTTTAAAGTGTCCAAAGTGGGATCTTGTTTTGCATTTGTCAGCAAAAATTAAAGATGCCCAGCCTTATCACATCCAGGAGGGAAACTCCTCTGATCTCCCTAAACGTGCTAAATTTGAAAATAAATCACATCCAAATTAGCAGAAAGTGGAGAGATTTTAAACCCCTCAGCCTCCAAAATCCCATCCAGAAAACACAGGACTTAGTCCAGCATCGTGGGAATGGCAGGAGCAGCCAAATGAACAATATGAAACCACAGATTTAAACAGATACAACCAACGGAATATTTTTGCATAATAAACAGCTGCATTTTCAAATTGCCAGGGCACAGCTTCCTGGAGAAACCTTATTTTTCCAAGGATGAGCCTCAATTGGGCTCTTTATCCTCTGCTAATTGGCCTGTAAATTAAATGCGATGGGTCGCTGGAATTAATTTAATTGAACCATCTGAATTTTCTTCTCCAGCCTCTGCTGTTCCATTTCCAAAGACGTGGTCTCGGTGATGCGTTTCTTCCAAGTAATTGCTGGAGCCAGGTGGAGAAATTTCCACCAAAAGCATGAAATCCAGCCCCACCCCCAAACCCCAAAAATCTCACCTAATGGCACAGATGAGCACATCCACCTCAGAAAATTTCCTGCTCTCTGTGTGTCTGGTGTTCTTCTCACCCACACTGAGCATCTTCCAAGGCCTCCTGGTTTGGGAGGCAGGAGGAAGAGCCTGATTCCAAAGCCTCTGGACTGTGGAGATTCCTACTGGTTCCACTTGTGGACGAGTGGGAAGGGAGATGGGATTGGGGGGAGTGCATGAGCTCTTTTACATGGATTCCATCAGGAGACTGAGCAATGGAGAACCCCAAATGAAGAGAGGGCGGGAAGAGGGTAATTAATGAATTCATTAATTAGGACATAATTGAATTCACCTGGTGCAGATAATTAACTCTTAATGCCCTCTCCAGCTTTGGAGAGCTCCTCCTGTGTCGGGATAATATCTCTTGGATCCTTCCTTTCCCCTCTGACTCCTGGGTGGTGGTTGGAATAATCCACCCTCAGTGATTAAAGACCCAATCAAAGCTGGGATAGTTTCATTTCCCTTCCCACCTCAGGCTTCCCAAGCTTTTACCAGTTCAGGAATAATGGGATGACCCTGAAACACGCCTGGGAAAAGCTTTGGTCCAGCTACAGACACCAAAGTCCATCTCTTCCATCTGGAGATGCCTGGTAAGAGTGTGTCATGGCCCCTGGGTTGGAAATATTGCCTTGGGTGTTGTTTTCATTGCTGATTTTAGAGTCTTAGTCCTGAAAATATGGGATTTTCCTCTCCTTGAAGTCACTCACAAACCCTTCTGCCATATTCAGCTGCCAAAATTCCAGGCAGAACCCCTCAAAGTGGAGATGTAGGGACTATTACAAGGCAGGATTTTTGCTAGCAGGGTGATTAGAGCAGGAAATCCTGGATCAGCTCTTCCCAAGGACCCAAAGGTCTCCCAGCCCCTCACTCATCCCGTACTCACCACGATAGCTGCCAGGATGGGCACCTGAATAATCCACTTTAAATTGCCAGCACTCAAGTCCCAACACCTGAGGAGAGATGGACATCCTGTCAGGAAATCATTGGAAAAGCAATCGAGTTCCACTGGAAAAATCCCCCTGGAAGGATGAATTCCTCCAAAGCCTGGTGGAAGGACCTTGCTCTAACCCTGCCTGCACCCAGCGAGACTTTGGAATATCCCTTTTCCTGCTGTAAATCTACTAAAAAATGAGAATATTCCTATGGTTGGGATGGTTCTTCTCTCCAGAGGGTGAAGTTCTTTCCAGCTCTTTCCACACCCATCCAGACTTGTCCCTTCTGGCCAGGAACGGATCCACTTCCTCACCAGAAAAATATCCCAACATTAAAAGTAATCCAGGTTTTATGGACACAGGAGAGGCTGAACTGATGTGGGATCACAGAACCCTGGAATGGGTTGGGTTGGAAAGGACTTTAAAGATGATTTAATTCCAAATCCCTGTCATGGGAGAGAGGTTGCTCCGAGCCCCCTCCAACCTGGCCTTGGACATTTCCAAGGATGAGGCAGCCACAGCTTCTCTGGGTGACCTGTGCCAGGGCTTCCCCACTCTCACAGGGAAGAATTTTTCCCACTATCCCATCCATCCCTGCCCTCTGGCAGTGGGAAGCCATTCCCCGTGTCCCGTCCCTCCAGTTCCTGATGGATAATCCCTTCAGTTTCCCTGTAGGCCTCTTCAATCCTGGATATGTCCCTGCTCATCGCAGGGGGTTGGATTAGATGACCTTTAAAGGTCTTTTCCAACCCAACCATTCCATGATTCCCCCTCGGAATAAACCTGCACAACTTCCCATGGGGACAGGGGGTGATGAGGACAAAATCCCTCAAAATCCTTTATCTCCATCCTCCTCCAGTCCTCATCCCAGCGAGGACTGGGAGGGCCAGTTGGTGATGTGGATGTTGGAATGTTGGGATGTTGGGATACAATCCTCCACCTGCCAAGAAGGGACAGGCCCTATTTGCTCCCAGGAGTCTCCAGCAGCCATTGGAAAAGCTGACTCAGTGTTAATTATCCTGTTGGAATTCCCTCCAGCTCTGGAGACAGGAATGCCACAGGTTTTTCCTTATCTGATCCTGGTCACCCCCACATGGCAGCTACAGCTCTCCCAGGCCATCTCCTCAGAGAAGAAGGGGCTGGAAAGCCACCAGTGCTCCCTGGAACCTCTGCGAGGATGAGGCGGTGTCACGGATGCGTCACCCTGCAGCAGCTCTGCTGACCCACCCGCCCAAGCCTGGAGCTGAAATCCCCTTTGGAAAGCAGAGTCTTCCCATGCAAAGCCATTTGGGAATGCCTGGGAACCCTCAGATGGAGCACCCTGGGAACATGGAAGCGCTTGTGTGGTCAAACCTGGCGAGTTTTGGGGGAACAGCCAGGTTGGACAGGGCTTGGAGCAACCTGGGACAGTGGAAGGAGTCCCTGACCATGGCAGGGGGTGGAATGGGATGAGATTTAAAGTCCCTTTCAACCCAAACCATCCTGGGATTGTGAAATCCATGGAAGAGCTGCAGTTCTACCACTCCACCATGACCAAACCTCTCTGACTGTGCTGCAGCTGCTGTGTCCCAAATTCATTCCTGCTCATTCAGGATTTTAAGGATCCCTGTCTTGTCCCGGCCCAGCTGTGACACAGTCCCTTTATCCCCAGGGATAACAACTTCAGGCATTCCCATTCACTGGATCCTGCAAAATGAAGGGAAAAACTATCCTTCCCTTCCATCCACCACCCTCCTCCAAAAGTTAATGACGCCAGAGTAGAATTCCAGCTTTGCCTGGTTCTTTTTCCTTTTGGATTCACCCGTAAATCCCACAAGACTTTGCATGTAAGCGGGAGAGAAGGAAACCCAGTGGGACTTACTCTGTGTCGGCCAGAGTGGCTCTGACGCTGGCCCACACTGTGACAAACACAGCAGGGAGTCCTGCAAAAGAACACAGGCGACACGAGGTCAGTGGGGACCGAGGGCTCCGGCACCGAAATTCCAGGTGGAGTGGGTTAGGGGAACGTGGAAGGAGCAGCTTTGAATTATTCAGGCATAACTGGAACTTGGAAAAGCTGAGCTTTTACATCTGGGAGCTGAACTGGTTCAGTTTGGGGTGCCCACAGCAAAGACATTGAGGGGCTGAAGCAGGTCCAGGGAAGGAAAAGGAGTTGGGAAGGGTCTGGAAAGCTCCTGAAGGAGCTGGGAAGGGGCTCAGTCTGGAGCAAAGGGGGATCAAGGGGGACCTTGTGGCTCTGCACAGCTCCTGCCAGGAGGGGACAGCCAGGGGGGTCGGGCTCTGCTCCAGGGAACAGGGACAGGGGGAGAGGGAATGGCCTCAGGCTGGGCAGGGCAGGTCAGGGTGGAAATTGGGAAAATGCCTTCCCAAAAGGAGCTGTTACACACTCGGACTGCCCAGGGCAGCAGGGGGTTCCCATCCCTTGAGGGATTTAAATCCCTGTGGATGTGGCACTTGGGGACATGGTCAGGGGTGGCCTTGGTGGTTCTGGGAATGGTTGGACTCAATGATCTCTGAGGCCTGAGAGTGCTGGAACATGAGAGACTGAAACCAGCTTTGGCCAGCTCATCCCATGGGAAGCGGAGAACTCTGCTCTGGAGCCAGGCTGGGAGAGCTGGGAATGTTCCCATGGAGAAGGGAAGGCTCCAGAGAGAGCTCAGAGCCCTGCCAGGGCCTGAAGGGGCTCCAGGAGAGCTGGAGAGGGGCTGGGGACAAGGGATGGAGGGACAGGACCCAGGGGATGGCTCCCACTGCCAGAGGGCAGGGATGGGTGGGAGATTGGGAATTGGGAATTCCTGGCTGTGAGGGTGGGGAGGGGCTGGGATGGAATTCCCAGAGCAGCTGTGGCTGCCCCTGGATCCCTGGAAGTGTCCAAGGCCAGGTTGGACATTGGGGCTGGGAGCCCCCTTGGACAGTGGGAGGTGTCCCTGGCCATGGTAGAAGATGGACTGGGATGATCCTCAAGACCCCTTTCAACTGAAATATTCCATGATTCCAATGGTTTTTTTTCAGCAATCCTTCTCTAAGATATTTCCTCCCTTCCTTTCCATCAAGGAAACGCAGAGCAGGAGTCAGGCTCCGTCAGTTTCTCCCAGAAAATCCCTGGATGGATTGGAAGCTCTGTTCAATACGAGAGAGCTGCTGCACAAAGCAGAGAAATGCTAAAATTCAGGATTATTTTCCAAAATATCCAGCCAAATGTTCATTCCCAAAGGAACCATCCTGATTTCAGCACAGCTACCCCAGGCCATCATCTTTTCCCTATGAAACGTGGAAAAAAAATTCCCCAATATCCAAAAGCAACCTTGTATTTATTTTTTTTAGGGTCCAGTTATTTGTACAACTGAGTCCCCTACTGGCTTCCCTCAAAAAGCAGCATCCAATCCACAGTAGCTTCCACAAATTTGGGAAGAATGACCCCTTTCAGGTGGAAAAAAAATTATTAAAAAATAAATAAAGGCGACATTTATCAGCGGGGACTGTGAAGAGGCTGTTCCCAGTCTAAGCTCACTGGGGCTCGGGGATAAGCCCAGGCTTAACTTTCAGCATGCACTTAAGTCTCATTAGGGTGCTTAAAGGTTTTCCTGACCACGGGGTGTGGAGCAGGGACGGCTGTGTCCCAAACCCTGGGACAACGGAGCCCTTATCCAGGCTGGGAGCTGGGAATGCCGAGGTAATATAAGAAAGCATAAATAATTAAACACAGAGCCTCACTCAGGCCCAGCGCTTCTACAAAGCCACATTTGTAAGGAATTCCTCCCGCTCCACAATTCCCCGTGCTGCCGGCACTGGGAAGAAAATCCTTGACCTGTCGCACTGGGAACTTGGAGAGAGGGAAGTGAGGGCTCGGGAAAGGTGAGAGGCACCAGCTCTTTCCTCCTCCCTGCCATCCACCTATCCATGGAAAGTAGGGCAGGCTCTGGCAAATCATCCAAGGTTTAAATGGATTGGATTTTTTGGTGCTCTTTCGGTTTATGTCCACTGAGGAACTGCCATGTCCATGAAATACGGGGTATTGCCACTGCAGCAAAGCTCTAAGTCGGAAGGATGGATTTTTTTGGAGATTTGGATATGTTTGACAGGAATTTGTTCCTCTCTAGCCTGTCCTGAGCTTCAGAAGAGACAAAATTCCTGTTCTTACGAATCCTGTAACATGGGATTTGAGCTCCCAAGCAACAATCAAATACCCAAGGGAAAACAGTTATCCCTAAAATTCCCAACATGTGCATGGATGGATGGATGATGGATGGATGGATGGGGGATGGATGGATGGATGGATGGATGGATGATGGAAGGATGGATGGATGGATGGATGGATGGATGGATGGACAGATGGACGGATACTTGGATGCATGGATGGAGGGATTGATGGATGGATGGATGCACAGATACATGGATGCATGGATGGATGTCCTTCCCGACTCCAGCCCAGCCCCGCCGTGCCGTGAGCGACTTGTACAGAATCCACATTGTATGCGCTGTGCATTTCCAGCCACACACACAGTGTGTACAATGCAGGTGCTATAAAGTCAGGAATCTCCCCAGCAGCCGGAAAATTGGAACGATCTGCTGGCCACCCCATCCCTTCAAGAGCTATTCCTGTGTCCATGTCTCCCAGCAGCTGGAAATTTGGTTTCATGCATGTGGAGTTTGGGAGTGACTGCTGGAAGGGAGTTTAGGAATAAAGCCCTTGTGTAGGTCTGGGAATTCTGGTCTCAATTCCCTGGGATTTAAAAGCTTCTCTGAGGAACAATGCCTGTGTTTTATGAGTCCCTCTGTGTCCCTTTTTCCTGATGTTTAATGGGAATAACAACAATACTTTTAAGGCCTCTAGGCCTGCTTGGTACGAATTTTTCAGGGAAAGATTATTCCTGCTTGGATAGACATGCAGGGATCATCATCATGGATTTTTGGGGCACCTCCCACCATCCTTTTTATCTTTTCCAAGTGTCCCTGCAATCCCCAGTTTGCTGAAATCCAGGGCAGCCTAGCCGTGCGTGTGGGAATTAACGCGGTGTGAAGGAAAAACACCAATGGAATCGGCTTGGATTTCCTGGCTATTGGTCATGGTTCCTAAACTTCCTTCAAAAAACAGCTGCAGGGAGCTGGGAGTCTCCCAGGGGATTTATTGTTGCCCATAATGTAAATATTTATTTATTTTGGGTGGGTGCTAGCATGGACCGAGTTCCTTTCCATCAGCAGGGTCTCCCTTGGAAGAAGGGAGTTGAGGATTTTGATGGAGTTTGTGCCAGTGAGGATGTGGATTGAAAATACTGGACAGAAATCCATGGAGATGACATCAAAGAATTACTCTTTGTCCTGCTTTTCCCAGAAATAAAATGTTGTAGGGTGATTTTCGCTCCCTGTTTCCACCTTGGAGTTTTCCAGGCAGGACAAATTCAATGCTGATTATTGCCAGAATACTGCAGTTTTGGGGGGGCAAATCTGTCTTTTCGGTGGAATAATTATTTACCCCTGCTTCCCTGTCACTCATTGCTGCGGTGTGGGCAGGATCCAGTGCCCGCTGCAGAGAACTGGAATTTTTCCACTGTCTCCAGTGGCTCCTGGATTGGTTTGCCCTTTCCAGTGCCCAAAAATTATCCAAACAATCCGCCTGAGCGGGTGTCTGTGTGGACATTATCATCCCAATCCAAACAAAGCAATCCCAACTGCCACCGGGAGGGATCGTGTGTTCTCATTCCAGAGGAATTTCCACCGGGCAGCCTCAGGCTCCTGGAAGCCCAGGGATGCTGGCTGTTGTGACAGGTGTGACTCCAGCCCTGTGGTCGCTCCGATAAAATGATTATTCCCTGGTAGAACTTGGGACGGCTACGAGAGCAATCCCTGCCTGTCCCAACTTTTCCCTTTGGTTTTGCTTGTTAAACACATGGCATTATTTTCCTGCTGCTTCCCTCTCCTCCCAAATCCCCTCTGGGAAATTGCTCCTTTAAGTCTGCTCTTTGCAGTTTAATGTTGGTTTTTGAGAGGGAACTTTTGCACAGCCTGAAGGTTTGGAGGAAGATGAGTTTATTTCTCTTTTCTAATTTAATTTAGTTGGGGTTTTGTTCATTTGCTTTAGAAAAGAGGTGCTATCCAAAGCCTTCTCCGTCCCTCAGCAGCTGAGATAAGAAATGCCAAATCCCCAGAATAGAATCCCAGAACCATCTGGGTGACGAAGGACCTTAAATTCCATCTCATTCCACCCCCTGCCAAGGACAGGGAAAACTTCCACTGCCCCAGGTTGCTCCAAGCCCCATCAAATATCTCTGTTGATTTTCCCAAAATTTTTCCAGCTGTCCAGGACTAGGCTTTTCCTGAGAGATGGATTCCCACTTTGGAATATTTCTATATTTACACTTCCCATCGTTATCATCTGTCAGCACCAGCAGTTTTTGACCTATGGAGCAGCTGATCAGGAAGTTTGGAAGCAGCTCCTTCCCCATATCCCACTTGGGAAGGAGAAAGGCTGGAGAGAGCCCTGCCCCGGAGTATTGAATCCCAAAAATCTGCAATCCTTCATAATCTCAGTTCTCTGTGCCCTGCCTGTTCTGAGCCCCACCCTTAGAGACAGCCACCAACTTTTTTTCCACAAAAAATCTCATTCTGGAATGGCGGTGGGGGTGGTGCACACCTGAACCTTGTCCTAAAATGCAGTCAGGAGGTGGCCAGGTGGATTTGGGATATGGAATTTGGGAAGTGGTGCTGTGCCAGGTAACCACAGCCCCCCTGGACAGGTTTTCCTGCTGTAATTCCCGTCCAAACCCGCACCCCATTATCCTTCCTTACATCCTCAAGGATCATCGGAAACATTCCCTGTTCTCCTCCCAATCTCCAGACTCTGAGACAACTGTGGGCAGTTGTTTTATTGTCCCAGCACCTCGTAACTCCTGGGAAGCCAAAATTAAAGCCAGGAGTGAACAGAAATCCCATTCTCCTTCGAAATGTGCGTGCCCAAAACGTCTTCTCCTAATGAGCCCCTTCCCTGCACCCACATCCCGCCCCTTTCTCGTTACTCAGGGAAAAGATGCCCAAGTTGAAAGAAAAGGAAAATAAAAAACTCTTCCCCACAAATTGCAGGTTTCCAGTGGTGTTCCAAGGCTCAGGAGACCTCAAGGATTTGAACCAGCTGAGGTTTGCGGGAGGAAATCGGAGCCTGGGGCTCTCATTGGGAGCAGATGCTCAAAACCTCCCACAGATTTCTGCCCCTCCAGCTCAGCACTGGTTTCCCAGCAGGAGATCCTGGGAAGAGGTGGGGATAAATCCCTGAAATTGGCTGTCCCATCCCAAATTTAGCCCTCGCATTTCCTGCCCTGGAAAGGTGGCAAAATGTGAAGGTGGCGAGCCACCACCAGAGCAGCTGTGGCTGCCCCTGGATCCCTGGAATGTCCAAAGCCAGGTTGGACATTGGGAGCACCCTGGGACAGTGGGAGGTGTCCCTGCCCATCCAGAGCTGGCACTGGGTGGGATTTGAGGTCCCTCCCAACCCCAACCCATCCTGGGATTCCCTGGCTCTTTGTGCTGCCTCTCCAAGCCTGGGCTGATCCTTCTGGAGACCCTGGAAGAGCCACAGTGAAAACACCACAATTCCAGAATGATAACACCACAATTCCGGAATGATAAAGGCTTCCCAGTGTTGGAATTCGAAATATAAGGAATTCTTAGAATTTTGAATTTGTAAATCAAAGTTTAGAATTAAACAAAGGATTTGATTTAAGACTTTAGAAAAAGCTTTTAAACTTGGGTCTTCAAAATAAAAATGTAGATTTATAGTTTAAAGTAAAGACGTTAAACTAAGTACAAGAAAGTTTAGAGTTTTAGAGATACAGAAAAAATAAAAGTAGTTACGGCAGTAAACAAAAAAAATCAGAATATAGTATTATGAGTTTGTGTATTATAGTATAATTAAGAAAGTTTATATTGTAATATGTTTATATGACAAACTATTTAAATATTAGATTAATTTTTTTTATTATTAGTGTTTTATCAATCAATAACTCTTTAAAAAGTCTTATAATTAAAGGTCTGATTTTTTTAAAACCAACTCAAAAGTACCATCTCTAACTTATTCAAAACTCCCCACAAAAAAAAAAAATCACATCCCAGGATGGAAAGCCTGTCCTCGCAAGAGTCCCCTGATGCTCATCCTGCCTCCTTCCCCTCTCCCACATTTCTGTACATCCACAGTTTCCTTCAGGAACCACCTCCAAGAGGCGTTTCCAGGAGCAGCCATGACTTACCCCAGCCAAATAATGTGAATCCCCAGAGATATTTCTTCTCTGAGAAAAATGCCATGAAGATGAGGCTGTGGAGATAGAGCCCTTCCACCAGGATCCAGTAGTAATTGGTAGCCAGGAAGTAGAGGAAGAAGGTGACAGCTACTTTACAGCCCACCTGCAGCGACCACAGAAGGACAGAGAAGGAACACGGGGTGAAATCCTTGTGCCGCGCAAACACATTGAGGTGGGGTGGGAAACAAGGCGGAGAGAGGAAATAAATCAGAAAAATCTGTTTCAGGGTTTTTTTTATGAGGAGGAAAATCTGTGGAAGAGCAGGAAAGATGGACTGTTGGGAAAAAACTCCTGAGCCAAAGGTGATTTTTCCTACAGCAGGTGGGTTGGGAAGTAGAGAAAAAGAGATGGTGGCCTCATCCTGCGCTCTTCCAACACGGTGATGAGGGGCTCACACATTTCCTAGAGCAGCTGGGCTTCATCTTTTCCCTGGGTTCCATCTCTTCCCTGCGTTTCATCTTTTCCCTGTGTTCCTTGTCCATGTTGGAGACCAAAGGGCCTTGGCCAAGTTGTCCCGGTCTGGGTGTCCTGCTGAAGTCACAGCACTTGGAATTACAACCCCTTCCTCAGCTCATGGAGTAACCAAGGTGGGATGGAGTCCCCCCCATCCTGTCAGGGATGTCCTTGGGATCCTCCAGGGTTGTTTGTCTGTCCTCAACAACCGGGAACTGCTGCCTTCGGAGCCAGGTGTTCCAAGAGCAAATGGGACCTGGAGGTTTTTCCCTGGAAATCCCAAGGTGTCCCACCTGAGTTGCATGGTGGGACATCTGGGAGAGACTTCCAGGACATCCTGGTGTTGAAGTTGAGTTCTTGCTCCATGCTGAGCTGAAATCCTTTAAATTTTTGGGAGCAAAACCCTGAGTGTGGCCCAACACTCCCTTTGGGCAAAGCCATCCTTCTTCCCAACTTCTCAGCTCCAGTAGAGGCAGGCTGCAAAATATTGGTGCCACTTTGGGATTAACCAGCACAAAGCCAGCTCTCATCACTGTGGATATCCTTGGGGTCTGGGAAGTTGGATTTCCCAGGAAATCTGTGGCTGCCACATCCCTTGGCCCATTTTTGTGCTGTGCCTTCCTTTAAGAGGAATACAAAGGACTGACAGAAAATGCCAAAATAATACCTTGGAAATAAAAATAGAATTTTTTTTTCTCCTGGCACAGCTATTTTGCTAATTTTTTGTCCATCAATATACATATCTATACCTATATTTGCATATTGATAAGATTGCATACTTGACACTCATTTTCTTTCCTAGACAGAGGGAGTTAAAATAGATTAATTAAAAATTCCCCTAAATTAATTTATATTTTTTATATTTAGAAAAAACTCCCATCTAGGTTTGATAATTTCTGTATTTATTTTTTATATTTATTGCCTCATGCAGGGAATGTGAGTCACTAATTGCAATATTCACAGTTCATTTGGAAACAAAAGAAATCCATTGTCGCCTTCATCGCTTGTTTGCCTTGCAATTCCGAAGAGTAGGAAATGCCATTAAGTGCTAATATCCAAAGAATGACATAGATTATCTTAATTATTTCTTATAATGAGCCTGGCAAGAGGAGAAACTCCAAACAATGCAGTGAAACATTTTGTGTTCTTTCCTAAAAAATGAGAGTTTTGGAGCATGTTGAATGAGACTCAAAATTGATGACACGGATCTCCGGGATGGGAAAAGAACACAATGACAAAGTTCCAGTCGGGACACTTGGATGCACAGTGGCACATTCCCAAACCCTCTGATTTTTCACAGGATGTTGCTGGTCCGTGGTTGTAACACAAGCTGGGAAAGACTTGAGAAGTCAAGCAAATCCATAGGCAGGAAGTTTATCCCAGAATCCTTGAGGCTGGAAAAGACCTCCAAGACCACTGAGTCCCAGAATCCTTGAGGTTGGAAAAGACCTCCAAGACCATTGAGTCCGTGCTGTGTCTGATCCCCACCAGAGCACCAAGTACCACATCCAAGAATTCCTTGGGCACTTCCAGGGGTGGGGACTCCAAACCTCTCTGGGCATTTCTAAGGCCTGAGCACCCTTTCCATGGGGAAATTCCTCCTGGTGTCCCTGAGCTCCCCTGGTCCAGTTCCCTCTCCTGTCCCTGTTCCCTGGAGCAGGGCCCAACTCCCTCTGGCTGTCCCCTCCTGGCAGGGAGTTGTGGGAAGTGAACAGGTGCCATATCCAGGATTCCATGGGAAATCCATGGTGGGATCACCGACGGGGAGAGTTGAGAGCTTCAGGTTGTGGGAAATGTGAGGATGGGCTTCATCCCCCCAAGCACACGGACAATGCAGACATTGCCATCAGAGATTTCTACAGAGTTTTCCCCACGGAATTTTGGAGAAGAGTCCAACTGACCTCACTTCCATTTTTATTCTGGGATGCTGACTTGTCTGCCTGTGTTAACAGCATTGAGTCAACCCAACCATAAATGGAGCCTGAGGTTCAGGCTGGACACCAGCAGGAATTTCCCCATGGAAAGGGTGGTCATGCATGGGAAGGGGCTGCCAAGGGAGGTTTGGAGTCCTCATCACTGGAAGTGTCCAAGGACTTCCTGGATGTGGCACTCTGGGCTGGGGACAAAGCTGGGATTGGGGACCTGCCAACCATTCCAAGGTGGGATGACTTTGGAATTCTTTTCCAACTCAATGATTCTGTCCAAGGTCCCTGTCACAGACAACACCTCCTCTTTGCAGGTGAGCCCCACCCTTTCCTGTGACACCACATCCTCCCTGCATTTTCCATTCCAAAATGTCTTTTTTTTTCCCATATGAGAGGGAGAAAAGTCGTGCATTCCCCATCCACGGAAGAGTTGTGAGCCAAGCTGGATGTACCTTGTGCTGGGATGGTCAGGAATGTTTCCACAGCCATAAACTCCAGGGGGTATCAGGGGAATGTAGATGGGAATCAAACTGTCAACCTTGGCTGCCACAGGAGCAGCTTTTCCTTAGCTCAGGAACGGGGAATCCCTCTGAACCAATGGACTGAGAATGGGAAAGGACGGGATGAGGCTGTGAAAGATGAGTAGGGTGGAAAACCCCCCAAAAGAGGGTGAGTGTTGAACAGAGAGGACAAAGACAGGAATCCTGGAAAAACACTGCTCTGGGAATACTCACAAACTGCGATTTGTCCGCTGGAGGTGCTTCCGTGATGGATTTCAAGTCCTCCTCGGAGATCCGCTCCATCTCCTCCAGGGCTGACCCGGAGTACAGGACTGCGTCCTTCACGAAGATGCTGACGGCCCTCAGCATGAAGGACACGAACAGGTGCATGTGGATGTAGTTCCTAGTGCAGTGCAAACGTCTGGAAGAGGAGAAGAAGGATTGGGAAATTCAGTCCAGCTGTTGGATGGAGCCAGGGCCACTTCTGGCTCTGGAGAACCCCAGCTCCTCCCACCGGCACCGTGTCCCCATGGGGAGCAGAGAGAGGGTCACGGCTCCCTGCTCTCCCATGGTGTTGGGAAATGGATTAATGCCTTCTCCAGAGGCTTCAGGGAATCATGGAATAGTTTGGGATGGACGACACTTCAAGCCCATCCAATCCCAGCCACTGCCATGGGCAGGGGCACCTCCCACTGTCCCAGGCTGCTCCAAGCCCCATCCAACCTGGCCTTGGACACTTCCAGGGATGCAGGGGCGTCCACAGCTGCTCTGGGCACCCTGTGCCAGGGCCTTTCAACCCTGCCAGCCAGGAATTCCTTCCTAAAATCGGCTCTAACCCTGCCTTCTGTAAGTGGGAAGCCATTCCTGCTCTCCTATCCATTCCTGCCCTTGGATCCCAGAACCTGGGGCCACTGGAAACCTCACAGAACTTCCTGTAAACCATTAATTTTTTTTGCCCAGCTCAGTTTAGGAGTAACTCCAGCAATAACTCAGGTGTGCTGGGATGTTGTCCCTCTTTTCCTGCTGTAAATGTCATCCTTTGGAGCAGCTTGTGGGCTCCACCCCAGCAATGGCAGCAGTGACCGCACAAATCCCAGCTGTAAAGCGCTTTAAGGTCCTTTTTGGAGGAAAAGCTTTTTTGGGGATGGTGAGAGGTGAATGGGTCAGAACCAGGAAGAAGAGGTGTATTTCGGAATCAGGATTTTGGGAAGAAGGAACTGAATTCTTGGGATCCCCTCTGTCCTCTGGAGCTCTGTTGCTGTGCCTGGATTTATGAATGGATTTATATTCCTCTTAAATCCCAATAATCTGCACTAATTAAAGGCTGTGTTTTTCTCCCTTTTGCAGGATGTTATGATAACAACACCAGTTGTTCGCTGCGCTTTTATAACCCAAATTGCACCAAGTGGAACTGATGAGGTTTATTAAATGAGGATTGGCTTTGTTCCCTGCATTTGAAAGGGAGTCAATGAATCTTTGCATTATCGAGGATGAAATCTGGCTTGATCCCTGCTGCTGCTCTGATCCTTGGGATAAAGATGCTCCAGCACAGCTGCCCAGGTCGTCTGGGCTGGAAATGAAGTGGGATAAAGACATGGATAAAGAAAAAACAGGAACTCTCTTGCACACATGGACATGGAATATTTTAACAACCATGCGAGTGTCCAGTGGGAAATGAAGTGGAAGGAAAAGATGAGGAGAACAGGAGTGTGGTGTTGGGATGGGGTCTGCAGTCCCCCTTGGATTGGGTCTGTCATGGATTTGGGATTTTCTGTCCATGCAAACTCCCCTGACACCTTTTGCTGTCAGCTGAGAGCTCTGAGCTCTTTCAGAGCCCCAAGTCACACATTTCATTCCCAGTGTTCCATGTCCAGGGCTTGGCTCAAGCTTCCCAATCCCTCTGCAGACACCACGTGGCTGTTTTGGCCAACACCAGCTCTTCTCCAGGTCCTGCTGGGTTTTTTTTTTAGGAGAAGACACGAGCAGAAATCGAAGGGAAGCAAATCTGGGGCTCAGGGTTTGGGGTCATCCTGCTCTATGAGGTCACCAGTAGAACATTCCCAAAGGACAAATCCCTGGATATGGTGACACCGTTCATCCCTCCCATCCCATGCTGTCTGTGATAGCAAGAATCCCAGAATCCCAGAATGGTTTGGGCTGGAAGGGACCTTAAATATCATCCCACTCCAACTCCCACACCTTCCACTTTCCCAGGCTGCTCCAAGCCCTGTCCAGCCTGGCCTTGGACACTTCCAGGGATGGAAGCTGCAACACTGGATTGAGGAATGGATAATGAGGATTCAAAGTGGCATTTTGGGGTCTGATGGTGGGATGGTGGGAAGGGAAGGGACACAATGGAGTCATGGGGGTCAGTTTTGGAAGCCTGGGAAGAGCAGTAGTGTGGGGAGATTGGAGGAATCAGCCCGGGAGTTTTCAGTTCTTTTCAACTGGGTTTTCCTTCACGAACATTTGGATTTAGAGTGGGATTTCCCTCAGGAAATCTTATTTCTCTAAAAATCAGCCATCTAAAGCTAAGCCAGTCACCTGCAGGGACAACAAGGACAGAAAATCCTGGACAGTCTTCCAAGGGATTCCTGGAGACACCCCTCTTCCCATTTGCTACAAAGAGGGCCTGGAAAACTCCACCTGAGGGGAAGTGGAAGGAGTTCCAACATCCTGCCCCCCATCCCCCGGGATGTTTGCCCTAAGATACCCTAACACAGCCCAAATCACAGATGCCACCACCACTGGTGGCTTCCTGAACTGTGCCACCCCAGTTTTATCCTTCCGGAAAAACCCGCGGCTTTTCCGCTGTCGCTTAGGTAAAAACAGAGCCGCCTACCTGAAGTATCCCAGGATAAGGACAGCAACTGTCAGGGATCCCAGGGAGATGGAGTATCCAACAGTATAAATCAAATAGAGGCGATCAAAGACCTCCTGCAGCAGAAACGATGGAGAAAACAGCGTCACATCGGGAACGCGGCCCTGCTGCACCACACAGCCCTGGCAGCACGCAGAGCCCCGATCCTTTGGGAATCCCGTCTTTTTGGCAGCTTTGGGAAGCGGGTTTGTGTTCCCTGAGGTGGGGAGGTGGGATTTTCCCAAGGGATTTATGGTGGAGTGGGGTTAACCCCATACTTGGGAGTTAAGCGGTGTTTTCATCCCAAAGGAACCCAAAGCGCTTTACAAACTCCTGACCCAGTTCAGGGATCACTTGGGAATTTTCACCTGGACAAAAATGCCTGCTGGGCTGGGAATTTTGCAAGGGATTTACGATACAGTGGGGTTAATCCCGTGCCTGGGAATTTCACAGCATTTCATCCCAAAGGAACCCAAAGCGCTTTACAAACTCCTGACCCAATTCAGGGATCGCTTGGGAATTTTCACCTGGACAAAAATGCCTGCTGGGCTGGGAATTTTGGAGTTTAGCCATTTCTGGATGACTGATGTCCAGCCTGGGGGAATGTAACCCACACCAGAAAACACGGGAAGGAAATACTTTGGCTATGGGATATGAGGAAAAAAAATCACCTGCGTTTATTTTCCCATTTTTTAAATCCCAAGCAGCCTCTGCCTGTGGTTATCCAATCCAGACACAACCTGAGCTTGCCAAAATGCCACTGGAAAAGGTCCCGTCACAGGAGAGTTCCTAATAATTAATCCTTTAGGAAGTTTTAGGTTGCTATTTTCTAAAGCTGGCCTTGAAACCCTGAGGTTTCCATTAAATATCGGGATATTTTCCTTGATCCAACTCAGGGATTCCTGGAAAGGGTTAAAATGCCTGCCCCCTCCATCCCAGCCTGTCCTGCCTTTCCCAGACTGATTTTAGCAAAAAAAAAAAATCCCAAAAAACCCAACAAGTTCAGCATCTTTCTCCTCATTCCCTCCTTTCCCTCGCCCTGCCCACGGGGCTGAAATAACGTCAGGAATGCTGGGCTCTGAATGACAGCTCTGATTGGGATTTGAGGCTTGGAACGCTGTCCTGGAATGCCAAACCTCAGCCCTATTACATCAGAATCCACAGATTTGGGAATGTTTCTCTGCGGTTTGCACTGGAGGAGCGAAGCCCTTGCCAATATTAATTTACTGAGTGTGTCTGTGCGTATTTATGGGATATTTTTATAGATTTTTATAGATCTGTCTGTGCAGGCTGCAGGCCCTGAAAAGCCAAGAAGAAGAGATTTCAAAGCTTTCAGGGAAAAATATCCTGGTGTGATTTCCCTGCTGCCAAGCTGGAATCCTCTTGGAGCTGGAAAATGTTTGCCTCCATAGTAAAAAAAACAAATAATAATAATAGTAATAGTAATAGTAATAGTAATAGTAATAGTAATAGTAATAATAATA
>QUSF01000152.1:289332-308669 GCA_003676055.1 Chloebia gouldiae
GGTCCATAATTCCATCCTAGACACTCTCCCAGTCCATAATTCCATCCTAGACACTCTCCCAGTCCATAATTCCTTCCTAGACACTCTCCCAATCCACAATTCCATCCTAGAAGCTCTCCCAATCCATCATTCCATCCCAAAAAGTCTCTTGGTCCACGTTGACCTCTCCAGCTGGTGTCCACTGGGGCAGTGACAGCTCTTCCAAACCAAAACTGTGCTGGGAATATGTTCACAAGGAATGGTTTGGTTTTCTGGTGGAATTTGGGCCACATCTGCAAGGACTGAGAACAAAAATGGGGAGAGGATGGAAATAGCTGGAGAAAATATGGATTTATAGAGGGCTGGGGTGTTTAGACCTTAGGATGCCCTGTCTCCCTTAATTTCTGAGGTGCCTGAGGCTTCTCCCAACCTCTGGGAGCTCCTGGCATCAGGGAAGGGTGCTGGACCCTCTGGAGAGGAAACCAGGAGCAGATTTTGGGAGTTCTCGAGGCAAGCAACAGCCTGGAATCAGCTCTAGGTCCTTTAGGGACAGTGAAACCAAACTGGGATGCATAACCCAGGTAAATAGACCCAGATTCCCAACTAAAAATAACACCTTTCCTGGGAAAACAGGTTTATTTATTAAAAAAACAACACAGTTTGGAGCTGCAACACCTTGGGCTCAGGGAAAGGGCTGGCCATGGCCTTTGCTAATGACAAGGTTGTGCAAAACTCCCTCTTTTTTCCCCACAAAATGTCCCATCTCCTTTTCCAAACCAGGCAAAGACAAGCTTTTAATTCACGGATTAAAAAAAAAAAAGGCAAAAAAAAAGGCGGGTCTGATGGCTCAGGGCTGGGAATTTCACTTCATCCCCTTCCAGGTTTAACTTTGGGGTGGCATCAGCTGCCCACCAGGGCTGGGATGGAATATTTGTGTCGGGAGAAGAGAAATTCTTGGGTTTCCTGTTCTTTCCCAAAGGCTTTCATCTGGAGACTAAATTTAAGGAAAAAAGGGGAGGAGGGGGGAAAAAAGAGAAAAGGAGGAAACCAAATGCTTGTGGGGAAGGGTTTTGGGGTTTTTTTTTGGTTTTGTATTTTGGGTCTCCGGCCCTCAGTGCCTCAGCCAAAGGTGGAGATGACGCACGAATCCTCTTTGGAAGCTCCTGGAGCAGCTCAGCCTCGGCTCCCCGTGGCACAGATCCATGTGGGAGCCACATGGATCAGGAGCCAGGGCTCAGAGACACCTGGGAGGTGGCCGAGGGCCAGAGGATCCCTGTGAGCCCTCCAGGAGGAGAGGAGGGACATCATCCTCCCATAAAACACAATTTTAACCTTTATAGGGAGTGAAAAAAAGGGAATTTGGAGTTTTTACACATAAACACTAGCTGAAGAAAGTCTGAAATTTTAGAGGGTTTTAACCTTTTTGTTCCCGAATAATTTTCTTTGGAATATCAACCCTGCCAGCCGGGACATGTTCCCACTTCCTGGAATGGAGTCAAAGACTCTTTTCCTATGACCCCTGTGGTGAGGAGTTTCCCAGGAGAGATCCCCCTCAAGTCCTCAAGCTGGGTCAGGAATTTTAAGTGGAAACTTTCTCCTTTCCCAAACATCCGACACTGCTGGGCTGTCGGCAGGGTTGGCCCTCGATTGGAGTTGCTCCAGGATAATCCCAGAGGGATTCTGGCTCTCCAGGAAGATCCCTTCCAGCAGAGCTGAACGAGGATCTTATCCCTCACCTCAAACAACTCCCTAAAAAAGGCTGGAGAAATCCCATCCTTGGATAACTGTGGGATGTATTTTCCTGAGGATCTCCCCAAAACTGCTGCCTCTTTGTGGGCCTGTCCTTTTCCCTTTGGAATGACAATCCCAGCATGGATTTGACCATGGGTCAACCGGAAACCACATCCAGGATTTATTTGCTCCAAACCAACCCTACTTTTCCTCAGAAAATCTTATTTTTAAATCCTATCTGTGAACAGGAGCTGGAGCATCATAATGGTGAAGACTGTTGCCCTTCCCAGATTTTTCTTTGGGATCTGCAGTCAGTGAAGAGGTAACGGGATGAGATCCTCCCTCTGGATGAGGAGGGCACAGGTCTGGATGTCTCCGATCACCAGAACAGACACCACATCCCAAATTTTGGATCATCCAAGGGGGAAAGCACCAGACCCAACTGCCTTCCCTGTGTCCAAGGGCATCTGAAATCCCAAAATCTGTGGATGGCAGCTCCCCTAAAAAGTGGGAAGAACTTTTCCAAATTGGAAAACTCTTTGTTGAGACCACAAACTCCTTAAACCATCTCAGGGGCAGTCTAGCAAATCCTTGCCTTGTTTGGGAAGTCTTAAGGGGAGTTTATATGGTGCTAAATGCTAAAAAGCCATTCCTTGTGAAAGGTTGAGTGGGAATTCGTTCTGCCTTTGGATTGGTGCAGATTAATTGGATCTAATTCTCCTCTGCTAATGGGTGAAGCATCCAAAGCCTTGAAATCCAGGTGATTCCTCCTCTTGGACTATTTGGGATTGGATTTGCTGTAGAGGGTGGAGCAGGGGGTCTGAGGAGCTCAGGACAGCTTTTTCCAGGGGCAGGATGTGGTCCATGGGATTAAACCATCAGATACTGGAAGTTTTTTGTTCCAGTCCCAGACCCAGGTCTCCAACCAGTACCAAAACCAGGGATCTCCAAATCCCTGGGATCTGCTTCTTTTGCTCTGCCCTTGGGAAAGAGCCCAAAATCTGGCTGTCAATCAATCCCCATCCCTGCCCTCAGTGAAGGGGGATCAATCCCAAGGGCTGCCTCAGAAAAGCTGGAAAAGGGGGTGCAAGAGCAGGACCAGGTGGGCAGCAGCAGGAAATGCCTTCGCACATGTGCTCATTAACGAGGTGTTAATTGGGCACGGGGTGAGGGGACAAAGGAGCAGCAGAGGATGTGGCTTGAGGTTTGCTGATGGAAAACAGGAGGCTCGGAATCAAAGGAAAGCTGGGAATTTATGGGCCTTGCTGGCATTTCCAAAGGCACCGGGAGGGCAGGTGGTGGAGCCGGATTTGGGGACCTTTCCCACCGCACTCCCTGAGGGAAGGGAAAGCCGAGGTGCAGGAACATGGTGGCTTGTCCCGTTTTCCTGGGAAATAGAGGAAGTGGGACAGGACACCCACCCCGGGGACTGAAGGGTCCCTCAGGAATTAACACTTGGGAATGTCAGGGAAGGAGCCAGAAGGGGGTGAGGGCTTTGCTCCCCACATCAGAGAATTCTCTCCTTCCTCCTCCCCACCAGTCCCACGGCTGGGAGTGATTTTCCAGCCCAAAACAGAAAGGAAACGGAAGGAAGAGGCTCAGCTGAGCTTGGCCCTTCCGAGGAGAGAGAGTGGGGAAGGAGAAAGGCCTTGGGGTGCTGCTTTGTTTTCTCTGTCACTGATTGCAAAGGATTTTTGGGATTTGGAATAGTGGCTTTCCTCTGGAACAAGTCCAGAGGAGGCCCCAGAGCTGCTCCAGGGCTGGAGCCAGGCTGGGAGAGCAGGGAAGGTTCACCTGGAGAGGAGAAGCTCCAGGGAGAGCTCAGAGCCCTTCCAGGGCCTGAAGGGGCTCCAGGAGAGCTGGAGAGGGGCTGGGGAGAAGGGATGGAGGGACAGGACACAGGGAATGGCTCCCACTGCCAGAGGTCAGGGATGGATGGGAGATTGGGAACTGGGAATTCCTGGCTGGGAGGGTGGGGAGGGGCTGGTATGGAATTCCCAGAGAAGTTGTGATCCCTGGAAGTGTCCAAGGCCAGGTTGGAGCAGCCTGGGACAGTGGGAGATGTCCCTGCCCATTCCAGAGGAGTGGAATGGGATCTTTAAGGTTCCTCCCAACCCAACCCATTCTGGAATTCTGTGATCCAGGCAGAGTTGGTGGTTGGTGCTCTCCTTTGTGCATTGGGTAGAACAACCAGGGCTATAATTCCACAACTTCTGCATCCTCCTGGACCCTCGGCCTTTGGAATTCTAGAGCAGAACAAGTCTGGGACAGCTTTAAACAAGTCTGGGACAGCTTTAAACAAGTCTGGGACAGCTTTGCTCTCCAACACTTCGCACTGAAACCTCCTCCCCATGGGCTATCCTGGAAAACCGATTCGCTGGGATGCTCCAAGTGCCTCCTTCCCTCCCTGCTCCCACCATGTGGGGCTGAGGGGAAGGGCTGGGACGAGCAGGGGTGGGTCCAGCTCCAGCCCCGGAATGTGGGAGCACTCACCGTGCACCTTGGGCACCTTGGCTTTCAGGTGGCGCTCGCACTTGGCCTTGGCCTTCAGCAGGAGGAAGATCTGCTCCTCCTTGGTGATGACATCGTCGGCATCCACCTGCAGGGAGGGGACAGAGAGGTCAAACTCCAGTTCCAAACCCTCCTCTGCATCCATGATTTCCTCAGCCTCGCCCTGGGAATCCCGGTTTGCTGTGCAGTTGTGTCCCAAGGAGCGGCTCCTCCATGGAATGACCATCCACGGAGGTGGCAGAGGAAACGCGGGCTGGGGCTGATCCCATCGTGCACATTCACATGCGGAAGCAGCAGTTTTGGGATGGAGCATCCCAGATTGCAGGCATGAGGCTGCTATCCAGGAAGAAAACATTCCTAGGAAATAATTTAATGCCAAGAACCCCTCTCCTCTTAGGAATTACAACCTCCCGTGCTGCTTCCTCCTCTGCACGGAGATTTCATCCACAGGCGTCAGGCTCCATAAAACCCTGCCTAAATCCCAGGAATGAGTGGAGGGATCTGTCCCTGGCAGAACTGGGAGCTGACAGCATCTCCCCACCCTCTGCCCCAGGAGAGCTCAGAGCCCCTGGCAGGGCCTGAAGGGGCTCCAGGAGAGCTGGAGAGGGGCTGGGGACAAGGATGGAGGGACAGGACACAGGGAATGGCTCCCACTGCCAGAGGGCAGGGATGGATGGGAGATTGGGAATTGGGAATTCCTGGCTGGGCTGGAATTCCCAGAGAAGCTGTGGTTGCCCCTGGATCCCTGGGAGTGTCCAAGGCCAGGCTGGAGCACCCTGGGATAGTGGGACTTGTCCCTACCCATGGAATGGGATGGGATTGGGATAATCCTTAAAATCCCTCCCAGCCAACCCATTCCATGGTTTCCCTGCACTCCCCAAGCCACCCCTATCCCAAATCCAGGTTCCTTCCCCCACTTTCCAGTTCATCCCCTTTGCCAAGGCAGTAACAGGAACCAGCTGAGGGCCAATTAACTCCCGACACAAACTCCCTCCAAATGACATAACGAGGGTTAATGAATCCCAGCTCCCAAATAAACCGGGATTCAATTTCCCAGTGGGCTCCCAGGGAGAGGAACGGGGGCAACGGACACGCAGCTGTGGAGTTAAATCTGATAAGGGGCCGGGAGTAAAACAGGAGTTGGGTTTTCGTGTCCTTGGAACAAATCCAGGCTGAAAACCCTTCACAAGCGGGAGTTGCTTCCAAACCGCGTCCACGTTAATGGGAACGATTCCAGCCCTTCCCAGATGTTTGGCCTGTCCATATTCAAGGCACCATCCCTCACTTCAGCTTGGATTGGGAACAGAAAAGCTCGGGGTCAGCTCCCGCTGGCGCTCGGATCTGTACAAAGCCGGAGCGATTCCGCCAAAGCTGGAGGAGTTAGGCTGGATTTAGAGGGATGGGACCTCAGGAATTCCAAGGGATTCATCCCAAGCATGCTCAGGCTGCTCTGGCTGTGCTTGGAGGGATGCGCAGAAAACACATTTTCATTCCCAGAAATAAAAGGGAAAAATCTCCAAGGGCTGGGCCTGGAGCTGGGCAGAGACAGAGCTCCAAGCCCAGCTCAGGTTTAATTTCCTCAACCTGCTCTATCCTTTGAAGTAATCCACCAAAACTGACCCCACAGTCCCTCCTCTCCTCCCAAAAAATGGGTCAAATGATAAAAAATCCCCCTATTTAGGACCTGACTTTGTGGGTTTCCCTTGGTCAAAGGGGTGGAAATGTGAATGTAAATAAATTTATGGATTAAACCAGAGATTTTTCACTAAATCCTGGTGTTTGAAGACATCAGTTCTTAAAAGCTTTTGGGAAGACTGTGGAATGGTGCTGGATAAATCCCATGAAACATCCAGGGAAAACCAGGCTGGGGGCTGGGAATTTGGCATTCCCTCTGTCCAACCCCTTGTGGGGACATTTTAGTGCCTCTGTGGGGCTGAAAGATCCCCAGGGATTGGGTATGATCCAACCCTGGAATCCTCAGATTTTGGATCAAGGGACAGCAGGTGGAAGAGCACAAACATCCAGAGCTCAAAACCACCTTTGGATCTTCCAGCTGCAGGAGGAATTTCAATTCCCTAACTGCACATTTTCCTGATTTTCCTTGGATTTTCCTGCCCTGGATCTCCTGATTTTAAGGCAAAATTAAATCCCCTGCTCCTCTTCCCAGCTCAGCTGTCCAAGGGGAAAGGAATCCGTGGAATATTTTCCTTGTGATAACTTCCTGATCCAAGGCACGTTTGGCTCTGGCTGGGCAAAGCTTTCCCTTGGAAAAACAACCCCAACACCTGATCCAGAAAAATGCTGGGGGACGGCCTTGCTTAAACCATTTGTGCCAATTTTTGGGAATCTGGAGATTCCCAGGCAGCAAAAGAAGCGGTTCCACTTCCAGGAGTGCCCAGGTGGGGCTTCAGGATTTGGGAATGAGTGGGAAGTGCTGGGAATGAAGCAGCCGCTGCTTTGGAGGGGATTTGGATCCCTTTGGGTGGGACAAAAACAGAGATGGAGGTCCCAGGATGAGATGTCTGTAGGATATGGAGAGAAGAGGGAAATTAATCCCTAATTTGCAGGATTTGAGACTCAGATGAAAAGAACAATGACTGAAAAATTCTAACAAATCCCAGCCAGGATCAGACAAATGTGCAAAGCCCAAATCCAGCAGGAGCTGGGAAAATCTGGAGCCTGGATGCAAATTCTGGGGGCAGGAATGTCCTAAACTGCCCCAAAGCTGGGAGGTGACAGCCTCAAGTGTCGCCTCTTTTCCTAAACTGGTGCCTCCTGGAATTAGGCTAAGATGGAAAATTGGCTAAAAAAGGGATATTTTCATAAATATCCACGGATTTCCTCTCTTTTTGAGGCCACCTGTGCCATGCTGAGAATGCCAAAATCCACATTAATTCCAGAATTTGCTGTGTTTATTCCATGAACTCCCTGCACATTCTGCTCAGGACAATGTAAAAAGAGATAAAAGGCACCGGGAATTTTTCATCCCAGTGAATTCCAGCACCAAAACCTCCTGAAGATTCCCATATTCAACAATTCCCTCTTCTTTTATCAAATTCCCACATGCCTTCACCTTTTTATCCCCTGCTAAAATCCCTCATCCTGGTAAAACCCTTTCTCCAACAGAAAGGAATAAATACAGGATGTATTTTTCCCAATAATCCCTGCCTAGGTGAAAAACTGGGAATATCCAGGATGGGATTTATCAACTTGAGCTATTCCCTCAGAGCTCCTCCTATGGTCATTTCCTGCCCAGAGCAGCTGGAATTTATTCCTTCCTCAAACCAGCACCTGAAATAAATTGGATCAGCCTTTTTTTGGGATTTGTTTCCCCCCCCCACACCCACTTTTTTCCCATTAATTGGCCACTCAGGTGCACTGAGAAGATTTTTGAGGAGGAATTTTTGCTGATGTGAATTCTGGGAGCAAGAGGAGCATCCAAGGGAAGGCAGAAATTGTCCCAGATGGGTCCAGCTCCCAAATCCAGCTGTTTTGGAGGAAGAGGTCGAGGTTATCCTGTCCCTGCTGACTTAATCCCTCTAAAAACTACCAGCAAATCCCTTTAAATCAGCTTTCCCTAAATTTCCTCAGCAGAAATTCCTGCACCGAGTTCCTTGGCATGCAGTTTGTCTAAGGAATAGTTTTATCCCTTCATTCCCAAAATCCCAGGAGCACCTGGAAAGGATGGAGGCTCCTCCCCGGGCTTCCCGGTTTTCCAATCAAATCCCACCTGCTCCTATTGCTCAATCATCCCCTGCTCTCTTCCCACTGCTGGGTTTTGCTGGAAAATAGAAGTTCCTCGTGGGGAAAAGATCTGGGAACGTCACTTTTCTCTCCTTGCCCAGAGAAAGCAGAAATGCCAAAGGGAAGGGGGACACAACAGCTTTATCCCGAGGCTGTAAAATCCATTTGGATCAGCTTTCCTCCCTTTTCTTGCCCCTCGGGAGCCTGTGGGGTAGGATGAGGATGTCCTCTGGAATTCCCATTCCCTGGCTGATGTGCCAGCCACGAAAGCAAACCCCGAATGTCCCCGTGGAGGTCCCGGTCAGCCCCGTTTATGGGCTTCATTCTGGGGAATAACGGGGTCCTTGCTGTGCCGCTTCCCTGGCAGCAGCTCAAAAAGCAGCTCCAGGCAAAGGGATCTGTTGGGATTGAGGGCAAGGAATGCTGGGATCTGCTGGGAAAGCGCCAGGGAATCACTGGGAAGGGGAAAGGGAGTGCAGGAGAAAGAAGGGAAAAGGGAAAGCTTTGCAATTCTGGAACGGGTTGGGTTGGAAGGGACCTTAAGGATCATCCCATTCCCTGGGCAAGGACATTTTCCACTATCCCAGGGTGCTCCAAGCCCCATCCAACCTGGCCTTGGGCACTTCCAGGGATTGGGAATCCGCAATTTGCAGTCATCACATGCCATTTATCCAGGAGAACTGAGTTTTGTGATGCCTTTCCAGGAACAGCAGTTTGGGGACAGCATTTGTCAATCCCAAAGCGTTTCCTGTTTTCCACCCCTGGAGCAAACGAGGTGGGACCTGAGAGGCTGAGCTATGGAAAAATCAACTTCCAAGCAAGGAGAAGATTCCCATAATTTCCTCTAGGGCTGCCCGAGCAGAGATGTTCTTCCCAGAGATCAGAGCACGGAACTGGTGCAGAGGGATCGGCAGGGGTTGGAATTCTATTCCTGGATCACCAACAACACCCATGGCATTCTGCGCTTCAGGAATGATTAATCCCAACCGAAATGTCTCCGATATTCCCAGGAATCCCATCCTGGTCATCCTGGAGGAGTCCTCGTCCTCCTCAAGCCCAACTTTTCAAGCCAAAAGGGACCTGTGGAGGAGACTCCAAGTCTCCGGAAGAAGCAGAGCCAGGATTTGGGATCACCTGTGGCCCCTCCATGGTCCTGCACCTTCCTGCTCCTGGTGAAAACCTGGAATATCCCTCAAGAGGCAAAACATCCTCAGGATTCACCTGGGAATTCTGAGTGATCTTGTCTTACTGAACTCCAGACATGCAGATCCTGCACACCTCGGTGACTCCAAGCTCCCTAAAGAATTCCACCTGGGAATGTGAAAAGCAGATCCTGCCTCAGTTTCCCACAGGCCCAGCAAAGCTTCTCCCATTTCCCTGCCTTATCCCTTTGGATTATCCCAAAGTTCTTGGTCCTCTGCCTCAGGAGGAGGGGAGGAAAAGATGGATTTGGGAACAGTGAGCTGGAGATGCAGGAATTTCTCTTCCCCTGGGATCAGAGGGAGCTCTGCCTGCACCAGGAATGGGAAAAGAGCTCCTGCTCCCAAATTCCAGCCTTCCCATGGGTGAATTATCCAAAGGTTTGACTGAAATCCCAATGCAGCTGCTCCAGCCCATGCTGGGATTGATTCCTTTTTCCCCCCTTTCCCCCCCTCCCCAGTATTCCTAGTTTTTCCTCCTTCCAAAACACCAACCCCTCACCTTCCAGCAGCCCTGACTGGGAATCAACACAGGATCACTCCGTGGCCTCTGGCAGCCCAGGAATTTTGGGAGAGAGGCAAAATCTTGGCATGACTTCCCTGCTGCAGCTTGGAAACCTGGGATAGTACAAATGCTTCAGGTCAGGATAACCTGCTCCTTTCCCTGGAGCATTTGTTCAGACATCCAGCCGCATCCTAATCCCAGCAATTCCCTTTTCCAGAGGCACCGGCCTGGAGCAGCCCTCCCTTCTTCCCTCCCATCCAGAGAAACGGAGCTGGAAGCAAAACTCTCCCTTTGCCATCCTTGATGTCCCTAAGGGGGCTTGGGGGATGATCCCAAGATATTTCTGCTGGAATGGTCAATCCCACATCCCTCCCCGCTGTCCCAACAGGGATTTGGGATTGACTCCTGCCAGGTCACGCATGCCGGTGGGATTGGAGCGCGGGGAGAGGCGGAATCCGTGCCCCGGGAATGCGGTGCCAAGGCCGTGGGGCAGCTCCGGGCCACATTCCTGCTGCTCTGCATGTGCCAGGAGCCACAGCCGGGGCAGGGAAACCTCGGAGAGATCCCGGTGCCAACACCGCTCCCTCGGGATCATCCGCGGATCATCCACGTGGGCACCACCACCAGGACTGAGGGCACGTCCCAGGAGACAGCGGGGACAGCAGGGACACGTTCCAGCACGGATTGGGCAGGGAATTGTCCCTCAGGATGGGAGCTGCTGTGGTGGGGGTGGGGCTGTGCCCGTCCATTTGCACCAGTGAGCTCCACATCGTGGAAATCTGGAGGTCAGGGCAGGAAAAGGAGGATTTCCAGATGGGGAGGGGGCCCCTCCTGGCCTGGATGTCGCCCCAACAAAGCTGATGTCACAGGGGCTGCTCCCTGGCCGAGGTCGGAGCATCGCTGCAGCCACGGGAAGGATCCCAGGTCTGGATCTTATCCAGGGCAGGAATCCTGGGAATCAGGTTTGGGAGAGGGTCTGTGGGTTTGCATTGGAGAATCCAAACATCCGGCACCAGCGTGGGATGGTTTGGGTTGCAAGGGACCTCAAGGATCATCCAGTGGCACCCCTGGCATGGGCAGGGACAATTCCCACTGTCGCAGGCTGCTCCAAGCCCCAGTGTCCAACCTGATCTCGGGCACTTCCTGTCTCTTCAGATTCCCCCTCTGGCTCCAGCTCCTGGTTTCCATCCCTCTCTTGGAATAACAAATTCCTCAGTCTGAGCAGTCCCTGAAGGTTTCTTATTTTTGCCTCCCTGTTGGATTTGCCTGGAAAATCCCCCGGATGTGTCCCTGTGAGACACGAGGCTGCAGGTGGTGATGCCTTTGCTCTGTGAGTCAGCGCTCCCCCCATCCATCAGCGACCCAAATTCCAGGGGACACTGCTGGCCCAGACTATCCATAAACACAGGGAAACCCAGGCTTAGACAGATCTCCATGAAAAGCATGGAATAAACAAGTGGGGTGAGGGAGATTATCAGAGGAAATAACACATCCTACTGCTTAGTCATGGAATCAGGGAATGGTTTGGGTTGGAAAGGACCTTCAGGATGATCCCAGTCCACCTTTGCCATGGACAGGGACATCTTCCACTATCCCAGGCTGCTTCAAGCCCCAGTGTCCAACCTGCCCTTGGACATTTCCAGGAATCCAGGGGCAGCCACAGCTTCTCTGGGAGTTCCATCCCAGCTCCTCCCCACCCTCCCAGCCAGGAATTCCTCCCCGGTATCCCACCTAACCCTTCCTCTGTTCCCTCCACACTTGCCTTCCCAGCTGCAACTGTGTTTGGAACCATATAAAACAGACCAGACAAGTCCAAACGACCCAAAACCTTTTTAAAATCCTATTCTGGGAGGATCCAGCTGATCTGTGCAGATCCCACTGGAACTGGGCACTGGGGGCTGTGTCCGTGGCAGCCCCGATCTGCTCAAAATATCTGGGATTTATATTCCCGAGGGGATGAGTTACGGCTGGGAAACCCCTCTGGCTCTGGAGCAGCACCCAGACCCGTGGGCTGCCCCATTCCTTCATCCCAGATTATTCCTGGGCACGGCATAAACCCCATCCCTGCCCTGCTGCTGGGCCGGGGCCACGCGCCGCCGGAGGCCGGAGGAGTTTGATCCTGAGTGAAATCCTGAGCGGATCCAGGCGGTGTTTGGTTTGTTGGAGCCGGCGGTGCTGGCCGTGCCAGGAGTGATTTATCTCCTCCTAACCCAGACACGTAAACAGGGCCATGAATCATTCCTTAAATCATTCCCTAAAAGTGCCTCTTTTCCCTGGGAGGCCGTAAAGGGAGCCTGGGATGAGCTCACAGGGAGCGGCTCCACCACCCAAAGGGGCTCAAGCCTTCCTCCCGGCTCCTCTGCACCCTCCTGGCCACGGGCCTTTCCCAGAACTGCTGTTCCCGATGCCAGTCCCTGTTTTTTCCCTTTTAACCCGGGCTTTACAAAGTTAACAGCCCGGCTTAGGCAGGGACAGATGTTCCCGATAAGCCACGGCCTCCTTAAAAGTGTTGCAACCGAGTTTT
Organism: Chloebia gouldiae; assembly: GCA_003676055.1. Lineage (NCBI taxonomy): Eukaryota > Metazoa > Chordata > Aves > Passeriformes > Passeridae > Chloebia > Chloebia gouldiae. The sequence goes on from QUSF01000152.1 coordinate 301,526, forward strand.
CCTTCCAAGTGCTCCCTGCCCGAGCCAGAGCTTTGTGGTGGGGAATCATGGATCACCTGGCTGGGGCTGGGATTTATTTCCTGCTGCTGCTGCTGCTTTCCCTAAAAAAGCCACTTATTAATCACCAGCTTCTCCTGCAAGTGGTGGGGACCCCCCACTTGAGATTCCATCACCTTTTCCAGGATGAAGGATGTGCTGATCCCTCCAGCACAGCCAAAATTCCCGGCTACCCGTGACCTTTTCAGCATGGACAGAGGCAGATCCTCATGATTTATGGGAAGGGAAAAAACCCCAACAACCCCACACTAAAAATATCTCCCTGTATTTCACCGTCCCAGCTGGAAGCTTTTCCAAAAATTCCCTTTGGATTCCAAAACAAGGCCAGTGCCCATCCACAAGCCCGTAAAACAAGTAATGAGTTTTTGTCTGGATGAAAACAGACTTTTTTGGGATGAGGCTGGTGCAGGGATTCCAACAAACAGTGCTCACATCCTGCTTTGGAGGCTCCACCTGGCTGTCAACAAGAAACAGAGGGGGAAAAATTCCATTGGAATCACGGGGATGTCAGGGAGCTGTGGGAAAGTGGGACTGGAGCAGGACTCAAGGGATGCCCCATCCCTGGAAGTGTCCAAGGATAAGGCTCGGATCAAACTGGGATAATGGAAGGTTCCCCACCCATGGAATTGGAGATGGTGTTCAAGCTCCCTTCCAACTCAAACCAGCCTGGAATTCTGCGACTCTGGGATCAGGATGATATGGAAATACCAGGAAAGGAAACCTGAGCCAGGCAGGTGCCTCCTGCACTTTTCCCCTGCACGTGAACCAGGATTTTCCATCAGAAAAAAAAAAGAGAAGGGAAACTCTGGAAATCAGAGATGAAAGGAATGAGTTTTTATGGCTCTGGAAAGCTCCCAGTTCTGCCAGCAGGGAATATTCTTAATCGTGACTATTCCTGATTGGGATTTTTGGACACAGCTGTAAAGATGCTGCCAGGAGTTCTGGGTGTGTGCTGGAAAAGGCCATTCCCTAAATTTCTCTTTTTGGGAAACAAGCTACATTTAAGTTGTCCTTGTCCGTGTTCTCCCTGGGTCTGGCTTGAGTGCCAATTCCCTGAGCTGAGCTTCCCCAGCCAGCCCCAGGTGACCACCCCACAGTTTTGGGGTCACCTTTTCCCCTCCCTGCACTGCCCATCCACAGCATCCTGTGATCCCAGCTTCACACCTCTCTCCATGTTTGGGATTTAGGCCGGACTATCCCAAAGCTCTGACACCAAAGCTGAGGCTGCCTGGTCCTGCTGGCCTTTCCTGGTCACTGCTGAGCTTGGTTCATCCCACTTTTCTCAAACGTCAGGGATACCCTGGCAATGGGATTTCTCCCCAGGGTTGCTCCATCTCTGGGAGGAGAATCCTTCCAGGCACTTCCCACTGCAGATCTGTGGTGTCCTGCAATCCATTGGTCATTCCCGGAACAAGCTGAGCAGGATTTGGTCACCTCAGGCCTGGCTGTCCCACATCAGGGAATCAATCAGGGAATGGTTTGTCATGGAAGGGAACTTAAGGATCACCCATTCCCACCCCTGCCATGGGCAGGGACACCTCCTGCTGTCCCAGGGTGATCCAAATCCCAATGTCCAACCTGGCCCTGGACACTTCCAGGAATCCAGGGGCAGCCACAGCTTCTCTGGGAATTCCATCCCAGCCCCTCTCCACCCTCCCTGCCAGGAATTCCTTCCCCAAATCCAATCTCAGTGCACTCTCCTTCACCTTAAAGCCAAGGGAAAAAGGATATTTAAGCCTCACATTCCCAGGTCTGGTTTGGAGTTATCCAAACCCAGGCAAGTCTGGGGCCCATAAAAACCCAACATCCATTGACATCTTCCCTTTGTGCTCCTTATCCCAGAGCTGGGAAATGCAGGGCTGCACTTTTTTTGGGTCTTATTTTCCAATCCTTATCACAGCGGGAATGGCTCAAATTTTCCCAGCATCCCCAGCCCCTCCGAGACACAGCAGAAAGACCTGGAATTTCGGGCGGTGGAAATTGAGCTGCCCCGCTGACGTCAGCTGGGGAAGGATCCCTTACCGAGACCCCACCCGAGAATCCCACAGCCACAATCCAGGGTTTGTGTCCAGGAATATCCCGACGGATCCGGCTCTCAGCACGTGCGGATATCGCGTTACTGGTGCTGGGGTTAGAAACTCTCGGAGTAGCACCGGGAATTTCGGGGCACACCCTGGCCCGTGACTTTGGGATGATGAATTTACTCCTGTCTGGGCCTTAAATTTAGCACAGACTCCTCTCCATCCCAAAAAAAACCAAAATAGATTGGATGCCTCCCAAAAAAGAGATGGGGATCTCATCCATGAGAAATGGGCTTTGTTCTGGAATAATGGCGGGAATTCCGTCTGCAGTTTTGTATCTAGGAATAGTCCATGCCAGCAAATCCGTGAGTAAACAATGGATGCAGGGAATTCCAGTTTATCCCAACCTGGACTCTGGATGCCTCGCTGGGTAATAAAACCCAGGGCAGGTTTGAACTTTAAGCTCTCAGGGTCACCAACAGTTCCATTTCTCTCCCCTCACTCCTGGGGGATTTTCCAGACTCTGATCAGCTTTAATACCTCAGCTGAAAATCAGATTGATTACAAGTTCTCCAACATATTCCAAGCTTTTGGAAAGTTAGAGTTGCAAGGGAAGATCATGGCAGGGTCAGGGTTGGAAGGGACCCTGCGGGTGATCCATCTCCAACCCCAGATGTGCACGAACACAAAATTAAATAAATCAAATTTCTTTGGGGAATTCAATTTTAAAAAATTTCCAATTTTGGACTGTTTAAAGACTCCTCAGGACTCCAGTTTTTATTCAGGAGTCGGAGGTTGGAAAATAAACACGGATGGAGGAGAGGGAGGGATGTTACACCACACATTTTTAGGATGGGGTTTTTTCCATACCTCCTAAAATGTGGGGTTTGGCCCCTTTGGAGCCAGGAATGGGGTTGGGAAAAGCCCAGCTGCGTTTAGCTGAGCCTGGGCCTGTTTTCCTTGGGAGAATTCCCGCTGCTGTCCCCTGTCACCACCACGGGACACTGGGCCCTGCAGTGGTGGCCTCCCGACTCCCACAGCAGCTGTGCCCAGCGGGTGACGAATCCTGACTGGAAGCAACGAGCGCGGAAAGAGGGCCTGGAAAAGAGAAGGGGAAATGTGGCCTCCGGCACCTGGAGTTGGTGACCCCGAAACAAAGAGCTGCAATGGGAAACTGCTCTGTTAACACAGCCCCGGACAGCATCCAGAGGGCTTTAGTCCTGAGCCTTCCCCTAAGCCAGGCTTAGGGAAGCAGATGGAGGAGGGATGGAAGGAAGAGAAGGGAGGGGAAGGAGCTCAGGTTTCCCGGGACACAGGAGCTGGCTCAGGGTCTTGGCGGGTTCACAGCAGACCTGAGGGAAGCCCCTCCACCCCTTCACCTCTCGGGGGTCTGGTGATTGAGATGACCCCGAGATCGTAAAAAGTCTTTTTTTCGCCCAGCCTGCACAGCCGAAGAAGTCGGAATGCGCGGGGTCGGCTTCTCAAGGTCGTTTATTTTCTCTTATCTATAAGATGCTTTCTCAAGGAGCTGGGTCTGTCTGGCAGGTCGGACTGCACAGACTCCCACCCCCTTGGGCTGGTGTTACCATTTTATACTAAAAACTACGTGTAGTATGTTTACAATAACGTGCCAATACCTATCATCTATGTTGGACAACATGTCTCTACCTTAAACCAACAGAAAAGTGTCACCATCACACCAAGACGTGGAGGACAAGGAGAAGAAGGTCAGGACACGCCCAAATCCCTCCATCTTGTCCCCTTGACCCCTTATTTTAAAACCCTAAAATTCTACTTTTTCACCCTGTGTTAATCCAACTACCACACTACTCAAACCCTTGTGGTTTGTAATTCCTCACACAAAGTTGGAAGCTTTTCCCACGGGCTAAAATCGAAGCCACAGGGGTTTTTGACTTCGTGCCAAGGTCTCCAAGCCCCCTGCCAGGGTCTGGAGACAGCCAGGTCAGCTAGAGGGGTGTCCTGGACTCCCACATTGGCCCACCCCGGGCACAAACTGATCCCTTCCAATGGGAATTCAGATGGAAAACTGATTGCAGCATTCCCTCTAGGCACGGATCCAAGAGCACTTTGCTTCCCCACACCAAATGTGATGGGATTCAGTCCATGCTGGTGGATTTGGGCTTCTCTTGGAGGTTCACAGCCAGGAGATCACAGCTCCTCATGGCTTCAGCCCATCTGGGGGGAATTCCCGTGGCTAAGGAGCAGTTCCCTGTGCTGGGAGAAATCCTGGGGCACTTGGGAAGAGTTTCTGGACATTTGGAAATGGCAGAAAAGTTATTCTGGAGTTTTGGGGATGGGGGGGAATTTTGGATCATGGTGTGCAGCACATCCACAGGAGGTGAAGCCATGTGCTCCAATGCCCTGAGGAACCAGGCAGGAGTTCCTGTTTGGGAACACAATATTCCAGAGTAAATTGGGATTTGGGCTTTAATCCCAAAACATGGAGATCCAGGAGTTTTGTTTCCCTCTCGGAACACCACGGCCACAGCTCGGACTGCTCTGATCTCAGCTCACCTCCCACAGCACCGAAATCGGGAGCAGAGTTTGTGGCAGCCCCTGCTCACCACAAAGGGCAGGGCTGGGCTCCGTGGGATGAGTCAGCCTGGCCCAAGCCACGGCTCCTCCTCTTGGAAAAGCCCACGCTGGCTGCTGGGAAAAGCTGGGTTTGAGCTGGGCTTGAGAAGTTGTGGCTGTCTCATCCCTGGGACTGATCAAAGCCAGGCTGGACGGGGTTTGGAGCAGCCTGGGATAGTGGAAGGTGTCCCTGCCCTTGGAATGGGGTGGAATTGCTGAATAAAAACCAGAATCCCGAGGAGTCTTTAATCAGTCCAAAATTGGCATTCTAAAATTTAATTCCCAAAAGAAATTGTATTTTTTTCATTAAGGTCTCTTCCAACCCAAATCATTCTGGGATTCTACAAATCCTGATGGATTTCTCCCTAAGGGCAGGTGTGAACTTTTGTCTTCACCTTTCTGCTGGAATTTGGGGTCAAAATCTAGAATTTATAGAAAAACTATGACAAAATCTCCCCTGGCCAGTTCAGCCTGGAATCCCTGCCTTGATTGGGAAGGAATCCTCAAGGACACTCCAGAGGCATTCAAACATTTTGGGTTTGCTTTTCTCGTGAGAGGAATAAACCAAAACAACTTCCCAGCCTCCTTTGTGTCCCAAATAAACACAACTGCTCCCTCTGCTCCTCTACCAGGCCTAGATCATGCTTTTCCACACTTTTTCCAGAGGTTTCTGAAGGAGAGGATTCCCAGTGCCATCCCCACGTGTTGTTTGGAATGCCAGCCCTTCCCTGTCCCCACACGACGTCTCCTGGGGAGCACTGAAGGTTCAGAGAACTTGGAATGTTGGACCTGGCAGGGATTTGGAGCTTGGAACCAGAGGACTGAGCTGCCCTGGTGGGATTTTATTCCAAAGGTTGCCTTTGGTTCCCCTGTGCTGGGACAGAACAGTGAAGTCTCGCTTGATTCTGGAATATTTCCTGTGGAGCCAGTGGAATTCCAGCCCAAAGCTGATCCCTGAGCTTTGAAGGACAACATCTCCTGGGGCTCCAGAACCTCAGAGCTTTGCCCAAGGCTTGGGCAGCGCAGGGGGCTCAGAGCTACCCTGGAGCAAAAAGTCCAAGGCTGAGACAATCTCTGAGTGATTTTCTTGGGAAAGAGGGAGAAGCAACATTTGGGAGCCACAATTCCATCCCCAGACAGTGATCCCAGAGGCGACCATCCCAGAATTTCACAGAATTCCCAGAATGACCAGGTTGGAAGAGACCTTCAAGCTCATTGAGTCCAACCCAGCCCCAACACCTCAACCCAACCCTGGCACCCAGAGCCACCTCCAGGCTTTGTTAAACACCCCCAGGGATGGGGACTCCACCACCTCCCCGGGCAGCCATTCCAGAACTTTATCACCTTTCTGTGGAAAACTTTTTCCTGCTATCCAACCTAAACTTCCCTCGGTGCAGCTGGAGGCTGTGAGCTCTGGTTCTGTCAGTGCCTGCAGACAGAGCCCAGCCCCAGCTGAGCACAGCCACCTTTCAGGAGCTGTGGGCAGCGCTGGGGTCAGCCCTGAGTCTCCTTTTCTCCAGGCTGAGCACCCCCAGCTCCCTCAGGGGTTCCTCACAGGGTTTGTGCTCCAGCCCCTCTCCAGCCTCGTTGTCCCCCCTGGACACGTCCCAAGGTCCTTCCCAAGCTGAGGGGCCGGAGCTGGGCACAGCCCTCGAGGTGTGCCCTCAGCAGTGCCCGGCACAGGGCAGGATGAGCTTCCTGATCCCATCCCATCCCATCCCATCCCATCCCATCCCATCCCATCCCATCCCGAGCCGAGCAGCCCCAGGCAGTGGAAGGGTTTGTCCAGTCCCTGATTCGCAGAAATGTCTCCATGGCTGGAGACAGGAAATAGGGTGGGAACAACAGTTTTGGTGGGAGAGGAAGGAGAGCGGGGATGAAGAAAACTGGGAGAAGAGAGCAGAGTTGTAAAGCTGGGAAAAGAACGAAATCAAAGTTCAGTGGATCCTTTGCAGCTCATGAGAAAATTTAGGAACATTTAGAAACTGGAATCTCTCCTCTGACATGGATTCATGGGATGAACATGAGCATTTTCAAGCTGCAAAATCCCTGGAATAAAACCAGCCCTGTGGCTGGAATGGAGGAGATTTGGGAATCCAAATCAGGATGAGATGTGGAACAGGGAAAGAAGTAAATAAAGAAAGGGAGCAGCCCTTATAATAAATAAATAAAATAATCAAGGAAAGTTTGGGACTGGGTTTGACCCCACACCCTGACTCCGGAGTATCCCAATGTCCCAGGAAGGCAAAAGATCCCAACCCTGCAATTTTCCTGATTGGAAACAAATGGACGCTGCCCCTTTTCCATTCCCTGGTTTTACAACAGTTTGGAATTAGGCTGATGAGGAGTTTCCTTGCCAGCACTGTCTATCTTGGGCTAATTACAGAGAGAAAATGATGGGAAAATTAAGCTAATTGTGGGATAAAACCTATGGAACCACATCATTCCTGCTCTGGGCTAATTACAGAGAC
>QUSF01000152.1:324733-344371 GCA_003676055.1 Chloebia gouldiae
GGAAAGGAAAGGAAAGGAAAGGAAAGGAAAGGAAAGGAAAGGAAAGGGAAAGGGGAAAGAAAAGGACAAATCCAGGCTCAAAGGGAGTTCCCAGATCCAGCAATCCCAGCCTTTCCAGGCAGAGCTGAAGAATATCCCGCTCCAGGTCTGCTCCCAGCCCCATTCCCAGGTTTCCTGCAGGGGATGGGCCCAGGGATCTCCTGGAATGCTGCAATCCTCACAGCCAGGTGGATAAATCCTGGGAATAAAGTGATAAAATCATAGAATTGTGGAAAAATGTGGCTTGGAAGGGACATGTAAACACCACTGTATCCATCACCTCTGGAATGAGCAGGAAAATCAGCTAAAAGTGGCAGAGATTCCCAAAATCCCACAAAAGGCAGTTCACTGATCATTTGTCCTCTTCTAGGTGGGAATTCCCAATATCTGCTGGAGTGACAGGAGGGATGGGAGAATGAGGGATTCACCTCCGTGGGAGCAGGGATAGGAAAACTGGGAAGCAGAAGGACGCGGGAATGTCCCTGCTGTGGCCTCTCCTCAGCCGCCCAGGGGGTGACAGTCGGGTCACCCTGGGGCTGTGCTGTGCTTATCAGAGCCCTTATCAGAGCCATTATCACCTGGGGGTGCTGAGTCAGGGGAGCTGGCTGAGCCTGCATTATCCCACATGGAGATTCTCCCTGTGATCCCGTTCCCTGGCACAGCCCCAGCTCCTCCCCTGGATCCCAAACACGGGAACTCTGCTGCTTTTCCAGCACCTGAGCTCCGGCCCCTCCCCTTTTCCAGCAGCCCGAGGCACCTCTGGCTGGTGCCACGGAAAATTGGGAATACATGGCACAGGGCGCTGATTTCCTGCATCCGAATCTCCAAAATACGTGGAACGGTGATTAAAATTCAATTTATTGATCACAGGGACTTTGCTGATGGCTCTGAGGCAAAATCAGGAAAAAATTTGGAGAGCAGAGAAGAAAAAAATAATTTCCTGACTAAGCTGCTTTAAATACTGAAACTGAATTTGCCCAAATTTCCAAGGTGATTTGGCAGCCCTTAAAAACAGCTCCAAATCCAAAGCGGGATCCAGCCCTGTGGGAAATCCATGATTCCAGTGTGTCCATCCCCCTTCCCAGGGTCAGGAGGGACATTCCTGCTTTGCCGAGCCCCCACATGGCTGTGCTTGGAATCATTTCAGGGAAGTTTCACAGCTCAGGGTAGAGAGGAATCGCAGGAGCTGCTGGAGATCACCAGGGCTTGGATATGTGGCTGGAAAACTGGGATCTCTGCATCGGGAGAATCCACTCCCTTCCCATCCTGCTGGGATCTCTCCACTGGGAGAATCCTCTCAATTCCCATCTATCTGGGACACCTCCATTTGGAGAATCCTCTCCTCATCACCCTCTTTCCATTGGGAGAATCCTCTCCCTTCCCATCCAGTTGGAATCTCTCAATCTGGAGAATCCTCTCAATTCCCATCCAGCTGGGACCTCTCCGTTTGGAGAATCCTCTCAATTCCTTTCCAGCTGGGATCTCTCCATCTGGAGAATCCTCTCAATTCCCATCCACCTGGGACCTCTCCATTTGGAGAATCCTCTCAATTCCCATCCAACTGGGATTTCTCCATCTGGAGAATCCTCTCCCTTCCCACCACCCTCTCTCCTTTGGGAAAATCCTCTCCCTCCCCATCCAGCTGGGATCTCTGCATCGGGAGAATCCTCTTCCTTCCCACCATCCTATTTCCATTGGGAAAATTCTCTCCCTTCCCATCCAACAGGGATCTCTCCATCTGGAGAATCCTCTCAATTCCCATCCAGCTTGGACCTCTCCTTTGGGAAAATCCTCTCCCTTCCCACCCAGTTGGGATCTCTCCGTTTGCAGGATTCCTTTCCTTCTCATCCGATCCAGATCTCTCCAGCTGGAGATTCCCTTTCCGTCCCATCCCCAGCCCTGCAGGGACACCCTTGCACTCTCTTGGATGCACAAACACATCCCAGTTTTGTACCGAATTCCATGGGTTTGTACAGCCAAGGGAAAAACGCCCCGAGGCAAACCCGGCCCTATCCGGCCTTATCCCAGTCCAGGGGCTATCCTGGATAAGCAGTCCTGGGAAATCAGCACGTGAGAAAATCAGCCACGCCTCTGTTGCCCTGGAATGGTTCAGGCTCAAAGGGACCCTAAAATTGGAATAATTTTATGGGATCATCCCATTCCAGCCCTGCCATGGCAGGGACACCTTCCATTATCCCAGGGGGCTCCCAGCCACATCCATCCCAGCCTTGGGCACTTCCAGGGATCCAGGGGCAGCCACAGCTGCTCTGGGAATTCCATCCCAGCCCCTTCATACATTCCCAGCCAGGAATTCCTTCCCAGTATCCCACCTATCCCTCATCTTTCTGATTTAAAGCCATTATAGATCCATGTATAATCACCCTGGAAGTCCCACCTCCATCAGCTCCCTCCCACTTTTATTTTAGGGACCATTTTCCGGTATTTTTATTGAGCAGGGTCGAGTTGCAACCCACAAAATAAAAGCTGCTTGTAATGGATATTGATCCGAGTCTCGGAATAAACCTGGGACAAGGAGCTCGCGTCCTTGTTCAAAGTCCCAAAGCCGCTCGGATTCCTCCCTGTCCAAGAGGAAACATGGATTGGGATGCAGGAAAGCAGGAGGAAGTCAAGGTGATGTTGAGGCAAGCCAGGGGTTCAGGCAGTTAAAGACCATGGAAATCAGTCCAGAGTTTTCAGGGAATTTTGGAATTTGATTGGTGTCTTTGAAAAATAAAAGGCACCTGAATAGTGGGGTGAACTTTAAGCGACTCCATCCTGGAATTCTGGGATTCCATGAAAGCAAATTAGTCTTTGAACTCTTTTAAGGTGCTTTAGTTCAGAAAATTAATTAATTAATTAATGACTCCATGATTTCCTACAGCTGAGCATTCCCTGGAGTCCCGGGTCCTGCTGTATCCCTAAACTAACTGTATTCCAGACCATTCCCAGGTTTTGGGTTCATGGAAGAAGAAGTAACAGGTCTGGGTGGGGATGAAGCTGAGGATGAGTCAGGACCAGCTTTTCCTTTGGGAAAATTCCATGTGCCCACATGGATTAGCTCTGTGGCCCTTCCAGAGCAAAAACATTGACTTTTTTGTCCCCAGAATTGTGACAAAAGGGCCAAAGCCAGGGATGGAAATGCTGGAGCAGGGTCTGATCCCGATGGGAATGGTGAAGGGAATGGGACAAATCCAGGCTCAAAGGGAGTTCCCAGATCCAGCAATCCCAGCCTTTCAGGCAGAACAGAGGAATATCCCGATCCAGGTCTGCTCCCAGCCCCATTCCCAGGTTTCCTGCAGGGGATGGGCCCAGGGATCTCCTCCTCACAGCCAGGTGGATAAATCTTGGGAATAAAGTGATTAAATCATGGAATTGTGGAAAAATGTGGCTTGGAGGAACATTTAAAGCCACCTTATTCATCGCCTCTGGAATGAGCAGGAAAATCAGCTAAAAGTGGCAGAGATTCCCAAAATCCCACAAATGGCAATTCACTGATCATTTGTCCTCTTCTAGGTGGGAATCCCCCACAAAACATTCATCCCTGAATCCATGAAAATCTCAAGCTGAATTTTGGATCTTTGTTAAAACATGGAAAAAAATAAAATAAAAAAAAAACCAAAACCCCAAATCTCATGTCAGTTCCCAAGCCAAAATTCCAGGAAGGGAAGAACAGGTTTCCTAAGGACACTCAAACATCCAATCCTGCCTTTCCAGATCCAGCTGGAGCTGGAGAAACCCCTGGGAATTCTTGGAGCGGTGGGGGGAGGGAGGCTGGAGCCGAGATAGCATCGGGAGCCCGGATCAGCACCGGGGCAACCGTGAGGAAAACCAGATAAGGAGCGGGAGCTGCTGAGTCAGCAGTTCCTGACCCCTTCCCTGCCCCAGACACGGATCCTGGGATCGTTTTCCGAAGGCCAAGATTCCTTTGGATGAGTTTTTCTGGGAGAAGTTTGAACCCTCGGGATCATTACGGTGGAAAGGCTCCAAACCTTGGGATTTGGGGGATGGTTTGCACTTGGAGAGGGTCAGGGAGGGGATGGGATGGGATCCATGGGATGGGATCCATGGGATAGGATCCATGGGATGTGATCCATGGAATAGGATCCATGGGATGGGATCCATGGGATCCATGGGATGGGATGGGATGGGATCCATGGGATGGGATGCTATAGGATCCATGGGATGGGATGGGATCCATGGGATGGGATGAGGTGTCAGTGCCAGGACAGTTTTCCCCCTCACCACACAGCCATAAAATCCAGGATTTCAGGGTGACCAAAGTGACCTTTGTGTCCCAAATCCCTCTGCGAACCTGGCCTGATTCCAGCTGGATTGGATGGAGGGAATTCTCCGAAGGATGGGAATCCTCCAGCGGGACAATCCCTTATCCCAGGAAGAGCTCTGGGATGTTCCTCCCAGCATCACCTTCCAAAGGGACAGGGGGTGGCCCCGGTGGCTCCAGCTGTCCCTGCCCGGGGGATCCCTGCAGGCACAGCCACGCTCCAGCCGGGATAATCCCGCTGATCCCAAAAAACCGCTCCGGGCTATTTCTGGGACAACGCAAAGCAAACAACAACTGCCGGGACCCAGGGCCACCCTCGGCTTTCATCTCCCGCAGCCCCGGCCCCGCCGTGGGCTCAGCTCTGCTCCTGCTTTTCCTCTTCCCAGGGCCAGCAGCTCCCACAAATCCAGCGCGGATTTGCCGGAATTTTCTTGTCTGGTAAGAATTTTGCCCCCCACCAAGGGTTTGTTGGTTTTGCCTTTGCTGCTGGAGAGGTTCAGCTCCAGGGATATCAGAGGTTCAGGGATATCGGGATTTTGGCTGATCCCGAGTAACAGTGGGACAATCTCTTGGAAATCCGGGAGCAGGGATGGGCTCCTTCCCAGGAATGTGCCTAGGAAAAGACATTTCCCATTGTTTGAGGCCTGTCTTGGTTTGATGAATGGGAATTTGTGGGATTTTTATTTTACAGGATTATTTATAATTTTAATTTTTATTATTGTTATTATTTTATTATTATTATTTTTTTATTTTTAATTTTAGATTTTAATTTTCTTATTTTCCTGTTTTCTTATTTTTATTATTTTTCTTGTGTTTCTTATTTTTTCTTCTTTTTATTGTTATTTTTTATGTTTAAATATTCATTGCTATTTTTATTATTTTTAAAGTTTAAAATTTTTTAATTAAAAAAATAAATTAAAAATAAATGTTATGGGTTGTATTCCGACAATGAGCATTATCATTCCTTCCTTCCATCCAACTTCAAACCATTCCCTTTTCCCTATTTCTGGAGATCTGTGGGATTGAGCTGCGCAAGAAGGAACGAGCCCAAGAGGAAAACACCATCCAACACCTCCTTAATCCAAACCTTCCTCCACAGCATGGAATTCTGGAGTGCTTTGCCTTGGGAAGGACCCTAAGGATGATCCCATTCCAACCCCGATGCCTTCCCCCATCCCAGGCTGCTCCCAGCCCCATCCAACCTTTCCCAGGGCCCTTCCAGGGATCCAGGGGTGGATGTGGAATGGGGAATTCTCTCCAGGTGTGCGAGAAAAGATTCCCAATCCCCCAGAGATTGGGACTGGAATTTTTGGGAGTGTCCCAAAAGCAGAGGGAAGTTCTGCATGGCCTGAACACCCTGAGTAGGCCGGGGCAGCCAAGGAAAAGTGGGAATGGTCCCTTTTCCCACCCTGTTCCCACATGGATCTGCTTCCCGGAGCTCAGCCCGCTGCAGCTTGGCGGCTGCTTCCCAAAACTGGGATATTCTGGTCCCAAGCCCTGCAGGAAGCTGCTGTCTTATTCTTATTAATAATTAATCCATGGATTGATAAATCAGAATATCTCCTCCGGTGCTGGCAGGGCTGGAATCTCCCAGGCTGAGCAAAAGGAGGGAAAAAATGGGAAAATAAAAAGGGTTGGAAGAGCAAAACCTTGGAGATTTTGGCTCTGTAAATCCCAGGATTAAGTTGGAAAGATCTTTCAGATCCTAAAATCCAACCTTTTAGGACATGGGGAGATTTTCCCTCTGCCAGTGCCTCCCAAATAAAAATCATTCCCACATTTTCCCTTCTCCCGAGCTCTGCTTGTGTCAGACCCGACATTCAAAGCTCCCACAAACTCTCCTCAAGCCCATCTTGGCAGAGCTCTCTGCCTTAGGCCCGTCTTAATTCCTTAATCCTGGGACTAAAGAGCAGAATTATCCCGGATTCCCATCCTCACCCTGCTGGATTTCAGGCCTTCCATCCAGGTGGAATTCCACCCATTGCCCAGGCAGGGGTTATTGGTCTGTTCCAGGGAAATCTTGGGAAGATTTCTCTGGATTGTTGGAGCTGGAGCAAAGCTGAGCCTCGCCCAAGTCTGTCCCTAAAACCCCAGGGTTGGGATGCTGATCCCGCAGGGATTTGAGCCTCAGAGAAGAGGGCCCTGATTTCCCAGACTTTTCTCTCCTTCCCAGAGATTTTTTTCCCAGTGCTGGATTTCTCTCCCCGCTTGGAATGCAGGGACAGCCAAGGCTGCTGCAGAGGAAGAATCCAGTTCCAGCTCCCAGTCCTGGAATATCCCAGGGATCCAGCTCCAGCTCCCAATTCTGGAATATCCCAGGGATCCAGCTCCAGCTCCCAGTCCTGGGATATTCCAGGGATTCAGCTCCCAATCCTGAGATAACCCAGGGATGCAGCTCCAGCTCTCAATCCTGGGATAACCCAGGGGTCAGGATCCAGATCCAGCTCCCAATTCTGGAATATTCCAAGGATCCAGATCCAGCTCCCAATCCTGGGATATTCCAGGGACCAGATTCAGCTCCCAATCCTGGGATATCCCAGGGATCAGGATCCAGATCCAGCTCCCAATCCTGGGATATTCCAGGGATCCAGCTCCCAATCCTGAGATAACCCAGGGATCCAGCTCTCAATCCTGGGATAACCAGGGGTCAGGATCCAGATCCAGCTCCCAATCCTGGGATATCCCAAGGACCAGATCCAGCTCCCAATCCCGGGATATTCTAGGGATCCAGCTCTCAATCCTGGGATAACCCAGGGATCAGGATCCAGATCCAGCTCCCAATCCTGGGATATCCCACGGATCCAGCTCCCAACTCTGGGATATCCCAGAAATTATTTCCCAGCCCTGCTCCAGCGCTATTCCCTCAAAAAATGCCTTGGGCGCGATCCTTGCCGGCTCCAATGGGAATTCTGGGAATCTCAGCGCCGGCTCTGGGACACTCTGGGCTCTGCCCCATCCCAGCATAACGGAGCTGCAGAGATCCCAGGAATGTGGGCCCGCATTCCCAAGATTCAGCCGGGAATTGTGCCCTGGAGCTGCCTCTGGCTGCGGGAATCTCCTGATCCAAGCCCGCAGCTGAGCCTGGCTCTGCTGTGCCCGGAGCAAAGCTCGGGAGCGCTTTAAGCTCAGCCCAGAGCCTGAATTAAATCCCTGCATCCCCATCCATCCATGAATTTTTCCTTGTTGCTCCTAGGAAAGGGAAAATTTATGGCAGCAACTCCCTCAGAGCCAAATATCAAATATATTTGTGACCCTCGTATATATAACAACAACGAATTTTATAATAAATAATAATAACGACAACATTTATAATAAATATTAGTAACACATTTCATAATAAATAATAATAACAAACTTTAGGATAAATCCATAAAATATCTCCCTGCTGACCACCCTCGATCCCATTCCCTCTTTCCAGAGTCCCTTAAAAAATCCAATTAGCTGGAAAAAGAAGCAACAACTCCAGGGAAAATCCAGGCTGGAGGCGATTCTTGGATGGGGGTGACAAGGGGTGACATTATCCTGCCTAAGGGGGACACTTGGGATGGATTTAGGAACCCTCTGGGAATTCCTTTTGCTGTCAAGATCGGTTGGAAAAGCACGAGAAGTGTCTAAACCGGGAATTTAAACTTGGCCTGACTAAACCGAGCAGGATTTGGAGCAGCAGGACCTAAACCCAGTAAAAATCCGAGTTGGGAAGGATCCATGGGATCGGCAAATCCAGGTCCAGGAGGGGTTTTAGGGAAACTCCTGTGCTTTCCCAGGAAATCCCATGGATTTCTCAGCCCTCTGGGATTCTGGGAGAGCTCGTTCCCAATTTTTGCCAGGTCCAGCTCACCCTGAGCCGGCGCTGGGGACATGGGGGCACCTCCCAGCTCATCCCTTGGGATGGGGGATCCCAAAGAAATCCCACTGTGAATTCCAGGCAGCAGATACTGGGAGAGAGGAGTGAGCTGGGACTGGGAATAATGGGAATGGGAATAATGGGGATGGGAATAATGAGAATAATGTGAATAATGGGAATGGGAATAATAGGTATGGGAATGGGAATAATGGGAATAATGAGAATAATGGGAATAATGGGAATAATGGGAATAATGGGAATAATGGGAATGGGAATAATAGGTATGGGAATGGGAATAATGGGAATAATGGGAATAATGGGAATAATGGGAATGGGAATAGGAATAGGAGATGCAGCCTTGCCCAGGTTTTTTGCAACCTGAAATTTTCCCAGCTCCATCCTGGCTGGTTCCCAATCCTGATTTTCCCAGTCCCAAAGCAGCAGGAATTGCAGGAATTCTGGAGCAGGGGGCAGCAGGTGCTGCAGGACCTGGACACAGCCCCGAAGTCAGGAGATGCTGATCCAGCTCTGGAATTTGGGAAAAGCCTCATCCATCCCTGAAATCCCAACAAATCTCCAAGTGGTTCTTCTGATTTCCCCGGTTTTCTTTGGGTTTTGGGAGGTTTCTCCACACACCGAACAGGGATGGGCTCAGACAGGGATCGTTTTCCAAGGGGCTGTTCCTTCTCATTTAGTGAGGAGAAATTTCCCACTGGAAAAGCTGGAAAACCCCCCCCACCTCTGCACAAGATTCCAAACTACCAAATCCAGGGAGAAGGCCCAGGCTGGTGGATCCTAGAGGGACAGGAGGGACCTGACTGGAGCCAGAATGATCCTGATCCTGATTCTGATCCTGATCCTGATCCCAATCCTGATCCCGATCCCAATCCTGATCCTGATCCTGGTCCTGATCCCGATCCCAATCCTGATCCCGATCCTGGTCCTGATCCCGATCCTGATCCTGATCTCGATCCTGATCCCAATCCTGATCCCGATCCCGATCCTGATCCTGATCCCAATCCCGATCCCGATCCCAATCCTGATCCGATCCTGATCCCAATCCCATTTCCATCCCTCCTGGAGAGCAGATCCCACTTGCCATGGGTGTCCTGCTCCTTCCTGGAAAACGCAGGGAAATGGGAGCAGGAGTGAGAATCCCAGGGATGGGGAAAGCCAGCAGAGCTCCTGTCACAGGGAATTCCAGCACTGGCTCCACATCCAGCGGCTGATTCCCGAGGAAAAGTCCCTTCCCTGCTTCCTGGAGGTTTGGGAGCTGCAGGTCTCACACCGTTACCCAGTTTGGATAGATTTATCCCGGTTTTCCAGCCTTGGGATGCGTGGTGTGTGCAGGAAGGGGTGGAAAGTGCCAAGGAGCAAAGGGTTCCTACAACTTCCCTGTTTTTCCCAAATTTAATTCCAAAGGAGAGGCTCGGTTTCATTGGGATTAAGGAGATTTGCAGGGAAAGGAGAATTGGGAATGAAATTGTCTTGGAGGGGGTGGAGAGGAAGGGATGGGAAAGGGAGGAAGAAGAAGGAGAAGGGGAAGGGAAAAGAAAAGGAAGAAGGAAAAGAGGAAGGGAAGCAAAAGGGAAAGGTGGAGGAGAGGGGAAGAGGGAAGGGAAAGAGGAAGGGAAAGGGAAGAGAAAAAGTGATGGGAAAGAAAGAAAGGATAAAAAAAGAAAGGAAAAGGAATAGGAAAAATAAAGAAGAAAAAGAGAAAAAATGAAAGAGAAATTAAAAAGACATAAAAGCAGAATAAAAAAATCAAAAAGGGGGAAAAAAGATAAAAATATGAAAAAGGAAGCAAAGTTGTCCTTTCTCCATAGGCAGATCCCTAAATTCTGCCCCAAACGCTGTCCCGGATCCCTGTCAAACCTCACACGTCCTGCCCAGAGCTTTCCAAGCGATCCCAACTCCTGGGAAGCACAGACATTTTCACTGCAGCGCCTGCAGCCCCGCCAGCGGATCCCAACAACCCCAAACTGCTTTTTAATCCTTCATCCCCTCATTTATCCCTCCTGGCGGCAGGATCCGCACGGATCCTGCGGGAAAAAAACACGGGGAAAAAAGAAAAAAGAAAAAAGGAAAAAATAAATAAAGAAGAAGCGGGACTCACCAGCGCGTAGACGGAGCTGAGCACGGAGCAGCAGAGGATCAAACCCAGGCTGGGATACACCAGATATGATCCCATATCCAAGGGGCTGCTTCCAGCATCCAGCCTCGCGCAGGGAAGCGGGAGGAGGCGAGCTCGGAATTCCAGCGGCGCGGATTTCTCCTCGTCCTCCCTCGCGTGCCCCCGGATCCGCGGGATTTTGTTCCTTCGGCTCCCCAGCTTTCAGCCAGAGAGGCACATGATGAGAGATCCCGGGGCTTTTCCTCGTTTTCTCATGGCTGGAGTGGCGGGCAGCTCCCAAAATTCCGCCGCGGAGCCCATGGGGAGAGGCAGCGGAGGCGCTCAGCGCCGCGGCTCCCGGTGCCGCTGGATCATCTGGGAGAGGGCTGGGAAATCACATCCATATGGGCCCGGGTGCGCCTCGGGATCCCGATTTTCTGTGGCTCCGGGAAGTTCAAATCATTTCTTTGTCAAACGCAAACACGGAGAGGCAGCGGGAGAGGGAGGGAAGGAGGGAGGGAAGGAGGGAGGGAGCAGGGAGAGGGCTGGAAGGGGTGGGAGATGGCAGAGGGAGGGGGAACCTTTAACCACCGCTTTATTTTTAGCCGCAGTAATTTTATCTTTTCGCTCGCCGAGGGGACAAAAAACCCCAAACTCCCCCCCGCTCTCCGTCCCTTTTATTTTTGGGGTTTTTCCTTTTTTTTCTTTTTTTTTTTTTTTTCCCTCCTCCTCTCTGCCGCACGCAAACAAATCCCAAATTTCCAAAACGCCTCAAAAGTTGGGAATGTTTTCCCTCCGCAGTTGCCTTTGGGGCAGCGGCGGCACTGGGGAGGTTTTGCTCGGCTGTCCCAAAAAGTTGGTTCAGCCAGGCAGGGAGTTTTCTGGTTTTAGGGGAAAAATCGGGAATTTTTGGCTTCTCTCTTCCTCTCTGCCTCCAAGGAGCTGCAGTTTGGAAAAGACGATTGCAAACGTGGGGCTGAAAATTCCCGTCCCCTCTTTCCACCCCTTTCCCGTCCTTTATTTTAGGATTTTTTTTTTTTTAAAAACCCCCCCCCCCCCCGGAGCAAAAGCGCTTTGCCCTCACTCCGAAATTCCCTGAAGCCTTCGGGATTTGGGGTTATTTTGATTTTGGGAATTATTTTTTTTTTCCACCCACACGGGCGCAGAGTTTTCCGGGAGATCCCAGGATCCCTGAAAACCGGGAAAAGGGTTGGGATATCACTCCCAGCTCGGCCGGGAGCTTTCATTCATAAAACTCCACTGCGAAAAAAAATATTAAAAAATTCCAACCCAACCTCTCTTCCCCCAGAGAGAGCTGGAAGGGGGGGTGGGGGGGGGATTATTTGGGAATTGCGGCGGGATCCAGCATTCCCTGTTCGTTTTTCCATGCTGGGAAGAGAAGCGAGGCTGGGAAAGGGTTACAAACCCTGCCAGGGATGCACCACGCGGGCAAACACAGAGAGGCGCCGGGCTCGGGTCTGACTCACTCAACTTTAAAAACCAAACTCTGAGCGATTTTTTGGGTCGTTTTCCCCCCTTTCTTCCCCTTTATTTCCCGCTTTTCTCGCGGATATTTAGGAGCTGAGGAGCGAAAAATTCCAGTCGCTCCTCTCTCGGGGAGCAGACGGTAAAAACATCAAATTTTCGCTGCGAGCATTTCTGGGTTATTTTTTTGGAGCGCCGAAAAAAAAAATAAAAAGAAGAGCGAGAGGGAGAGCGAAAAAAAAAAAAAAAAAGAAAGAAAGAAACCCCAAACTCTCCGCTTGCTCGGGTTGGGTTTTTTTAAATCCCGTTTTTTTTTTTTTCCCCAGCTCCATGGCCGTGAATGGGAGCCTTGAGCTGGGTTTATGAAAGGCTCTTTCCAAGCGAAGGTAGAGTTGGGCTTCCTGTGAGAGGGAGAGAGGGGAAGGGATAAAAAAAGGGCCGCTCTTGGTGCGATCTCTGCCTCCTCCTCTTCCTCCGCCCCCTTCTCCGCCTTCCCCTCGCCCTGGAATCCCAAAGGATCTCCCCGGCGGCGGGGGGATCACACGGGGTGAACCCCCCCCGCTCCCGATGGGGATTGCAGCGGATCCAGGGCAGATGGGTTGGGAATGAAGGGGGGGGGGGTGTTCTGAATTCATCCCATTGCATCCCATCCCATGGATCCATCACATCCCATGGATCCCATTCCATCCCATGGATCCCATCCCATGCATCCCATGCATCCCATCACATCCCATGGATCCCATCCCATCCCATGGATCCCATCCCATGGATCCCATCACATCCCATGGATCCCATCACATCCCATGGATCTCATCCCATGGATCCCATCACATCCCATGGATCCCATCCCATTGCATCCCATCTCATTGCATCCCATCCCATGGATCTCATTGCATCCCATTGGATCCCATCCCATGGATCTCATTGCATCCCATTGGATCATATCCCATGGATCTCATTGTATCCCATCCCATGGATCCTGTCCCATTACTGCATCCAATCCCATCTCAGAATCCCATCCCAGAATCCCATCCCATCTCATCCCATCCCAGAATCCCATGAATCCAGGGATTTCAGAGCAGTTGTCTCCCACTCCTCTCACCCCATTCCCATTCCAGCTGGATCCCAAATCTGCTTTTCCAGCAGCAATTCCAAAGTTATTCCTTAGGGAGAGCGGGGAAGGTTGAGGGGAATTTGGGAGTTTCTGGGCAGCTGTTCCCACCTCTGCTGGGGATTTTGTGGGATCTGGCTGCTTTTCTCACTGAGGGAAGCCTGGGATTGGGAAGTCCTTCCCAGGGATTCCCAGGATCTGTGTGGGTTTAGGGACACAGGGATCCACAGGCCTTGGGAAAAGGAGGGAAAAACTCCCCTGCAGCATTCCAGGGGCTCCGTGGTGGATGTTTCCCTGGAGAGAGGGAGAAGCAGGGAAAAATCTCATTTCTAGGTTTATAGATACTAAAAATGAGGATTTTACAGGGGCCTTGTCCAGAGATTCCAGTGCCAGGAGGGGATGGGAATAAACTGAGATGGTTTGGGAATGGCCACATCCAGGTTTTTGGTGTCCCCTCTGTGTCCAGGGCTTGATCCAGGGATGCCTCTGATCCTGTTTGGTTTTCTACATATTTGGTAATTTAGAGATATTTCATTATTCATTTATTTATTCATAATTAATATAGTTATTTCAAATGTTATTTCAAAATATTTCATATTTTATTTAGAATTTTTTTCAAATTTATCATGATTCATTTAATTTATAAATTTATTTTAGTACTATTTATTTTATTTATTTATTTAATTTTTTTCTTTAAACTTCCTTTATTATTCCCGTATCTACATTTATTTTATTCCTCCCCCAGACTGAAGGGATCAAAGGGAGATAACGCTGAACTGCTGGAGCTGCACAAGGAAATGATTCCCAGTTTAACCCTTGCACAAGATTGGGAATTTTTCCAGTTTAACCCTGGCATAAAACTGGGAATTTTCACAGTTTAACCTTTGCACAAGAAGGGAATTTTTTTATGCCAGGGAATTTAACCCTGGCATAAAACTGGGAAATTTTCCTAGTTTAACCCTTGCACAAGACTGGGAATTTCCCCAGTTTAACCCTTTGATAAAATGGGAATTTTCCCAGTTTAACTCTGGGCAATAAAGGGATTTTTTCCCAGTTTAACCCTGGCACCAGAAGCTCTCCTGGGATATCTGCCCCTGAATCCAAGACTGAGAAATTTTGGATCCCTTTTATCCACAAAAATCCAAACTCACTCCTCAGATCCTTAGATCCCAAGTCCCCCCCAGCCAGATCCAACAGCCAGGGAATGATTAATCCCCCCATTTCCTCCTGGAAAAATGGGAATTGCAGGACCTGGAGCGATTCTTTGGTGATATGAGCTTCAAATCCAGTCCAGCCAGGTGGATTTTTCTAGGGAAACCTTTTCCCAAACACTCTGAGTGAGGGAGGGTGGGCAATTCCCACCCTTCTTATTGGATCCATGGGAATTAAGGTTTGATTCCCAGATCTGCATCGTTCCCGTGGATTTCTGGGGAATCCCACTGCAGGGGATGAGCTCAGATCCTGAGGAAGGACCCACCCTGCTCATCCCGTTCCCTGTGCTTTGGGAAGGGCGGGAATTCAGGCACAGGCCTGGGGAGGGGGAGAGAGCTCCCCTGTAATCCCAGGGAATCCCATCCCAGTTCCAGAGGGGCCATGTGAGCGTCTCCACATCCACATGATCCCCAAGAGCCTCTCCGGCTTTTCCCCACATCAAAGGATCACGAGGTGCAGACGTTCCGGCTCTGCGCTCGGAAGTTTTTCCTTGGAAACTCAGATTTATTCCAGGAGCAGCCCCAGCGCCACTGCTGGAATTTGGGATGCTCCAAGGATTCCGGCATCTCCCATCATCCTGAAGCTGCTTCCAAGAGGAATTTTTCCCTCTCTGCAGCCTTTGGAGGGCAAGGGAAATTCTTCAGCTCATCCTGGTTTTTTTTGTTTTTTTTTTTTGGGATGATGCAGCCAAGTGTGGGAGGTCTTTGCTTGGAATTCTTCCCTCTGGAGAATTCCATTCCCTGTCCCAGCCTTGCATCCCTCTCAGAGGGAATTCGGACATTTTGTTTTGCTTCCCTTTCTGATTGTATCCATGAACAGGGATTTAAGGAAACAGGAAGGAATGTGGGATAAAAAGAGTGTTTGTAACGTTGTTGTTTTATGGAGCCCCTTGGGAATGGCAGGGCTTGGAATGTTTCTCCAACAGCTTCAAATGAACCTTTCCAAATGTTTGGATGCTTCCACTGTTGGAAATCAGCATCCTGGGAAATGAAGAAAAAAAAAGGGGGGGATCATCCATTTAAACTGCTGCAGTTTGGGCCAAGAATGATCACTTTTAGGAATCAGCTCCATATTGGAGGGAATTTTTATTGAAAATAAACATTTAAGGATCAAATTCTCCTTTCCCTGGATTTTAAATTGATTTCCAGCTGGGGGAACATTTTCCTCCTGTGGGAGTGGAAATTCCGGTTCTGGATGAAAATATCTTCTGTCCTCTCTCTCCTGGTCACTGAAGTGGCAAAGGGCAGGGATGGATGGGATATTGGGAAGGAATTCCTGGCTGGGAGGGTGGAGAAGGACTGGGATGGAATTTCCAGAGCAGCTGTGGCTGCCCCTGGATCCAAGGAAAGATTGGATGGGGCTTGGAGGAGCCTGGGATAGTGAAAGATGCTCATGGCAGGGATGGATTGGGATCATCCTTAAGCTCCCTTCCATCCCAAACTTTCTGGAATTCCATGACAAACTAGAACCGCCTCATCTTGGTGTCAGACTTCCAAGGATGAAAAATTCCATCCCTGATCTCCTTCCCTTGGATCACAGCTCCAAACATTGGGAAATCACCTGAAATATGGGAAAAACTTCCCCTTTTTTTGTTCTCTCCCTGACTTTCTCCAGCAGCATTCCACACTCTGGGAACAGGAATTTCCTGCAAAAGCAGGACAGGATGAAGGAAATTCCTGAGTGGTTCTCATCCAGCCTGGGAGAACTTCCAGAATCCTCCTGGAGAGCCGGGGTGAGAATCTGAGCTCCTAAAACTCTTCCCAGAGTTATATTTGCTTCCCAGTATTTTTGTTGACTGGACTGGGAGAAGAGGGACGTGAGGAATGTGGAGCTGAGGGGATTTGAGGTCATGGATCACCTTCTGGAATCACAGAATGCTTTGGCTGGGAAGGCACCTTAAGGATGATCCCATTCCATGGGCAGGAACATCTCCCACTATCCCAGGCTGCTCCCAACCCTCTCCAACCTGGCCTTGGGCACTTCCAGTTTTTCTTCCAGCGGATCATTCCTTCCTTCCTGCTTCCTTCCTTCTTTGATTTTCCAGCTCCATCTTCTGAAACAGTTGGAATCTATCCATTCATTGGAATAATTTATGCAATTTCTTGGGAATTTGCTGCCCCAAAGCAGCGCCGTGAGCTGAGAGGTTGATGTTGCTGTCCCTGCTTCCCATCCCAGTTTCTCCATTCCAGGGATTTCTCCACGCCCTAATAAGAAAAGGAGCGTCTGGAGCCTCCACATTGAAAACTTCTTTTATTATTTTCCCTTTCCCCCTCCTCTGCCTCGACGTCCCTGCAAATTATTCTTCTTTCCCTTTTCCCAAACTCTGACCAGAATCCACAGAAAAACATTAGAGGCGAGTAGGAAAATTCCTCGGAAACTGTTGGGAACCAAAACAATTTGGGAAAACTCCTCAGGAGCCAAGTGCCAGCCCGGGATGAAGGAATGGGAGCGTTTTTCCACTGGGAGAAGCTCTGATTAGGGAATTTTCCCTGGAGTGAGGTTGATCCCAGCCAAGGAGCCTTTTCCTTCCTGCCAGGGAATCAGGCACGGAAAAAAGTGGGACAGAGCCTTTGCAGCTTTGCTGGATCGTCCTGGAGCTCCAACAGCTGGAGAAGCCCAGAGAGAGCCGGGAATGTGACTCCGGACTTCTCTGGAAATCTGGGAATGGGGATTCTGTGGGATGGGCCAGTTTTTCCCATTCCAACAGCACCAAACGCATCCTTGGGATCTGCTGGGATCTTGCAAACTGTGGTTGTGTCCAGGTCCTCTTTTGTGAAAAATCACGATTTTTTGATGAGCTATCTCAATTTTTTGATGAGCAATCCCAAATTTTTATGAGCAATCCCAATTTTTTGATGAGCAATCCCAGTTTTCTGATGAAGAATCTCAATCTTTTGATGAGCAATCCCAGTTTTTTGATAAGCAATCCAAATTTTTTGATGACCAATCCCAATTTTTTGACAAGCAATCCCAATTTTTTGATGAGCAATCCCAATTTTTTAATGAGCAATCACAATGTTTTGATGAGGAATCTCAATCCTTTGATGAGCAATCCCAATTTTTTGATGATGAATCCCAGTTTTTTGATGATGAATCCAAATTTTTTGATGAGGAATCCCAATTTTTTGATAAGCAATCCCAATTTCTTGATAGACAAAGGGAATGCTCTGATCCAGGAGGAAAAAGCAGGATGAAAGCAGCTGGCATCACTCCCACCCCAACTGCTGACTCTGATAAGGGGACGGCCAGGGATGGGATTATTTTTTACCGTTTGAGCTCAGAACCTGTTCCCTGGGATCATAAACCGGGATTTCCTGCCTGGAACTCATGGATAAGCTGGGCCGAGCCTGTGGGGAGCACGTGAGGCCTGTCCCGAGCCGCCTCCGGAGCAGTTTTCCCGGGAGTTCACAGTCCGCCGGAGCTCCGATAAACGCTCAAAGGTGATGGCCCCAAACCTGCCGGGGATTCCGGGGGCACCAAGGTCCCTCTGTGGGGCCACCGCTGGGGCTGGAGCATGGAGTGGCACCTTTCATCCCATTCCCAAAAGTTCCACGAGGATCCACAACCTTCATCCCGGCAAATCTTCTTCTCCATCCTGGAAAAATCAGCCCTGGAGAAGGGATGTCCACTGGGCGTTGTTGGGATCCATCCCAGGTTGGCGCTTTGGGGAAAGCTTGTCAAGATGGAAAAAGATCCGTGAAAATCACAGAAAATGCAAGGAAATAGGGATTTGGGACTTTTCCTAAAAAAGAGTTGGAACACAGCGCTGAAAATTCCAGGAGTGCGAAGCAAAAGAAGGAGGTGGCTCCTCCAGGCAGGTGCTGGAGCTGAGGAACAACTTGTGAAGGATTTTTTTTGGTGTGGATTCCAGATGGGATTAGATAAGGGAAAAAAAGCATTCCAGGCTTTTAAAACCTGGAGGGAAATGTCTGTGCCCTGGGAGTTCCCTGAGTTTGGAGTTGTTGGAGGCTGGGGAATTTCATAGAAAACGATTGGATGTTCCCACTGTTCTCATGGTCATGAGGAATTCTACTCCCAGGAGTTACCAGCCTGTTGTTCCCTCGTTATCCATCACCAGTGCTGCTGGAGACATGAGATTCCAGAGGATGGAATTTCCATCTGAGATGGATCAGCAATTCTGGGGTAAAACAAAAACAAAAAAAAAAAGAAAATTAGGAAAAAAGGGATTTTCCAGGCACAAAACTCCTCCCTGACCAAACTCATTCCTCTCTGAAGTTCCAGAACTGCAAGCAGGGAACGCTCCTGATTTTCCAAGCCCATGGAGCATCCACAGTCCCTCTGGGTCCCACTGGATGCTTTCCTGGGAATTTGGGGCTCTCAGAGGTGGAATATCCTGGAAATATTAAAATATCAGGGTTCATCCCTCTGTTTTCTCTCCCAGTGTTTTGGTGGGATCAGTCTGAACCTGGCTCTGGGAATGTCAGCATTAAATTATCTCACAAACACTTGGGATGGTTTTTCCAGGTATTCTGGGATTCATGGAGCTGGTTTTGCTGGAGGATCTCCTGATTATCCCAAATTTCCCTCTTGGGGTGGGGCAGAACAATCTGGAGGTGATCCCATCTGACCCCTCTGGAATGGGCAGGGACACTTCCCACTATCCCAAATTTCTCCAAGTCTGCCCAGCCTGGCCTTGGACACTTCCAGGGATCCGGGGGCAGCCACAGCTGCTCTGGGAATTCCATCCCAGCCAAGAATTCCCAATTCCCAATCTCCCACCCATCCCTGCCCTCTGGCAGTGGGAGCCATTCCCTGGATCCTTCATGCCGTTCTGCTCTCCTTTTCCCAGATCCATGGAAGTTTAGACACCCAAATAATGCAGTGGGAATATCCGGATGTGTGTCCGTGGGGGTGAATCTTATTTTCCATGTACAGAGCCGAGGATGAGCTGGGAAAAATCAAGGAAAACTCCATTCCCACAATAAATTCCAGCCCAGGGAGGGCTATGGATTCAATCCATGATTTTTCCTTCAATAGCGGTTTGAATCTCAGCGTCCCACAATTCATTTTATCAGGGATAAAATCCATGATTCCAGTTTAAAAAGTCCACTCCATCCAACTTTCAGCTCCTCCAAACTGATTTATTTGAACAGAATTCTCCCATTTATCACTTAAAATTCTATTTTTAATTAAGAAGCTTCATAGATTTTTTTAGGAAAACTCCAAACCAGCTCCTATCATGGATTTGTAGAAATTTAAGAGCCTCAAGAAGTTCCAAGGATCTGTTGCTTTCCAAATTATCCAAGTCAAGGATTGGGGGATAAAAGATTTATTTTATTATATCCTATTAAAATGAAATTAGATTATTCACCATTCCCCGTTCCTCTTACATTCCCATTTTTACATTTCCCACTCTTTTAAGGATTTGTATGAAAAAGAAGCTTCAATTCCTAAAATATTTTTTGGATGCAAACAGGCTTTAATAGAAAATCATGGATTTTTCCTTCTTTTTACAGGAATGGAAATATTTGAAAATAATTTTAAATTGTTCAGATATTTCCTTTTTATATATTTTTATATTCCCCCCCCCC
>QUSF01000152.1:351568-377952 GCA_003676055.1 Chloebia gouldiae
GACCTGAACAGCCCAAAACAGACCTGAGAGGCCCAAAACAGACCTGAGAGGCCCAAAACAGACCTGAACAGTCCAAAACAGACCTGAGTGGCCCAAAACAGACCTGAACAGCCCAAAACAGACCTGAACAGTCCAAAACAGACCTGAGCGGCCCAAAACAGACCTGAACAGCCCAAAAGAGACCTGAGCAACCCAAAACAGACCTGAGCGGCCCAAAACAGACCTGAGGAGCCCAAAACAGACCTGAACAACCCAAAACAGACCTGAGCGGCCCAAAACTGACCCGAATGGCCCAAAAGAGACCTGAGTGGCCCAAAACAGACCTGAGTGGCCCAAAACAGACCTGAGCAGCCCAAAACAGACCTGAGCGGCCCAAAACAGACCTGAACAGCCCAAAACAGATCTGAACAGTCCAAAACCGACCTGAGTGGCCCAAAACAGACCTGAGTGGCCCAGACCAGACCTGAACAGCCCAGACCAAGCCTGAGTAGCCCAAAACAGGCTTGAGAAGCCCAGGCCAAGCCTGAGAAGCCCAGACTAAGCCTGAGTAGCCTCAATCAGGCCTGAGAAACCCAGCCCCAACCTAAACAGCCCAGATCAGACCAGAGCAGCCCAGACCAAGCCTGAGATATACCCAGAGCAGACCTGAGAAGTCCAGAGCAAGCCTGAGTAGCCCAGGCTAAAGTGCTCCACTGCTCTTGCCTACAATTTAACATTTCTGGTTCCTTGGGGATGAATTTCCCCATTTTTTTTTTTTTTTGGAAGCAGAGCCAGCTGCTCCAAAGCTTTTTTCTGAAGGTTTTAGGCTGGGTCTGTTCTCATCCACACACAAAACCAGAGTCAGCAGAACGATCCTGGAGCAGGAATCAAAGCAGGAAAACACAAACAGCGCCTGGGCTGAGATGCAGGGAGTGCTGAGGGACATCAGCACTGGTGATACCTCAGTTTTAGCTTTTATGCTTTAGCTTTTATATTTTTCAGATTTTGTTCTTTTATATATTTTTAAAATATTTTATTCTATTCTTTTATATTTTCAGGTTCTGTGCTGCTTTAGTGTGTGGGTCTGAGCTCCATACCAGGGGATGCTGAGCTCTGTGCACAGAGCAGGGAGACAAAACAATTCCTGCTCCAGCTGGGCACCAAGGACAAATGATCCAAACCTCAGCCCAGCAGCACAAACCCCGTGGGCTGGAGAGAGAAAAAACCAGCAGGGTGGGACTGCCTGGGCTGGAGCTGGAATGGGACAATGAACTCCAAGGTGCCAATGGAGCAGAGCTGATCCCAGGGAGAGCCCCCGGGAGCGCTCGTGCATTTTGGGGCCATTTTGGGTCATTTGGGTGCAGCCCTGGCTGGGCTCTGGTGCTGCCCAAGGTGGATCCATGAGGAGATCCTTGAATAAATCCCTGCTTTATTCTTTACCTTAGTCCAGCCTCTGTTCCAGCTCAGCCTTCCCAAGGCCTCAGAGAAAGCCCCATTTGAAGGAGATTTAAGCTCCATCTCCATTCCCATTTTTCCAGGGAATGCTGATCCAGCTCAGGATCAGATCTTGTGTATCCCAGCTTTTACTTTTTCCAGGCAGGATGTGCTCATTAGATTTATTTCAGCATCATCCCCAGGCCTTGCTTTTTCCAGGATAATCAAGGGTTTGCTTAATCATCAGCTTTTATTCTTCTTGTGGCTAGATGTGGCTCCTCTTTATTTTCATGGAAGTTTAAATTGGAATCTGAGGGAATCACTGACAATTTTTACTCCTTTAACTTCATGGAATTGCTCTGGGTTTGGGAAGCAAGAATGGGATTAATTAAATTAATCAAACACATGTAAAGCTGGGATTGTTTTAGGAATTACTCAGAGAATGTGGAGAGACATGGAGAAGGGAAAAAGGAGATCCTGGGGCTGTCTGCAGCTCACTGCAGCCCTCAGTGCATCCATGGATTCCAAACTTTCCCTGAAAGGCAATGGGAGCTGTTGGGCAGCAGGAAAAGTGAAAAATTTTGGGAAAAGCGAGATTCCAAATATTTGGAACCACAGATCCACAGAATATCCAGGCTTCGAAGGGACCAACAAGGAAAATAAAAGTCCAATTCCTCCTTCAGTATGTTGGAAGTTTGATAAATTCCAGTTTTTCCCTGAGTGTTTGGCTCTGGGGAATCCCAACCGACTCCAAGAATTATTCCCTAGGGCTGGGAACAGCAGCTTTGGATTTGGGGGCTTGGGATGGGGGAGCTCCAAGAGGTGCTGGGACAGCCCAAAGCACTTGGGGGAGACTAAATTGGGAATTAAGGAACAAGTTTTGGTTTAAACACCTCAGAAATGGATAATGAGAGATAAAACTGAGCTTAAAAATTGGTGTTTAAAAGAAAAATCTCCAGATCTGTTCAGGCTGAAGATGGAATTCCAGCTGTCTGTGATATCTGAGTTTTCCTTCTGGGATGAGAAAATCTGTGTGGAATTCAGGGACCTGCACAATCCCTGGCAGCTCTTGGATGAGAGTTGTGCCCTGAGAAAGTCACTGAAAATGTTCAAACTTCTTAAATTTCCACCAGCTAAGTGGGGAGGCTTAAACAGATCCTGAAATAATGGATTTGCCTTCTGATTTGCAAAAACTGGGAATAAAGAAGAATTCCAAACATTTGTTTTCATCCTGCAGTGTTGGGTTTGCCTTTTGATTTGCAAAAAATGGGAATAAAGAAGAATTGAAAACATTTAAATACATCCTGGAACGTTGGGTTTGCCTTTTGATTTGGGAAAAAATGGGAATAAAGAAGCATTCCAAGCACTTGGGAGCATTCAAGCTTTTACAGGAATGAGGAAAACTAATGGAAGGGAACTGAAATGGGGGAATTTCCCTTTAAATTAGCCTGGACTGAACTGGAACTCAATTTTGGAAAGGAAAAGCTCCAGGAAAACCTTCTTGGGTAAAAATTTCCACACAGGAGCTACAAATCTGGGAATTCACAGTGGACACGTTCAACAAGGGCTGGGAAACAGAGGGAATATCAGGGAATATTGTCCCTGGAGCAGGTCAGACCTGGATATTTCCATTTCAAAACAAAATAAAACACATGGAAAATCCCAGGTGTGGTTCTGCCGAAACACATTTTTTTCAGCCCATGAGGAAAATTCAGTTTCCCAGCACTTGGAAAGATTTGGTGGGACTGAGATGAGCGCAAACTTCGCGGATAACGGGATGTGGAACATTCCGTTCCAACAAATCCCACCCTTATCCCCTCTGGACAAGGAGATAAATCGGGATTTTCCAGGTCAACACCAGCAACTTTTACTGCTGCAGCTTTTCCCAAGACTAGGTGTGGCCGGGCCCGGCTTAAAGGGAATTTGCAATCCTATCGCCGTGTCCTCATCCCAGAATTCTGGGAAGTGCTTGAGGATCCCTGTACTCGAATCCCTGGAAATATTTGTTGGATTGGGAGTGTTTGCATCATCAGGAAAGGGCAGGGAGGCTGTGGAGGTGCTGGGGCTCATATCCAGGTGATCCTGGGTGTGATCCATGCCCTCAATCCTTGGGACAGAATTCCAGTCCCACTGCTGGATATTCAGAAACCTCAGGAAAAAGCGCTTTTCCAAAATCAGGGAATTCTGGCATAAAGCAGAACAGAAATGGATCAAATCCCTCTAAACCACCCAAAGAATTCCCATTAAAAGCCTCTTCCTGGGATTTACCTGTCCTCAGCTCAAAGTCCAGCTTAAAAAAGGAATTTATTGCCTGAGTTTAATTTTAGGCCTGGCTTTTCAGAGCTGAGCTGGGCTCAGTTCTCTCGCCTGGCTCAAATTTAACTCTCCTTGCAGCTTTCAAAATAAAAATCTTGGAAAGGATTTGAGGGAGTGGGAAGCAGCTAGAAATTCCATTTTTAAAATTGAACTATAAAGGGTCTTTTAAGGGACACCCAGGAAAGGGAAATCCCAGCCAGGAATGCCTATGGAAGGCTGGGAAGCAGCCACAGGATCCCAATCCAGCCCATTCCTGGCAGGAATGTGAAATACACCCCAAATTCCTGTGGGTGGGGAGTTCAAGTTCTGCCCTTCCTCCAACTCCTCATCCTCACACTTTAAAATTCCGTAATTTTGGAATGATTTACTGAGGAGACAATTTTCCAAGCAAAGCATTCCCAATGTTTGCCCCTTTTCTTGGCTGTTTTTTTGGGAATGCTGCCATCCCCACATGAGTTCTGTGAGGGTTTGAAGGGGTTTAATTTCTGCATCTTTTATCCCATAAATTAGATTAAAAATTGTGGAATTAGGGAAGTATTAAGGAAATTATTAGAAAATTATTAAGGAAAAGCCTGCTGGGACTGAGTCTAGTTATAAACCAGCACTTCCAGGTCCACCACATTTTCATATTTTGGGACATTTTTTTTTAATAAATTTTGGACAATTCCCACCCATGACAGTGAAATATGGGGAAGAGAATCCTGAATATGGGACATGGATCTGGAGCTGATCCCAGCTGATCCTCTTGGAAGTGAGATGTGAGGAATTGCAGCTGGAAAAGTAGGGAGGGACTGGAAAAATCCGGTCCTGCTGGAGCAGGGAGCTTGGATCAGAGTTTGGGTTCTACTGTGCTCCCTTCCAGCCGTTCCTGTGGTGGATTCTGTGGTTCTGGGATTCTGGGATTGTGGGATCCTGGGATTCTGGGACTCTGGAATTCTGTGATTCTGGGATATTTGGATTCTGGGATTCCAGGACTCTGGAGTTCTGGGATTCTGGGATATTTGGATTCTGGAATTCTATGATTCTAGGATTCTGAGATTCTGGGAGTCGGTGGTCCTGTGATTCTGGAATATTGGGATTCTGGGATTCCAGGAACCTGGAATTCTGGGAGTCTGTGATCCTATGACTCTGCGATATTTGGATTCTAGAATTCTGTGAGTCTGTTCTTCTGTGATTCTGGGATATTGGGATTTCGGGATTCCGGGATTTCAGGAGTCTGGGATTCTAAAATCCCCAGGGAGCTGCAGGCAGGCTCTCCAGATTCTCTGGGAACACACGTCCCTGTTCCAGGTGTTATCCAAGTGCTTCCAGGATCCTGTTGAAAATGTAGGGATTTATTCCTGTGGCTTGGGATCACCTAGCCTGGGATCAGACTCTGATCCCAGATTCCTCTCCTGTTTTCCATCCTCAGCTCAGGCTGGGTCAATCTTTAACTCCTCTTCCAGTGCCAACAGCGACCTTCAGGATAAATCAGTAACTCCTTTCCCACTGGGAATTCTTCCATGGATTTCTCTTCCTGCTCCATGCTCGTTTTGCCGGATCTGTTGGCACAAAAACCTTTGTTTTGCTCTCATGTCCTTGGCTCCCGCTCATGCCCATTTTTTGGGATTAACCATTTTTTTTTGGCTGGGAGCTCAATCTCAAGGTTCAATCCATGCCCCTCGGAATGGAAAGAACAGGATGTTAATTAATGCACACGGAGGTAATTTATTCATGGCGTTAATCACCCCTGACAAACGAGGCCATCCCTGCCCATGGATCTTTTCCATGGAGTTATTTTTATCTCTTTCCATGGAAGTTGGGAAGGCGCAGAGGTCAGGAGGTTCACTCCTGGGAGTGTCCGAGTTGTTCATCCACATCCAAATGGAGAAAAATTCCTTAAAAGTCCCTGTGGGGCGAAGGTGCCCCTCAAGGATATTTGCAGTTGGACTCAATGACTCTAAAAGTCTTTTCCAGCCTTAATCCCCATCCCTGGAATTGTTCAAGGCCAGGCTGGATGGATCTAAGAGCACCCTGGGATAGTGGAATGTGTCCCTGCCGCGGGAAAGGGTAGGACATTAAAAGTTCTTCCCAATCCAAAGCATTCCATGATTCCATGATAAAGAGAATCCCAGATGTGATTCCCGATGGGATCCCGGAGGCCCGGGAAAGCAGGATGTGCATTACACAGGGAACAGGGATAAATCCCATAGGATGCTTCCTTATTTGTTGTTTTCATTTTCTGATGGACATTGGGATTTCCAGCTGGATATTGGGATAAAGGGAATAAAACGTTCGGATTTCCAGCTGTATATTGGGATGAAGGAAATGAAATGTCCCAGTTTCCATTTGGATATTAGGATAAAGGGAATAAAATATTTGGATTTTCAGCTGGATATTGGTTTAAAGGGAATATTTGGATAACTATGGATATTTGGATAAAATACTTGATCCAGTTGAAGCAGGATCCTGGAATCCCTGATCCAAGCAACTGATCCCAGGGATTGATTTATTTCTTCATTTCCTTAGCGTTGTCACCTGCATACAGGAGAAGGAGAATTCCATTGGGATATTCTTGGGAAGCTGGAAATGAAGCCCAGCCTCAGATCAGCAGAGATGACTCAGATCCAGATGTTTTTATCTCCAGAAGGAATTTCACCCTTCCAATATAGCAGCTGGAAAGCCAAATTCCAATGGGATGCAAAACTGGGAGGCTTCCCCCATTTTTTACCCTCCTTTTCCCTCCATTCCCTGATTTCTTGTGCCTCCAAGATGCCGAAACCAGGGCAGGTTTCCTATGGAAGGGGGGAAAAATATAAAAAATAACATTAAAAATTCTCTATGAAATCTATCGGAGAGTTGCAGGACCAATCCAAAGGCTGATATTCCAGGAATTCCAATCCCTGATCCTGCTGAATTCCATGTATTTTGTCCCTGTGCCATGTTTAAGAAGGGCAGTGCAACAGGATCCCTTCACAGAGCATCGCTCTGCCGGTGTCATTCCACAGGGAGATGGGAAAACCTCAATCCTCATTTAAAACATTCCCAAACTTTTCCTCAGTCTGTTTTGGTAATGCCTCCCCCAGGAAGAGATAAGAGCTGGCTCCTTATCAGTCCCGTTATCTACTTTATAATGGATGGAAGCGTTTCCTTCCTGGATCTCCTACGGATTGTAACTTGGAATTTTATCCTAAACCTGGCTTTGGGTTTATTTGTCCAGGACCATCAATTTTGGGAATCCCTGGAGCTCCTGATCAGCTGAAATTTTGGGAATCTCTGGAGCTTCTGATTAGCTGAAATTTCAGGAATCTCTGGAGCTTCTGATTAGCTGAAATTTTAGGAGTCCCTGGAGCTCCAGATTAGCTGAAATTTTGGGAATCTCTGGTGCTCCTGTCAGCCCAATTAGCTGAAATTTTGGGAGTCCCTGGAGCTCCTGATCAGCCAAAATTTTGGGAATCCCTGGAGTTTCTGATCAGCTGAAATTTCAAGAATCTCTGGAGTTCCTGTTAGCCCAATTAGCTGAAATTTTGGGAGCCCCTGGAGCTCCTGATCAGCTGAAATTTTTGGAATTTCTGGAGCTCACGATCAGCTGAAATTTTTTGGAATTGCTGGAGCCCCAGATCAGCTGAAAACCCCATTTATTTCCAGCCTCCACAGGTTTTTAAAGCTCTTTTCTTCCCCCCTGGGAGCATTTTCAGGATGAGTTTTCCTCCTGGCAGCCAGAGCTGAGTTATCACTTCCAGCCAGGAATGCTGACAGTGCTCAGCTCTGTCCCTTGCCAGAATTTTGGGAGAAAATAAAACTTTTGTGTAACTCCTGGAGCGGCCGATTCCAAGTGACTCATCCTGAGGGAAGGACTGCACAAGATGATCTAAAAATAAGGACCAGGAGAAGTTCCAGGAGATCTGTCACGGCCGTCCTGGAGACTGAAATCCTGTCTGGAAGTGGAAAACCGATCCCGGCTCATCCCAAATCATTCCTAAGGCCAGAATTCCAATGGAAAAAGCCTTCTGTGCCACTGTCCCCTCTCAGAAGGTTTTGAGAATGGTTTGAGGGTTTGGACATTTTTTGGTTCATCTTCTTCTATCTCTCCACAGCTGGATAGGCGGGAAGGGATCCCCTCTGGAATTCCTGATTCCCTTGGCTGGGAATTTTGGCACATGCTGGATTTTATCCAATCACCTGCTGGGAATCTGGGATTCCTTTCCCTCCATCTCCCTCACAATTTTTTGGGAGATCTCCCTGCTGGGCCAAGATGTCCCTGGTGTATTCCTCAAATCCTTCGGGCTGAGTAGACACCGTTCCATGATCCTGCAGGATCTGAATTCCATGTGTTCCTGGCTTTTCCTGGATCCTGCTCCAGTGGGAAGAACAAGGAAGAGGGGAGAGGAGGCTCTGCCATTTGGGGGGTCTCATCCCTGTGGTTTTGTGGGATAAGGACTCAGCAGGTGACGGAATTGATGGAACAACTCCACACCCACCCACAGGGAGGGGAAATCCTTTGCGTCCATCCAAAGATGACTTTTAAACAACACCAGGAGTATCCCAAATTCCCCACCCTCCTGTTCCATCATTTCCCTCCAACAGGGGCTGGGAATTGTGTGCCAAAATCCGCCTCCAGTTCCTACGGCCATTGTATTAATGGATTGCTGAATTTGGGATTTATTATCCCAGACATCGGGCCAATGTAAATGTTTCCTTTCCTTAAAGCCAGCAAGGATTTGTAATATTCCTACGGATAATCCTCCCCTCCAACCACATCAAGGAGAGGGCAGCGAATTCCAGAGAGGAACAGACAATTCCCACCCTGGGAGAAGCCGTTGTGAGTAATTCAGTGTTGCTCCTCTCAGTCAGATTCCAGCTTTTATCCCAGCTTTGAAGTGTCCGTGACATCCCAAAACTTTAAATGATAAATGTCAATCCTTGCGAACCCTTATCCTGCAATTCCTACAACTCCCAGTAATTATCTCATCTGGGAGCAAATGGTTTTTGTCATCGGGAACAGGAAGTCTCCTTTCTGGGAATCACAGATTGGACATCTCCCAAAGGTTAACTCTTCACTGCTCCCTTTCAAAGCTGGTTCACATCCCGGGAAATAATTTTTAAAAAATGGAATTTCTTGCTTCTCGATGGTCCTTCATGATTTTCTGGGATGGTGATCCCACAGAGTGTTGATCCTACCCCACAGAAATCCAGTTTAATTTTGGGGAGAAAACGGTCAAACTCAACAGTGATTTCAGTGGCTTTTATTCCAAGGCAGCAAATTGTGGAAATTCCCAAAGATCCAACAAATGAATCCTATTTTTCTGGGCCCTGGAATTAAGTGAGTTCATATCCACTTCACCCTTCCCTCTCTGTTTGCTTTTATTAAAAATCAGCCATTTTTAGCTAAAAAGATCTTTCACCTTGAAGGATTTAGGGAAAACATCTGGGATTGGGTTGTGGTGGCCTTGGAAAAACACCTGGAAAACCCCAAAATGACCTAAAATTGCCCCACAGATAACAAATAATACCTTTTTTTTTGTGTCCAGTTCAAACCAGTTTCACATCTGGGTGATTTGAGTCACCAGTGGGAGCCTCCACCTTCTCCAGGTTCCTCTGGAGCTGGGAATGGATTCTCCCAACCAAGGAGGATGGATCAGGTGGAGCCTCCATAAATCTTCCTTCCGAGTGAGATCTCGCTGATCCTTATAAAGTTGGAATTCTCCTCCCAGTTTTTCTCAGGTAGGCAAGGGCTGAGTGCCACAACCTCCCGTGGGGTGCTGGGAGTCATGGATTTTGTGTCCGTAATTTCGGAATTCTGTTATAGTCCCCAATTCAAATTAAATACTGAGTGGTTTAGTGACCTCCAGGTAAAATGATCCATCTTTTTTAGACCTGGATTTGTAATCCAGGCTGGAATCTCAGCAGAGAGCTCAGTCCTGATCCTCTTCCTCTTTCCAGACAGGGATTTGCTCTCCCTTTCAATTGGCATTCCCATTAAATCATCATTCCCACTAAACCAGCATTCCCTTTAAATCGGAATTCCTGGACTCTCACAGCAGGCAGAATTAAAATTCCCAGAATATCTTCTCCCAACCTCTGGAATCCACCCTGTGCTGTGGGAAGAAGTTTAAGGACAGGACTGCTGGTTGAGTTTCCTGGGATTTAACCCACCTCTGGGATGAACCACAGCCCTCATTCCCTTTTTCCCCTTACTCTGCATTTGCACAGCCCCTAATTTCTGTAATTTCCATAATTTCCATAATTTCCATAATTAGAAGCCAGAGGGATCTGTGTGGGACATTGGGATGTGGGGTTTGGAGCTGGGAATTTGAGGAATCTCCACCCCAAATGAGGGCTTTTCTGACATGGAATTAGATTAAATGAGCAGTTCAGTTTAAATTAGCAGGTTAGTTTAAATTAGAGAGCAGTTTAGTTTCAACTAACAGTTCAGTTTAAATTAGGCAGCAGTTTAAATTAGCAGTTTAGT
This sequence comes from Chloebia gouldiae, assembly GCA_003676055.1. Lineage (NCBI taxonomy): Eukaryota > Metazoa > Chordata > Aves > Passeriformes > Passeridae > Chloebia > Chloebia gouldiae. Next base: position 361,749 of record QUSF01000152.1, read on the forward strand.
TTGAATTAGCAGTTCAGTTTAAATTAGCAGTTCAGTTTAAACTAGCCAGCAGTTTAGTGTTAAACTAACAGTTTAGTTGAAATTAGCAGTTTAGTTTAGTCTAAATTAGCAGTTTAGTTTAAATTACACAAAAAAAGCCACCTCTATTTTAGGTCCCTGTAATCTCTGTAATGCCAGAGGCACAATCCCAGCCCAGTTTGGGTGGGAATGTGCTGGAAAATCCAATCTCGTGTCCCAGACTGAAATCCAATTTTTGCCCAAGGGATATTTGGGAGGTTGGAAGTGAAATCCAATTTGTCTTCATCTCCTCTGAGTTTCTCTGTGTTGGTTAAACCTTTATCCTTCCCTTCCCTTCCCTTCCCTTCCCTTCCCTTCCCTTCCCTTCCCTTCCTTCCCTCTCCAAAAGGATTTTCTTGCAAGGCTCATGGAAGGGGCCTGAGCAAACATTTGTATTGTTTAGTTCGGGTTTTTTTTTTTTTTTTCAAAGAAAATTTGGGATTTCAGAGTCATCTTGCTCTGAGGAAAGCAGGACTGTGATCCCAGGGGAAACACGGAACTGTAGGGAAAGGAGACTCCGGGAATCCTGGAATAGTTTGGAAAGGACCTTAAAGATCATCCCATTCCACCCCTGCCATGGCAGGGACAGTCCAACCTGGCCTTGGACACTTCCAGGGATCCAGGGGCAGCCACAGCTGCTCTGGGAATTCCATCCCAGCCAGGAATTCCCAATTCCCAATCTCCCACCCATCCCTGCCCTCTGGCAGTGGGAGCCATTCCCTGTGTCCTGTCCCTCCATTCCTTGTCCCCAGTCCCTCTCCAGCTCTCCTGGAGCCCCTTCAGGCCCTGCCAGGGGCTCTGAGCTTTCCATGGATTTTTTCCCTTCTCCAGGTGAACATTCCCAGCTCTCCCAGCCTGGCTCCACAGGGAAGTGCTCCAGCTCTCCCAGGGAAGGACCCAGGGGTGCTTTGGATGTCATCCCTGTGTTTTTGGATGGAGTTGGACAGAGAAGGAAAAGAGGGATCCAGACCTGGCTAAAGCCGGGATTTGGATGCAGTGCCCAGCCCAGGCCAGGCCCAAGTGAGCTCTGCTTTGAGCAGAGAATGATGGGTTTGGCCATTCCCAAACCATTCCCAGGTCATTCCCAGCTTCCCTGCGTCCCACAGGGATCCCAAGCTGCATTTCTCTCCCAGCGTTTCTCTCCCAGCGTTGCTGTCCCAGCACTTGTCTCCCTGGACACTGGGAATGTCCCGTGCCAGCCTTTCCCTGCAGGAATGCCTCCAAACACCAAGATTTCTTTGCAGCTGCACTTCCATAAAATGTTTATCAGAGAAATAATGTGAATATTCCCCCCAAATCTGGAATTCCCTCTTTTTTTCAGTGCTTCTCCTGATCCCCTTCCCATTTTAGGTGTTCCCCTCTTCCCCTGGCACCTGACCTCACTGCGGGTGCTGCCCGGATTTGGAATTGCTGCGGATTTGGAATCCTGACATCACCCAGACAATGAATTCTTCACTAAACTTGGCCCCAGTCCCCACCAGCTCCCCAAATCCAAGGATAAAGTTGCTGCGGAACGTGGCCAGAAGAGGAGGGAAACCAGAAAAACAAAACAGAATCCGAGCCTGAACCATTCCAGCGAAACTGCAGCCACCCAAAAATGCAGGAGCAGCACAAAAAGGAGCCACGCTGTGCCCTCACCAACTCCCACTCCGTAATTTGAGGAAAATGCTGAAGGTTTGGGATTTTTAAAACCCTTCTCTGGTTTCTTCAGGGCAAGGATAAAAAAAGGAGGAGAGAAAAAAAAATTCCTTGTGTTCTTTCCCTGGGTAAACAGCAGAATTCAGGGATTAATTCGGGCTGGAGGATCCTTTCCCTCAGTTGGTTTTTCTCCCTGATTTCTAATTTTGTTCTTTGGGAGAGCAGGAACTCCTAGTGGCACAGGAAAGGGATATTTGAGCTGATCCAGGGGAAAATTCCTGGTGTTTTGGATGAGAAATGGATGAAATCGAAGTGCTGGGGAGGGAAAGTTGTCCTTTAATCATTCCTTTAATTATTCCAGGGAGACGATGCCTCTGCTGAGGAATTTTCCTATTCCCTGGGAGAGGAGTGGGGGAAAAGCAAAAGGAAATCTCTGTGCTGAGTTATTAAGGATGAACAACAATCGGTGAGCTTTTCCTCGGGAAAATGGGATTGGGAACAGTGTTTGGATTCCATCGAGAATCCCAGTGTGGCTGTGGAGCCTGAGGGACTCCAAAGTTCAGATGTTTCCATTTTTCTCCATGGGACAGATGGAATTCCCCATCATTCCCCACAGCTTAATAGGCAAATAAACCCCACAGAATCCTGGGAAATGTAGTTAACTTTGGGAATTTTCCTGCGCTGGAACAGATTCCATCAACTTTTCTCTATAAAGGTATTTGGTCCTGAACTATTTTAAAATAAATTTCAATTCTGAGGATAAAAATTCCACATTTCTTGTTAAAGTCAGGAAAACTCCTAAAAACAGTATGGATGAATTCATTTTCTTTTCAAAAACATTGGAAAACCCTGAGGAGATGCTCATGCCATTCCTAATTATTTTAAGAATTATTTTTTTCCTTCTTTTAGAGCTGCCCATTTTGATTATGCTTTAAAAATGAAATTGAAAATTGAAATTAAATTGAAATTAAAAATAAAAATCCGTTTAAAACTGTAAAGACCAGTCCTGGCTGCTCAAATTGGGAATGTGAAGGGAATTTTGGTTATCTGTAGAAGATGGAAAAAAAGTTTTGGGATAGGAGAAGAGAATTTCCATCCCAAATCCATTGTGAGCTTCTGCCAGGCACTGATGATTGATTTCCTTGGAAAACCATAGGGAGGATTTTACTGAGGAGATGCAAAATGTGCAGGAAAAAATAAAACACAGGGAAGCCGTGGGCTGATCCCAAGCCTTTTTTCCATGTTGGGATTTGATGTCCAGCTGTTCCTTCAGGATAAAACCTTCCATTCTCACTTTGGGGTGATTTTCCCTGGATTTCAGGCATTCCAATTCCACCACGAGCACCCTGAGGGATGCCTGGAGATGCTCCAGGATAAATGTGGGACAAATTCCCAGCTGATGGAGCTGGGAGAGGGGCTCCAGAGGGATCTTCTGGCTCTGCACAATTCCTGGGGGCAGCAGGGGGGTTGGAATCTGCTCCCAGGGAACAAGGGTTGAGATGAGAGGGAACAGCCCCAGGTTGTTCCAGGGAAGGGTTAAATTGGATATTTGGGATAATTTCTCCATGGAAAGTGTGGTCAAGTCTTGGAATTTCCCAGGAGGGTTTGGAGTCCCCATCCCTGGAGGTGTCCAAGGAATTCCTGGATGTGGCACTTGAGGCTGGGGTGGGGATCAGGCACAGTTTGGACTTGGTGATCCCAGGGATCTTTCCCAGCCTTAACAACCCTGGGATTCTCTCTGCTATGATTCCATAACCACAAATTTCTATATAAATACAAATTTTTCCTTGCCCCAATCTCCACAGGATTTTATCCATCCTTTATCCTTAAATCCCTGCTGGAAATCTTTGTGTTGGCACTGGGATTTTTAGGGATGTGGATATCCCTGTTTGTGCAGGTCTTTGTGGACCTTCAGGACTGCAATTCCTTGGAATTGTCCCTTTTCCATTCTTCCATGCAGGTGAAGCTCCCAAGTGCAGCTGGATGAAACTCCGGGCTGGGACAGTGAGCCTGGAATTAAAGCTGGATAAGGAGACCCAAACACGGCGTTGGAGAGGGTGGAAGGAGCATCCCAGGGAAAGTGGGAATTCTCCCATTTCCTAAACAATTCCAGCTCCAGCTGCGCCATCCTGGGATGGAGAAAAGGCTCCCAACACTCAGCTGAACTTTCCGGCCTTTTTAAGGAGCGGCCACTGCTTTATTTACTGCTCTTGGAAGGGCGGGAGAGCCCCGGCTCCCGTCCAAAATCCAGGCGGGAATAATGGCCCCAAAGAGCAACTTGAACTCGGAGGAGCCTCTTCACTCCCATCTTTCTCCTTTCCTGGAGCTGAGCGCAGCCTGAATCCGTCAGAATCCCTGGCACGGATCCTTATCTTTGCCATCGGCATCCCGGACTTTTCTTGCTGACAAAAGAGGAATATTTACGCCAGGAGGCTGTGGGAACACGGCATTCCCCCCTGGCACAAATAAATCATGGCACAAACATGATCTGGATCTGCAGGGAATGGACAAATCCATAAAATCCCCTGGATGGAGAGGGTCAGATCCCGGGCTGCCAATCTTGGCTGACACGGGGAACAGGAGGATCTATTCCAAGAAATTCCTGAAGCTCCCAGCTCCCAGTCATGCTCCTCAGTAAATATTGGGATTACTGGCATTAAGTGCTAGAGAATTAATTGCTGCCATTATTGTGGATCAGCTGTGATCTCAGCATGGCTAACGCAGATTTTATTCCCCTCCCAACCGGAATTTTTAACCCCTAAACATCATATTAAATTATTTCATTCTAATTATTAATTAGATCATTATTAGACCTATAGAAATACAATTAAAATATCATTTAAAGGTGCCGAATGCCATTTTCAGGAAGAAAGTTCTGAAAATCCGGCTGTTGAAAATTCCAAGCCTTTCAAGTGTTGCCAATCCCAGAAGTCAAAAAGAGGGAATAAAGGCTGGCTTTGGGAATGTGTGTGAAGCCATTGTTCTCTGGCTGTCAATCAGCAGCAGCCTGTGGTTCCCGACAATGGAATTGTTTTCCAAAGTTTCCCAAAGTTTACTCTGCAGAGTCATCGCAGCCTCGTGAAATCCTACTCCCGCTGTTGCTGTGGTTGGGAAATAAACCAGGGAGAATTCTCCTTGTTTTCCTCACGGCTGCAGCTTCAGGATTTGCCCTCGGTGAGTGCTGGGGGATGCAGCTTTAATAATCCCAAATCCTATTAAAAAAAAAATTATCTGAATGGTCATTTCAAAATCTTTTATCAATCCACAGAATCCATGGAGTTTGTTGGATATTGTTCATTGAGAATTAAAAAAAAAAAATTATTTAAGCCGCTTGTGCCCAACTTTTCCATCAGAGGAGGTTTAGTTCAGGAGCATCCCACTACTGGAATGCAAAGGAGAGCTTGGATTGGGAATGAAATGGAATTTGGGATCATCACAGTTCATCGTTCCTGTCATGGGATCCCAGAATGGTTTGGGTGAGAAAGCACCTTAAGGATGATCCCAATCCCATCCCATTCCATGGGCAGGGACACCTCCCACTGTGCCAGGCTGCTCCAACCTGGCCTTGGGCACTTCCAGGGATCCATGGGCAGCCACAGCTGCTCTGGGAATTCCCAATTCCCAGTATCCCACCCATCCCTGCCCTCTGGCAGTGGGAGCCATTCCCTGTGTCCCGTCCCTCTATCCCTTGTCCCCAGTCCCTCTCCAGCTCTCCTGGAGCCCCTTCAGGCCCTGGCAGGGCTCTGAGCTCTCCTTGGAGCTTCTCCGCTCCATGGGAACATTCCCAGCTCTCCCAGCCCTGGAGCAGCTCTGGGGCCTCCTCTGGATTCACTTCCAGCAATTCCACGTCTTTCCTAGAAACCCCAGAAGAGGTTGAGGTTTCCCCCATAATTTTTTTTTTTTTTTGACTGACTCTGACTTATGGAAACCAAAGTTCTTTGTGACTCCACAGCACTTTTCCCAGACTTTCCACGGGATGTAGTGGGAATAGTCCCAGTTTGGGCTGGAATTCTCTGATGGAAGCACAGTCAGGTAGGATGAACATTTGGAGCCGGCAGCTGATTATCGAGGAACCCACAGGGAGCTCGGAGCCACTGGAGGAACTCTGCCCACCTTTTCTATCCTTTGGCATTGTCCAACCCAAATTCCAAACACTCCCTGCTGTGAAGCTTCATCCATGGAGAAAATCCAGCATTTCAGAGGATCACAGAACCAATTCTATTGGAAAAAATAACCTCTGAGATCCTGGAATCCAAGCTGTGACTCCTTTTGTTGCACGTGGGAGCTGTGGAATTGCAGGGAATTTTGTGGGATCTACCTGTGCTTGGTTGTGATTAAGGGGAGAAGGGAAGCCTGAACTCTGCTTCCAGACCAAACATCTTGGGAATCATTCCATTTTCCAAAGGGGATTCAGGATGGGAATGTGCTTGAGAATGGAGGAGGTTTTGTTGTGCCAGCAGGGAGCAGTGACAGGAATTCCAGGGAGAGCTGGCACTGCATTCCAATAATTAAATATTTATGGAGAGGTGACACGAGGTCTCTGAAAACACCTTTGGCTTTCCCTTCGCCTCATTAAACCCTTGGCATTCCCTGGATTCAGCCCAAGGAGCTGCCAAAAGCCTGGAATGGGGGGAGAGTCGGGTGGCTGGGAGGGAGCACAGCAACCTCATTGCCCCGAGGCTTCATCCTCATCCTCATCCTCAGGAATGATTGGGAAATCTCCATGGATTCTTCTTGGCCAAAGTCTGGGAAAATGGAGCAGAACGAGGCAGGAAAGGTCTGGCCAGTGTAACTTCCTTAGTTTAATTTCCCCTCTCATCCCTGGAGCTCCAGGAATAAGGAATGCCAGGATCTCCATTCCATCCCTTTCCAGCTGCACCAGAGAATTTGGGAATAAAGAAGCCCTTGAGGGGCACCGAAAGGAGAAAACCAGAAGGATTTTCCTCCTGGAAGTGCTCAAGGCCAGCTTGGATAGGGCTTGGATAGGGCTGGGAGCACCCTGGGATTGTGGGAGTCCCTGCCCATCCAGGGGGTGGAATGGGATGATCCTTAAAGTCCCTTCCAACCCAAACCATGCCAGAATTCTGGGACCCTCATTGCCCTGCATCCATGGATTTGATGGAGCATCACAGTCCTGGCTTCCTGACCCCAAAACACAAAATGGTCAGAAGGGCTGGAATTAGGGGGTGTTTCAGCTCTCTTCCATCCCAAGCTGTTCTAGGATTACATGGATATCTCGGGAAGCACCCAGGACGAAGATTTGGTGTGGCAGGACTTTTCTTATCTGTGAAACTCCATTAATGATTCCCTAGGGCGAGGAAAATGCTCCCTAAAAATTCCACTGTGAACTCCAGCCCAGTCCTGAAGTTTAACATTGCCAGAGGTCGATGTTCTCCAACTCCACAGGATCACAGCTTGAAATAAATGGAAAACCAGGGGAATATGGGAGAGGAAAAACAGTCCTGAATAAATGATGAGGATTTTGCTGTTCCATCCATGCAATCCCCTTTGGGATGGTTAAACAATCCCTTTGTCCCACACTTTTCTGCTTGGGGCAGGAATTTTTAATTAGGCATAGCGGGCATGGAGTTAATGAGTAAAGAGGGGAAAATTAACTTCCAGGGGCTGGGATACAGCAGGGACACAGCAGGGACACAGCAGGGACAGGGCTCCCAGCTCAGCTTGCCTGATCTCAGTCCCAAGGTCAGGATTTGATAAAGCATGAATAAATACCGAAGGAGAAAAATCAGGAATCTGTGCCTGGAATTGGAATTCGGAGTTTGGAGAAGGGATTTTTCCATCTCTCGGTCTCCTCTGCCTGATACAGGCAGGGAAAATGTGCAGATTCCTCAGGAGTCTGATGCAAAGACAAAAATCAGGATGCAAAAGGAGTTGGTGATCCAAGCGGATCCCAGAATCATGGAATGGTTTGGGTTGGATGGGACCTTAAGGGTGATCCGGTGCCACCTCTGGATGAGCAGGGACACCTCCCACTGTCCCACGTTTCTCCAAGCCCCATCCAACCTTGGGCACTTCCAGGAATCCAGGGGCAGCCACAGCTTCTCTGGGCAACCTTTTAAGAATTGCATTTTAACCCTTTATAAAACAGATTTAACATTTTAATTTTTTAATTTAATTTCTTCCTTCATTACAAAAGGGTAAAAAAAAAAAAGGACAATAAATTTTAAAATAACCCCAACTCCACACCAAAACTTTTTTTTTTTTGTTTTTACTTCCATATATTGGAAAAATCGGAAAGAAATAAATTGCTTATTAATTTAAATGTTTTAATTTGTCCCAGCGAGACACTTTAAAGGATAAAATTGAAAAAGAATAATGGAATTGTTTGGGTTGGAAAGATCCTAAAGCCCATCCTGTGAGCCTGGTTTAGTTAGTCTGAGCTTAATTACACCCTGCTTCAGAATCATCTCAATCCACTCTTCCATAAACATCCCGGAATTCCCATCTGGGCCTCGATCAGCTCCATGGAGCAGGATGGATAGATGTAAAATCAAAGCTAGGACTAAAGGTAAAGCTCACAGGGCTCCCGATGTGCAAATCTGGGACACTGAGATGATTTTTGGGATCACTGGGGATGGCTTTGGGCTGCAACAAAGAATTTCAAGTTGGATTTAGTGTGGGAAAAGCAGGATAAAATGTGGATAATGGGGACAAGAGGAAAAAGAAAGTCCGAGTGTCTCCTTTTCCTGTCAGGATTCCTCTCCAACCTGGATCCAGCTGGATGTGGCAGGATGTGTGGAAAGGGTCAGAATAATCTGGGAACAATTGGGATACCTGGGAATAAATTTCCAACTTCACCATTTGCTCTTTAGGACATGCAGAATTCCCTGGTTTTTCTGTTTCCCCACTTAATCTTTGATGACAAAACCAGTCCCAAATGCCACCAAAGGAAAATTCTAATTAATAAATATGAATATGGATAAAAAATTCATGGAGTTTTTCCTTGGAGGAGGGAGGAGAAACCAGGATTGGGTTTGGGTTTTCCACACCCAGGAGGGTGAGACTCTTCTTGTCATCCTAAAGCAGCAGAGATTTGAGGGAAAATCCTATGGGGTGGGATTTTTCTGGATGTTTCTGCATCCTACAGGACCTGATCCTATTCTTTACACACAATTCATGGATGAATTCCCTGACCTGGATTTGGGAATGGAACAGGCACAACCACAGGCAAGTGGGAAATGGAAGCTCAGGGATGAATCCCAAATTTCCAATCTTTTTCCTAAGAGGTCTGATCCTCTCCAGGTTCCTGAGCCAGGGGAAAGATGGGGAGGAGAATAAGGAGCTGGAATACAAATCCCGGAAAAATCCATGTTCGGGAATCTGAACCATCACGAACTTCCAAGGGATTTTCCACCAGCAGGAGGAGGGATGTGATCACAGCCTGACTGTGACAAGTGGAAATAGCAGGTGGGTTTTTAGGGAATAATGAAAATATTTTGGGATCAGGTGAAAATTCTGTGACTGGGAGGAAGGGAGGGGTATCCAGCAGAAATGGAGAGGGAAGATCCCGAAGGAAGGCGGAGTGAAATCCGGAGTCACACAAGGTGGCAGTGCAGATTGCCAGCAGGGGCTTGGGGACATTGGGAAAAGGATAAAAATATCCCATGGGATCAGATGCAACAGGAGAATCCAGGCATTGGCTGCTGGTGGAATTCCAGACAGGAATTCTGCTTGGGCGACTCTGCTGCATTCGGAGTCCACAGGACAACACACAGGTCAATTCCTAATTGGATTAACGAACACCATTTCCTGATCCAGTTGGGTTCTACCCAGAACTGATCAGACTTTTCCATCGTCACTCCTCGGACACCATCACTAGGATGGGGCTGAGGGCAATTAAGCCTCAAGGAACACGGACAAATTCCAAAATTTTGGATCCACTGCTTGGATCTGATAGCCGGGGGCTCATGGAATGAGCTCCATGCAGGAGAGGAACATCCCGGTGATTCCTAGCAAATCTGGATGCTGTGGAATCCCAGAACCCTGCAGTGGTTCGGGTTGGAAGGGATCATCTCACTCCAGGTCCTGGATATTCCGATTGTATTAGGTTATGAGGAGTTTGGAGCTCAGCTGGGAATGTTCATCCTGGAGAAAAGGAGCTCCAGTGGCACCTTCTGGGACAGGAGGGGGCAGCCGGAGGGAATTGGGATCTGCTCCCAGGGAACAGGGACAGGAGGAGAGGGAACGGCCTTAAGGTGTTCCAGGGAAGGGTCAGTTGGATATTTGGGATCATTTCTCCATGGAAAGCCTGCTGAAGCATTGAAACTGCCCAGGAGAGTTTGGAGTGCCTGCCCCTGGAGCTGCCCAAGGAATTCCTGGATGTGGCACTCGGGGCTCTGGTGGGCTCAGGCACAGCTTGGACTCGGGGATCCCGGAGATCTTTTCCAGCCTCAGCGATTTTAGGATTCTCCGGATGCAAAAGCCACTTTTCCCATCTCCGTTCCTCCTCCACGCCCTCCAGCTCCTCCCTCAGCCCTGCCAAAACTCTCCAGGTCAGTTTAGAAACTCCAGGAGAGGATTTTCCTGGGGTTTAATCCCAAACTCCTCAGGATTTTTAGGAAGCAACCCACTCCCAGTTCCAGCACATCTGAGGGTGGAGCAACTTGGAAGGAATTGTGGGCAGCTGGGAATGACCTTGCAGGGACATGAGGAGCTGCCCAAGCAGGAGATGTGTGAAAATCCACCAGAAAACACTTGAAAAACCTAACCCAGGACAAGTTTCCACCATCTTGGTAATTTTAATATTTATAATTTTAAGGCTCAGCTCCTACAGAGGGACCTAAAGGAAGATTTCCCCTGGAATGAAGGATCTTCGCACTTAATTCTCCAAAATTTTGGGATGCTGAACAAGAAACAGGATGATGAGAAAACAGTGGGAATGATCCCTTTCAGGGATGTGTCACTGATGCCATCACGGCATCATCCCGTGGGAATGGGATGCAGGAGAGCAGGGAAAAGTTTCTCCTTTTGAAATTACCAGCAGAACCTTCAGCGCTTCATACACAGAAATCCAGGAAAGACATCAAAGAGGGAATAAAAACAGGAAAGAAAATCCAGAAAAAACAACTTTATTTCTTCCCAGCTTTTTATTTCTTCTCAGCTTTGTCCTAGCTTTGGAATTCAACCCCCACAAATTATTTCAGGGCTGTTTTCCTCACATTCCCATTCCTGGCTCAGGATAAATCCCTAATTTGTTGAAAGCTGGATGGACAAATTGGGGCAGCAGCAGCAGCAGCACAAGTTGAGAGTTTTTGGGAGGAGCTTGGGAAGGCTCCAGAAGCCCTGAGAGATTCCAATTTTTCTGCTCCGCTTCTGGAAGCGGAACTTCACTTTTGGTTGCTCGCTCTGGATTTGGCTGCCAAAAACACACAAGGAAAATAATAAAGAAGCAAAACAACTCCGTGGGCTCGGGTTTCTGGGTGGTGACGAGGCCAATTTGCGTAAAACGTTTTGATCCCGCGTCGTTCCTTGGGCTGGGGCCACGGTTTGTGCTGGGAGAGAGCTCCAAGCGCCGCTCCAGAGGCGTCCCCTCGAGGGCCGAGGTGGAGACAGCCCGGCACACAAAGGAAAGGGAATTTATAAGGAGAACTGGCTGCTGGAAAAGAGGGAAAGAGCGTTTCAGGGAATTCTGGGGTGTGGCCAGCAAAAAGGGAGGTGAACAGAAGGAAAACCAGGCTTAGGCGATTTTTTTTTGGCTGATACGGGACTAAGATAGGGAAAAAAAATGGGATTGTTTGGAATGAAATCAGAATTAATGGGGTTTAATCAGGGAATCAGCTCCAAGTGCTAAAATAGGATTGGGTTTGTGGAGGAGCTGCTCCTTCCAGCGAGATGCAGCACTGGGAAGTTGGATGGAGGGATGGATGGATGATGGATGGATGGATGGATGGATGGATGATGGAGGGATGATGGATGGATCAGGAGGGGTTTCCTTACACCAGGAGTGGGAGGTTTTCCCAGTGGTCGCTGAGCTGTCACATCCCAGGGCTGGGATTTTGCCAGGATCTGCAGGACACCCCCTGGAAGAAACCCCCTGTGTCAGGACACCTCCCACTGCCCCAGGCTGCTCCAACCTGGCCTTGGGCACTGCCAGGGATCCAGGGGCAGGCACAGCTTCTCTGGGAATTCCATCCCAGACCCTCCCCACCCTCCCAGGGAAGGATTTTTCCTGATATAAAATTTCCTTGGTTAAATTTTATTTTGCTGGATTTCCCTGTTTATTCCTCTTTTTTTTATTTTTTTCCTGTCACCTTATTTTATTCCATGGCCATCCAAAAAGGAATCCTCACACCTTGGGACTGGAGAGCCCCACAAATGGATTTATATCCAAAAAGCCCAAACATCTGAGAATTTTCCTTAAATGAAAAAAGAGCTGCACGCAGCTCAAAGGATGTTCTGGGAGTTTTACAGGATTATCCCATTCTCTCCGGGCAGGAGGAACATTCCCTTCTGCTGGCTCCACGTCCATTTTCCAATTCCAAATTTAATTGCTGGGGAGCCCAGATAAGATCAGGTGAGACTGGGAGGGCTCAATTTTATGGGAATTTCCAAACCAGGACTGTTCTGCTTCCAGGTTTGGAAGATAATGGGTATTTCCAGACATTTCATTCCAATCCCTGGAGTTCCGTGTGCCAGGACAGGAAAATATGGATTGGGAGAAGCTCTGCAGACATGGAAAGGATTTATCAGAGTGTGGGAAAATTAAGGAATATTTTCCTCCGGCGTCACTTTGGAGGAGATATTCCCGGAGCTGTGTCCCAGCTCCCAAGTGCCCCATCCAGTCTCTATTCCCTGGTTCAGTCCTTTTCCCATGGATCTCATCGATGTGTGGGATTTTGGCAGCTTAGTTATGATTTGGGAACAAAATATTTGGACAACAAAGCATCCAAAAAGAAAAATTCCCTGTGCTCTTCATCATTCCCTGCTTCCATCCCAGGCTGAATGGCCACATTCCTGAGTTTTGACAGGGACAAATGACTTTCCAGGGATTTGGAGTTTGGGAAATTCTGACCACTGTCCTCAAAGTTATTTATGGAAAGTTTATTCAGTATTTATTTATTTTTATATATATTATATCTATAATTATTAATTATATATTATAATATATTATATATATAATTTATATTATATATATTATATATATAATGTATATTATATATAATTAATATATATTATAATATATGTTATAATATATATTTTATGTTTATATTATTTTATATTATTCTATTCAGCAATCAACTCCTCCTATGGGATCTGCTGGAAGATGGGGAGGAAAAACCAGGAAAGGGTCAAACTCTGTGGTTTTTTTCCTTTTTTTCCCCTCTTTTTCATTTTCTCCCTGTTTTTCTTCCTCTTCAGCCTTGACAGTTGGTGCTGCTGAAGGGAAAACACTGAATTTAGGGGAATTTGATCCTGTTCTTCTCCAAGACCCAAAGTTCCATCCCTAATCCAAGGTTTCTCGAGGATTATTTGCAACAGGCCACTCAGAGAACTTTGTGGACCAATCCCTAGAAACGTCCAGGGCCAGGCTGGACAGGGTTTGGAGCAACCTGGGATAGTGCCACTGGAATGAGGGAATCTTTTAAATCCCTTCTGACCTCAAATATTCTGGAATTCTCTGCTTTTCCATGTGTTCTCCAAAGGCTGTGTTGGAGTGTTTTCCCATATTCTTTGTGCTGATGGATGTGTGGTTGCTTCCAAGCCCAAGGCAGAGTCCTGGGACTTCCCAAGTCCCAGGGAATTTCCCCTTTGCCAGGAGCTGCAGTGGGATGAAGCCAGTCAGGCTCTGACCATCCCACTCCAATCCCCCCTGGATAACCTGGGGAAAATCCTTGGAAGATGAGAGACAGAGGAAGATGGAGTTTGGAAGGCCTCTAAAAGGAAGAGGTCACCTATAAACTTCAACACTTTCGGAGTCACAAGAAGAGACAAACCCCCTGTGTTAGACACCACAAATCCATGGAAAAAGGAATGTGCCATTAAAAAAGATAATTCCAAACATCCCTGTATTTATTCCCTGTATTTCCACATGTTTTTTCTTTTCCCCACTCCATAGCTCCACGGTGCCACTTGTCATGCGGGAGTCCTGCAGCCTCAGGATTTGTGGCTGGAAAAAAACAGGATCCAAACTAGGATTTAGGCAGGGAGGGAGAGAAAACAACTGTTTAATGAAATCTGGGATCTTGCGGAAGGAAAGGGAACTTCAGGATGTGTGAGCAGAGGAGAGGAGAGACAGGAGGAAGGAAAAGAAAAGGAAAACTTACTCCAAGCCCAGATAAAATATTTCCCCCCAGCTGGAATTTCTCAGAAGGAACAATGCTGGGCCAGCTCCCGTTCCAAAGCAGAAATAAAGGGATCAGTTAGGAATAAAAATAGAGGAATGTTGTCTGGAAAAGTCCGACGTGGCATTTCCCTGTGGATGCTCCACGCTGACCACGGCCAGGCTGGGCCCTGCAGGAGATGGATGCAGGGTGACAGCCCCACGTCCCTGCCAGCCACTCACACAGGGACACTCTGTGCATTCCTGGCAGCTCTGGAATGCCCTCGGGAATTGGTCTGGCCACTCCACTCTATTTAAATCCAGGCAATGGCCTGGTTTTCCGTACCCTCGTTGTTCCCGGTGTTTTCTTTCTGCGCCTGGGCTGTTTACCAGGTTTGAGGGCTCGACCAGCACAGGGGGTGTTGGGCCAAGCAGGAGTTATTTTGGAGATCCACCCCGCTGGCTGCAGGAATCCAGAGGGAAATTCCGTGCTCCGGTTTGAACTCGTCCCCAGGGATGGCTCCGTTTGCACAGGTGGGACGCTGGGATTTGGGGAGCTTGGGGGGAAAACAGGGATCACCCACCCTGGGAGCGCTGAGAGGCATCGGTAGGGTCTGGGAATGTGCCCGATTCCTGATTTTTATAAGGACTGGGATATTCTTTGGCTCTGTGGAGCATGGAGGGGCAGTTAATGGGAGGGGACTGCTCTGATCACCTCAGGATTAGAGGGATCTCCTCAGGGATTGGGAGAGCAGGAACATCTCCAAACTTTGGTGTGATCCAGGCATGATGCCTTTGGAAATATCCATAATTTTGTTCCTGGTTCCTCCACAACCTCTCACTTGTGGGAATCCAGGACACCCCTCTGGCTGCCCTGGGTGTCTCCAGACCCTGGCAGGGGGCTCGGAGACCTTGGCACGAAGTCAAAAACACCTGTGGGTTCCATTTTAGCCCGTGGAAAAAACGGCCAATTCTGTGTGAGGAATTACAAACCACAAGGGTTTGAGTTAATGTAACACAGGGTGAAAACGTAGAATTTTGGGTTTTTTTATAATGGAGTTCAGGAGGCAAGATGGAGGAGTTTGGGTGTGTCTTGACCTTCTTGTCCTCCATCTTTCACTGTGATGGTGACAATTTTTTATTGGATTAGAGTAGAGACGCACTGTCCAACATAGGTGATGGGTATTGGGAATTAATCATGAATAAAGCACTCGTAGTTTTTAGTATAAAATGTAAACACCGCCCTGGAGGACAGACAGAATTCCACGACCCGACTTGCTAGGCAGGGCTTGGCAGGTCAGATAAAGAATGTTCTAGATAAGAGAAAATAAACAACCCTGAGAAACAAAACTGATGCATCCGGACTTCCTCTTTGGCTGCGGGGCTGGGAGGAAAAGGATTTTTATGATCTCGGGGTCATCTTGACCACAGAACCCCGAGACTCACTCTGAGGAGGAACAAAGAAATTCCTCAGGATTCTGTAGGACTGAGGGACAGCTGAACCCATAAACCCCTGAACCCTGAGAGCTGGGATGTAAAAGATAAGAAAAGACACTGAAGATAGGAGTGGGGATTTGTGTGGCTTTGGATGGGCACAGATTTACGGAGTGCGAGGAAAGATTCCTGAAATCCCCGCCCCAGTCTCCCCAGGCAGCAGGGATTTGGACTGGGACACTTTTATCTGGATCCGGATGGGGACATTTCCATTTGGATTTGGATTGGGACATTTTTATCTGGATCCAGATGGGGACATTTCCGTTTGGATCTAGATTGGGACATTTTTATCTGGATTTGGATGGGGACATTTTTATCTGGATCCGGATGGGGACATTTCCATTTGGATTTGGACTGGGACACTTGTACCCGGGTTTGGATGAGGACACCTCTGTTTGGATTTGGATTGAGACATTTTAACCTGTATTTGGATGAGGAAATTTCCATTTGGATTTGGATGGAGACATTTCCATTTGGATTTGGATGAGGACACTGCTACTTGGATTTGGATCAGGACACCTCCACCTGGATTTGGATGAGGACATTTCTGTTTGGATTTGGATGGGGACATTTTTATCTGGATTTGGATGGGGAAATTTCCATTTGGATTTGGATGAGGATGTTTCTATTTGGATTTGGATTGGGACATTTTTATCTGGATTTGGATGGGGACATTTCCATTTGGATTTGGATTGGGATATTTTTATCTGGATTTGGATGAGGACATTTCCATTT
>QUSF01000152.1:382952-410191 GCA_003676055.1 Chloebia gouldiae
ATGATTATCGGGAGCCAATCCCAGGGAACATCCATGGGTTTCTCCCCTTGAGGCGAGGCACGGCTGAGCTTTGTTCCTTGACAGCTCAGCCTGGATTAAGGAGCCGTTAATCCCGAGGTGGGGATTTGTGAGCGGAGCCCCAGGACGTGATCCCTTGTAAACAGCTCATTAAGGACTTTACATCTCCCAGGTTTTTTTCCCTCTGGCTTTTCCCTCCCACACTCCCAGCCTGGTTAATTCCCTCCATCACAGGCGTTGTAAGAGGATCCCGAAGCCATGCCCGGGATATTTTTAAACCTCCACAGCTGCCAGCTCATTTTAAAGTCCCGTTTTAAGGCTGGTTCATCCTTGGCCTTCATAACTTTGCATAACCTGTGGCTGGAATTCCCTGCTGTTCCCTCTGGGATACGAGAGAGACACGGAACTGATCCAAAGGCTGGAGCCCTCTGCTCTGGAGCCAGGCTGGGAGAGCTGGGAATGTTCACCTGGAGAGGAGAAGCTCCAGGGAGAGCTCAGAGCCCCTGGCAGGGCCTGAAGGGGCTCCAGGAGAGCTGGAGAGGGACTGGGGACAAGGATGGAGGGACAGGACACAGGGAATGGCTCCCACTGCCAGAGGGCAGGGATGGGTGGGAGATTGGGAATTGGGAATTCCTGGCTGGGCTGGAATTCCCAGAGCAGCTGTGGCTGCCCCTGGATCCCTGGCAGTGCCCAAGGCCAGGCTGGATCACCCTGTTTTTCTGATCCATGGTTGGAACCAGTTGACTTTTAACCTTCCAAGCCCAACTATTCCCTGATTCCACAATAAAATTCCACAATAAAATGGATAATGCAGCAATTTTCACTCATTCCTGTATCACTCTGGTGTCACATCAGGGCTGGGAATGTTGTCCTTGCCCAGCTGGATCTGCCTGGACTTTTCCATCCCTGGATTTTCCTCTCTTGGAAGGAGCTGCTGAGTTTTTCTCCAGGCTGCCTGCAGTGGGAATAAGATGTTTTATGGAAATTAACTGCCTTAAATAAACACTCCCTGGGATCCAGGAGCTCCCAGCAGAGCCTCATTCCCAAAATCCACTAAAACAACATTGAGGCAAAAAGAGAGCAGGAAACACTCTGGAAAAATGGGATAAACACTGTGAAAGTTGATTTTCCTGCTGTTTAATTGAGGGAATAGGTGGGGACATTGCCCAGCTCAAACTGCTTCCCATCCCTCCCCTCCACATTTCCTAGGCTGGGATTTCCTTCCATCGGATTCTGGGGAATTCCTGCTATGCTAAGTGCTCTCCTGGCATGGAGAGGAGGAATCCCGGAGGGATTTTTGTTTGCAAACATTCCCTGGCTGTTGGAATAATGTTACAGTGATGGCTTTCTGCCAGGTGTCAAAAATGCCTGGCACAGCTGGAATTCCGTGTGGAACTCCACGTGTTTCCCCGTGCTTTGGACTATTCCAGCACAAGCTGAAAAGATGATTGTTTTGGGGATTTTTTGGTGGGTTTTTTTTGGTTTTTTTTTCCTTCCAGAAATATCCTATGGAATAACAACTTGGACCTTTCCCAGGAAATGCAATGGCTTTGCCTGGATTAAGGAATGCCAGCATTAGCCCATCCGGGATGCAGGGATATGAACTTCAGACTGGGAATAGAAACTGCTGGATGCACTTTTATCCAGAAGAACAAGGCTGGGAGGGAATTCCAGTTCCACTGGCAGCCAGGCTCTCCCAGGACACGCGGACTCTCCAGACTCTTGTGGGAACCCTGGATCCCGAGAATTTTAGACTTTCTGTGCTAACAGACACTGCCTCCCAAGAAAACACTGCATTGAACCTGAAACTGTAAAAAAAAAAATCCCAAAATTAAATAATAAAACTAAGAACAGAAGTGAGCAGTTTAAACAAAATCATCCTACAACACATAGTAGAAAACTTAAAATTTAAAGATTCAGAATGTAGTAATATGTATAAAACAAGATAGAAGTTTTAAAACAGAATCTAATACTTCTTCTTCACAAGTTTAAATAGTATTATATAATTAAATTAGAAGTCCACATTACAAACCACAAGTAGTTAGTCATTAAGTTAAAAGTAAAAAGAATTTAAGTATCATTTCTTAATTAGATAATCTATCCTTTAAAAAAAACCTTATAAAGAAAAAGATACAACTCCATTTTTTAATTTGTTAAAGTTCGATGAAACTCACAATTCGTAAAACCATAGCATAAATAAAAGCAAATAAACATCGAAGTCCAAACAAAAAATACCATCTCACACATTTAATCCCAACCCCAAAAAAAACCCCAAAAAAACCCCAAAAACCACAAACAAAACCAAAAACACAAAACAAAACAAAACAAAAGAAAACCACACACACACACAAAAACCCCAACACAACACCAAAAAATACCCAACCGAAACCAAACCTCCACACCTCTCAATTTCCAGGGATATTTTCCTGTTTTTGGAGGGATGGGGTGCAAGAGCTGAGCTGTGGGATGAACAATTCTCAATCATAGGAAGGGCCTTGGGGAAATGGGATCTGCCAGAACCTGCAGCCCTTGGAATACGGGGATATCCCAAATCCCAGTGGGAAAGGCAGATTTAGCATCAATCCGTGTTCTGTGCTTGATTTCCGGAGGAAATTCCAACTTCAGCAGGTCTTGGATTGGCCCATTTGGGAATCACCAGGAAAACCACGTCCAGTCAGAGCTGGGAAAAAACCCTGGATGGATCAAATCAACCTCGAGGTGGAGCTGGGATGGCTCCAAGGCATTCCAAAATGGACCGGTGGAGGTTATGGAAAATCATTCCCTATCTCCCATCTCTCCCTGGTGCTGGAAAAAGTTGAGCTGGAATATTCCTAATCCTGGGAATAAAAGTAGGTCCTGATCTGCCTGGATGGGCATGATCTGGTCTCCTTTCCTTTCTCCTCTACTTTTCCAAGCGATGAGGGAAAAATCCCTGCTCTGGGCTCACCTGGCTCATTCCAGTCCTTTCTGCTCCTGCAGGAAGCCGAGTCCCTCTGGTTTATGGAGCTCTGATGTGGAATTCAGAGTTATCCCAGCCTGGAATGTTGTTTCATGAGAAAACCTGGATCCCATGGATGAAAACTTCCTGGGGAACCTGGACCTACCTGGCTGCACCACTGGTGCCAGTCCCTGACCCACTGCACTATGACTTGGGAGGTCAGGAAATGGAAAACCCTGGAATAACCTTAGGATTGGTTCGTTGCCCTCCATAGAAAACTCCTTCCGTGAGGTCACCTTGATTCCTGAGTGTGGGGATTTTGGAGAGAACTTTGGATGAGTTAGAGACGGGACCTCTGAGTGGTTTTTGACGATGGGATTTGTTTTCTTATCCTCTACACAGGCAGGAAGGCTGAGCTCAGCTCACATCTTCACTGCGTGTCTCAGAAGGTCACAAGCCCCTCATTACAAACCTTTTAAGGATTTATTGATATACAACAAGGATATTTATGAGTTTTTTTACCCAATCTTTAAATATTTTGCCTTATGGACCCATGCCACAGTGTGAGCTTTCTTAGCCAATCGTGTTATGGCACACAAACATTATGCAGGTCACGGATGGGCGAGTTTTTTAGTCCCCGAGGAAGAACCATCCAGTGGTGTCTTGGTAACGGCTCTTTTCTGTTGCTACTTGGAACAGAAAAGGCGAACCAAGGAGCTTCCTCTGAAATGTTGAGAAAGAAATCCTTCAAATTGATGATCACAAGCAGCCAGTCTCTCGGGATCATGGAAAACAAGGGACGTCCAAGTTGAAGTGGTCCCATTTCCTCCGTGACCTCGTTAATTCTTCCAAGGTCATGAAGTGATCTCCAAGAATCAGAGGTTTTCTTGTGAATGACGAACACTGCAGAGTTCATGACTTGTGTTGTTGGCTTCTCACAAATATCAAGATGAACGCTATATGTACAATGTTAAAATAAAACATAATTTTGTTTCTGCTATTAATAAAAACTTAGACATAGTAGTAGTAGTAACTGATACAGTTATGAGTGAACTGTCTGTTTAGTCAGGATAACACCCAGTGAGCATATAATAAAGACCCTGCTATTAATATGCCAACTATCAACATCAGCCGTCAAAAGGAAATATAAACCAAAGCCCAAACTAGAAGTAATAAAAAAACCAGACCAAAGCCACAAACAAAAAACACACATATTCTAAAAAAGCTGACGCAAAGAGAAGCCATGCAAAATAGCTCCTGAAATATGTAAACTAAGTTATAGAAAAAGAGAAATATACAAAAGAGGAATATATTCATATGCATATATGAATATGCGACGAGCTAATGCAAGAATAAAGTATTTAAAGCGTACCTCCAAAGATAACAGTGTGCTCCTGACTGAATGCCAGCACCCAGCTGTTTTAACCCTTTGCTTTATTTCTGTCTCCTACTGTCTTTTTATTAAACTTTTACAGTTTTACCAAGAAAATAAACCTCATTTTTCACGCTTGCATGATGTAAATGAAGCATTGTGCAGGTCACTACCATTCCAAGACAGATATAAATGGGAAGCCCCTGTGGAGAAACTTCCAAAAAAGCACGCAACGCCGCCGCGTGCGGAGACGAGCCGCGGCAATAACGCAACCACCCGAAATCTCTCCGAAGAAAAAACACTCAAAGAACTTCAATCAGATCCCCACACCCGAGCCCAGCTCGCTTTCAGGATCACCAGATCCTTAGGATCAGATGGCAGGAATTGCTCCCACTGCATCCCCAACTCTGCCTCTCATTGGAGAAAAACGTCTGGAATGCTCCATCCTTGTGTTCCACAGGGATGGGATTCCACTGCAGGGATCCAATTAAAGCCGGACAGATTTTGGCAGCTCCGCAGCCCCTGCCAGAAATCCCTGCTCCAATTGGTTTTGGGATTGCTGCCTTGGGACAATCCTAATTAAACCCAGCTCGCCCTGATTATATTTAAGGATATTTATGTGGGGTTTGATGCTTTTTGGGTTTTTTCCTTTCTGTTTCATCCATATGGATGTAAGGAATTTCCAGCCAAGCAGCAACAGGTGTGTTTGGACCTTGGGAACAAGGGCTGGATAAAGGGATGGAAAATCAACAGAAAGGGCTGAAATCCCAAAAAACTGACCAGAGCAATGTGGGGATTTATTTGTTGTAGGGCTGTGACTGGAAAGGAAAGCCCCAGATTTTGACAGCTGTGGGAATGAGAGGTGGGATTAGTTCTGATTCCTGGTGGGAATTTTAACATCCTGAGTGACCATCCAATCCCAAGGCGGGAATAACGACATCCCTGCTTTTCCTGGCCGAAGTTTATGTAAACTCATCTTAAAGCTTTCCAGCAGGCCAAGTTTTCCATCAGACAGATTCCAGCACCCGGGATTCATCCGAACACAGAGTTTCTCCAAACATTTCAGCAGGAAGATGAAGTGCAGGTTAAGCTCTTCTTGCAAGCACTGGCAACGGAGTTTTGTGTGCTTTGAGCCACGGAGAGGGAATTTTTATAAGGACAGGTAGTGATGGGATAGGTGGGAATGGCTTTAAACGGAAGGAGAGTGGGTTTGGGTGGATACTGGGAAGGAATTCCTTACTCTGAGGGTGGTGAGGCTCTGGCACGGTTTTCCAGAGAAGCTCTGGTGCTCTTCCCAGCCATCCACCCTCTGCCAAATGATGGCATTTCGGCTTCCTCGGCAAAACAAGAGGGGCGGGACAGGTGGATCCATTGGAAAAGAGCCCCAGGGATCATTGATTACAGGTAAATCAACCAACTCCGTCCATCTGGGAATAAAAATGAGGATTGTAGGGATGAGAGAAAAGTCCTGGTGATGTGTTCTCTGGGTGAGGGGTATCCATCGTTATCCTACTATCCTCAGGCCAAAGGAAAAGGTTTTAATGATCCCTGGAGAGGGCAGGGATCCTGGCTGGCTTCCCTGGGGAAAAATGTACATTAAGAACAGACTCAGAAAATTCCAGGATGGTTTGGGTTGGAAAAGATCTTAAGGATCTTCCAATTCCATCCTCTGCCAAGGGCAGGGACATCTTCCACTATCCTAGAATGCTCCAAGCCCCATCCAACCTGGCCTTGGACACTTCCAGGGGGTATCCACAGCTTCTCTGGGAATTCCATCCCAGCCAGAAATTCCCAATTCCCAATCTCCCACCCATCCCTGCCCTCTGGCACTGGGAGCCATTCCCTGTGTCCTGTCCCTCCATGCCTTGTCCCCAGCCCCTCTCCAGCTCTCCTGGAGCCTCTTCAGGCCCTGCAAGGGGCTCTGAGCTCTCCCTGGATCCTTCCCTTCTCCAGGTGAACATTCCCAATTTTCGCAGTCTTTCCTCACAGGAAAGCTGCTCCATCCCTGGGATCACCCTGGTCAAACAGAACTGGCTCATTACAAGCAGCTTTCCAGCTCCCATAAATCTCTGCCCTTCTTTTCCCAAATGAAATTCCATGGATGTTAAAGGTGGATCAGCTGAGCTGTCACAGATCTCGCGCAGTCCTCAGTCCCTGGATATGTATCCAAGTCTTGTTCCAGCTCCTGGAATCTGGATGTGGGAAATCTCTCCTAGAAGAAAGGGGAAGGAGAGGGGAAAATCTATTTAAAAAGGGGGAAAGGATGGATTGTGAAGGACAGTAAAATTTTAATTGGATGTCAAGACTAAAATGCTGTATTTGGTGAACGCCTTATTAAAAAAGATCCCAAAATCTTTCAGAAATGAGGGGAAGAAAAGGAATAAGAGAATAAGGTGGGAACTGGGGCAGAGAAATAAAAGGAACTTGAAGTCCAGCCTGGAGCAAATCCTGGGTGTGAATTCCTGACCAGGGGATCCCATTCCCTGTTCCCGGGCTGAGCTGTCCCAGACAGATCCAAGGGCACCTTTGGACGTTCCCTTTGACCCCGAATCCTGTTCCAGAACTCCGCTCTTCTCACACCTCCCAGGCTTCTCCAGCCAAGCTGGGAGGAGCATTCCCAGGATTTTGGGAGCACAGCCCTCACAGCCCTTGATCCCAGGACATTCCTGGCGTTCCTACGTGTCCATTGTTCCCGAGCTGGTGGCTCGGATTCAGTTACAGCCCCACAGGGAAGAGGGAGGGGGGGAGCGTCACAAGCAGAGACCAAATTCCACCCGGTGAAAAAGGCAGGAGAGTATTTTGGGAAGTGACATCAATGTTCCACCTGTGGCATCCCAAAAAAAAAAAGGCTCCGTGTTCCCTTTGGATCTCCCTTCTCCTTGTTGAAACACAGAAGAGCAACACCAAGAAAATAAAATAAATTTACTTTTGAAACATTCCTTTGGAAATTTTCCCCATTCCCTTTTTCCTCCTCTTCCCACTTATATTTAGGCTCCATTTTGATATTTTATTCCTTTTTCCCCCATAGTTTTAAAATTCCCTTTCCCCCACCGTGTCTGACTGTGATAAAATCTGGAATTGTGGCTCCTGCTGCAGCCTCAAGGGCATCCCAGGATTCGAATCACAACAAAAAATGATGGCAAGGTGTAAATTCCTTGGATCACCACTGTGAAGGGATCCATGTTTATGGACATGGCTGGAATTTTAAATATCTCTGAGAAAAAACAGGAGGAGGACCAGGATAATTTTCCAAAGGGAACAAAAGTCTGTAATGAACAGAAATAAACTATAAGTTTATAAGTTTGCAGAAATAAGTAACGAATCCTTTTAATGATTTAATTATTTTTTTTTTTTAATTTCCCAAAACCCCTGAAGGATCCCACTGATTTTTTTTCCCAAGCTTTTGGAATTTTTTTAATTGGCTTTGCAGTGATGAAATGCCAAAAACGAGATCCCTTCTGTTCTTTGTCCCACGGTGCCTCCACATCCGAGGATCCATCAGAAACTCATTTTCCATTAAATCTCACACGGCTTTGTGAGGAAGAGCACATTTTTCCTTGGATTTTGCTGCTCGGTATCTTTAACTCTTTAACGTTCCATTTTCTATAGAAAAGACACTTTTGAGTCTAAATTTGGATCCTTCTTTTCTTGTCCCAGGGAGGAGCCAACATGTGTTGTCCTGATCCCAGAAGTCGGGAAGGATCCTGCTCCATATCCACAGCTGGGAAAAATCAGCATTTTTCCCTTGAAGTTTTGGAAGTGGCTGATTTAGAGCAGCTGAAGAGTTGGGCCAAAAGTGGGAGTTGGCTTTTTTGAGGACCTGAATTTCCTATAGGAAACAGGGATAACTTGGGCAAGCACCCCATGGAATTTTCATCCAAGTGGAAATTCCCATTTTCCCCTTTATTTCTCTGCCTCCCAGCAGCTTCTCAAAAGGCAAACCCTCTCTCATGGTCCCACCTCATCCGTTTTTCCATGTGGATCCAACACCTCCCCTTCTCCCTTCCCTTCCTGTTTTATCCACTCTGGTGTTGATGGAAAAACTGGGAAGATCTGGCAAAAAATTTGGAGTCAAATTGAAATTTCTTCTAAATTCCCCATCTGTTTTGTTTGGGTGTTTTCTTGTTGTTGTTATGTTTTTTAAAAATAATTTTCCTTTTATTTTTAAACAGTTTTGTATTTTTCTCACATAATTATCTTGGAAATGCCAAAGCCCTTTGGAAAGCTTGGAATTTCTGTTTTTAACTGGGTTCGCTAAAGGGTGAGGAGCAGATGTGGTTTGGAGATGTTTTTCCTCATCCATCATCTGTCAAGAACATCTGGGCCTGAGAAACCCCCAAAAAATCCTCATTTTTGGGTTGCAGATCTTCTAAAAACATTTTTTTTATGCTCTCAGGGGAAGGCTCAAGCTGTGGCCATCTCCCAATTCCAAGGGCAGAATTCCTTAGTGGAAAAAGTTGCACAACAATTTTTGGTTGGAGTGGGAACATCTTTGACGTGTCAAGCTCTCGTTTAAAGATGTCTGGAGACCTTCCAGGGATGTTTTTGAAGTGAGAATTGGAGTTTAAAATCCCAAATTAATTTGATTTTTATTTTGAACAGAAATCCCAAAACGTTCCAGAGGGGGACAAATCAAACATCTGGAAACTCATAATCTTTTTTTTCCCCAAATAATTGAATTTTAATAGCCCACAATTTTAATAGTCCTCCATGGGAGTTGGTCACTTCTCCCAGGTTTTTGTTTTCCTTGGAAAAAGGGGGTTCACATTCCCTCTCCAGTCTCCTTTACCTGAGGGGGAATGTGGCAAAGTGCAGGAAAAGGAGGGAAATTGGGAGATAATCTCATCCATGTCCCTTTTCTAGATATTTTGAGGTCCCTTCCAACCTGATTCCAGCAGACATTCCAGCATTCCATTCCAGAGGACAGCCAGATTATCAGGGATCATGAGGCACCGTGGCAGCATTCCCAGATTTCAGTGATTCAGATTTTGACTGGAATGTTTTGTTTTCACTTCAATCCTAATTTCCTGGTCCTTAAATCCAGTTGGTGTGGGGTTTTGGGTTTATTTTTGGGTTTTGTGGGAAATGTCTTGCTGAGTCCTGGAGGGAGTTTTCCTACCCCGTGGATCCAGGGAATTTTAGACAATTCCCAGCTATTCCAGTTTCTCCTATGGGACTCCAGAATAACTTCTTGGCACAGAAAAGTTGAGGAGGAATCTCCACTGTCTGCCCCAAATTCATTTGAAGGAAAAGGGATTTTTTGGGCAAGTTTGGGGCTTTTTTGGGAGCTGCTGAGATTCCAGGGATCTTCCTGGAAGAGATGGATGAGGGATTTAGGAAAAGATTGGGCTGTTGGCAGAAGGATTTGCAGGGCACTGGAATATCTTGAATCCATGGAATTGGTCCAAGCAGAAGTTTGGTGCCTGCAGGGATTAAAAATCCATCAGGTGCTTCCCTGGTTTGCGTGGATTTTGGATATTTAAATAAAGATAAATTTAAGAAATCTTGGAGTCCTGGAATGGTTTGGCTTGGAAAGGGCCATTGGACCATCTTCTTCCAATCCGTGGGCTCCAAGCCTTGTCCAGCCTGGCCTTGGACACTTCCAGGGATCCAGGGACAGCCACAGCTGCTCTGGGAATTCCATCCCAGCCCCTCCCACCCTCCCAGGGAAGGATTTATTCCCAAATCCCGTCTATCCCTGCCCTCTGACTGTTTCCTGTGAAATCCACCTGGTCTGCTCAGGGATTTTGGCCTTCCACAGATCCTCACCAATGAACTCCCCAAAAATCCATGGGATTGCCATGGGTTGAGAAGAGGGAGGGACAGGATGAAACCGAATCAAATCCCAAAGGATTTATCTGGGATTTTAATGCAGAGTTTTCCAATCCAAGCAGAAGTGACTTCCCATAAAACCTCAGGAAACAAGAACTTTTTGATGTTGACAGAAGTGCAAAGGATCATTCCTGAATATTCTTTACTGCAAATATATAAAAAAATATTATGGAGAAAATATTGGATAATCCAGCATTTTGCCTGAAAACATGACTGAGGTGGTTTCCAGCCCTTTTTCCAGACCATCTTTCGTATTATTTATTTTTAGTCGGAAAAAAGCTGAGGGGGAAAAAAACAATCCCAAAAAACCAGCCAGCCTCCCAAGTGTGGCTGATATGTGGGATTTGGGAGAAAAGGGAAATCTGATTTATGGGATTTGGGACAGAAGGTAAATCTCATTTATGGGATTTGGTGCAGAAGGCAAATCTGTCTTTCCCGGTTTTTCTGGGCTCCTCTTATCTGGCAGAGGTGGAGATGACGATCCCGAGCTGCTGCTGAGATCCTGCTGGCATCTTAATGGCCTGACATTTTCCAGGGCTGTTTTCCAATCAGGAATGCGTCCTGGTGGCTTTTTAAATGTGTAAAACCTATCCCTGTAGCTGCAGCTGATCCCAGATCCCAAATGGATTTTTCACTGGAATTTTGATGCTCGAAATGAGCAGAATCCAAAATTTCCTGGGTGTGTGTTGATCCCAGAAATGTGGATTGAGGAAAGAACATGGTGAAATAAATCCTTGGGATTTCTTGGGATCTGTGAAAGCTCCCCCAATTCTCCAGCCACGACTCATTCCAATGTAGGAATTAAAGAGGGAAAAACTTTACCAGGACATGAGAACCAGGAATGATTCCTGTTATTTCTGTTATTTTTCCCAATCCCCAGGGGTTTTCCAGGCCAGGCTGGAATACCCTGTCTAATGGAAGGTGTCCATGGGATAAATGGGATAAATGGGATAAATGATCTTCCAGGTGCCTTCTAACCCAAACCATCCCATGGATCCAGTGATCCCATGCTTCTGTTTCTTCCCAGGGGTATCTCCAGTGTGCAGTTTTCAGGGATCCCGTCTGATCCCAGAAACCTTCCTGTCCTAATTCCTGTTGGGACAGAAAATGGGAAAATGGGAAAGAGAAACCTGCAGGAAAATCTTTCCAGTGGGGCTTTGCCATCTGAAGGAAATCCGGGAAGAGGGGTGATCCGGGAAAAGCAGATGGAGGGGGTTTGGATTGTGGATATCCAGGTTGATTCAACAGGAACTCCAAGAGATTTACCAATCAACAGATATTTATTGGAATTCCAGCCTGGATCCCCTCACAAGTACACTGTGATTTGGTGGATGGCTAACTTGTTGTGGGTTTTTGGGAAAATACAAATTATCCAAGGAATGTGCAAATGCCCCTCTGTCAAAGGATCCTCCTGATATAGAAAAATGACCTGGAAATGGAAAAACCCACGAAAAAAATGGCATAAATCTGGGAATTATTCCCTGCATTTTGTTTTGAGGGGAAGCGTTATCCAGTCCAAGTGTGTCTGGGATTAGGAAAGCTCCAAAAGGATGCTCTTATCTCAGTCCTTGGCACAGGAATTTGGCACTTGAGTCCCTAAAAAGGCCTGGAAAATCCAGGATGAGGATGCATTTCCAGCACTGCCCCTTCCCTGTGGGGCTGTGTTCTCCCTGCTCCTGGATGCGTTTTCCTCAAAGCAATCCTGGATTTTGGGCCCCTTCCCAGGAGAAGGGCAGTGTGTGATCCGAGACGGGAATTCTCCCTGTGCCAGCTGACACCGCGTGGATGCTTGAGCTTCCCTAAAGCTGCATCCTCAGCTCTAAATATAAACCTGGGCTTATCTTTGCGTGACAAAGGCCAGGGGGGCCATCCAGCCTGGAAAAGTGAGCTGGGAATGTCACTCAGGAGCTGGGAATGTCACTCGGGATGGACCTGGCAAGGACCAAACCCATTGGAGCACCTGGATCGTAACCCAGCCTCCCCCTTGTCCCCGCGCAGCAAAAATGTTTGAGCCGGCGCCAGGCTCGGCCTAAACCCCCCAAAATCTCTTTTCCATGGAAGTGTTAATTGGGAACAATGCTGGATCCAAGGGCAGGATCCAAAATAGCCGGGGCCAGTCTTGTCCTTTTATAGCCGTGGCCCCATTGTGAGCGGTGGCATGTGACAGGTCTGGGAGGGACAATGTGGCACTTCCAGAGGGGATAAAGACCCACTCCAGCCCGGGATTTTTCCTGCAGCAGCTCCTCTTTCCTGCCTTTCCCACCTTCTCCACCTCTCCTTCCCATTTCAGCCATGGCTCCCAAGAAGCCCGAGCCTAAGAAGGCCGAGCCTAAGAAGGAAGAGCCCAAACCAGCGCCTAAGCCAGCGGAACCAGAGCCCAAAAAAGAAGTGGAATTTAACCCGGCTTCGGTCAAAGTAGGTGGATTGATCCTGTGGTGCACTTGGATAATGGGAATTGACATCCCCAAAAATTAACTGGGAATTGGGTTTCTGCCGAAATGTGAATGTCTCTTGAGGGATAAACACTGCAAGGCACAGGAGGATTTCTTTGTGAGGCATTGTCCTTTGGGAATTGTCCTCTGGGGAAAAGGATTGGCTTTGGGAATTGTCCTCTGGGGAATTGTCCTTTGGGTAAAAGGATTGTCCTTTGGGGAAAAAGGATTGGCTTTGGGAATTGTCCTTTGGGAATTGTCCTTTGGGGAAAAGGATTGGTTTTGGGAATTGCCCTTTGGGGAAAACAATTGTCCTTTGGGAACTGGCCTCTGGGAAAAAGGACTGTCCTTTGGGGAAGGGCATTGCCTTTGGAAAAAGAAGAGGAGATTTGCAGGATCTCTTTTTAGTGGGAATTTGGAGCAGACAATCACAGAATCAGGGAATCCCAGAATCCTGGAAGGGTTTGGTTTAGGACAGACCTTAAATCCCATCCCATTCCATGGGCAGGGACACCTTCCACTATCCCAGGTTGCTCCAAGCCCTGTCCAACCTGGCTTTGGACACTTCCAGGAATCCAGGGCCAGCTACAGATTCTCTGGGAATTCCATCTCAGCCCCTCCTCACCCTCACAGCCAGGAATTCCTTCCCAATATCCCATCCAAACTTTCTCTCTTTGACCTTGAAGCCATTCCCTGTGTCCTGCCCCTCCATCCCTTGTCCCCAGTCCCTCTCCAGCTCTCCTGGAGCCCCTTCAGGCCCTGGCAGGACTCAGAGGTTTCCCTGGAAGCTTCCCTTCTCCAGGGGAATATTCCCAACTGATCCATATCCCCTGATTCTCAAAGAGCAGTTTCCCCTCAGGAAAACGTGTGAATTTTGTGAGAAAGGGAGGAAGTTGCTTTGTCTCATTGATTAAATCCTTCTCCTCTTCCACATGGGACCAACCCCACAGCTCAGGATTCAGGACAAATCCTGGAAGGGAGTTTTCCTGCCTTGAACCCCAAATTCCCTGTAAATCTTTATGTATTGGTGAAAAAAGCAGTGATTTGTAAGAGATCAAGAAATCAAGTCCCAAGGAATTCAGTTTTGGGGAAGTTTTGAAGGGAATAACTCCAGAACAATTCCATGACCTTGGGAAAGAGGTTTGTGATGGGATCCAGCTCTCTCCAACAGCTCCGAGCTCAACATTCCAGAGCTGAAAAATGACAGGGACAAAGGGAATTACTTCCCTTGGAGGCACAGGGAGCTCCAGCCAGGACACCGTGACTTTGTGGGAATATCCACTGGGATTCTGGGACATGGTGGGATCAAGGGCAGCAGGGATGAGCTGTCATTAAAATAACCCCAAACCCAAATCGGCATCACTCAAAAAAAAAAATCTTAATTTTTTAATCCAAACAATTCCATGCTCCACATAATTTTTTTAATATCTGGGAAAGAAATTAATTCCTGCATTTTAAAAATTACTCTGCACAATTATTTGGGAAAATTCTTATTTTTCATGGAAATGTTTATTTTTTTTCCCCTTTGGCACACTTTGGAAATTTGAAGGTTACATATGTTATAAGTATTATGTAAATTATAGAGTTGTTTCAGTGACATTTTGAAGGTGCTAAAAGTTTGTATGGAATTCCCAAATAACAAACAAATGCCAATCCCTGCAGGGAATATCCCATTCCCAAATACTGCATCAAGGAAATTGGGAAATACAGAATTGGAGTCTGGGGCATTTTTTTCCCAACCTCATAGGAAGGGGAGAGGATATTTCCTACAGAATTTTTTTTTGGGAAATCTTTAATTTGATCAGGCATGCCCTTGTCTGTCTGTGCAAATTCCTGCTCCATAAATCCAGCTCTGCTGGAGCCCAGAATCCCTTCCCAATGTTTGGAAAAATGCTTTAATGAGGGTTGGAATTCGTCAAATATCCCAATTTCTGCACTGCAGGGTGAAATCCATTCTCATTTCCACAAACTATGGATAAAAAAAAAGTTGAAAAAACAACCTTGTATCCAAACAAAATTTTCAAAATCCATCTTTTTACGGGAATGTCTCAAGTTATTTCTATTTATTCCCAGATTTTATTGCTTGTGTTTGGAATTTTGAGACTTTTTTTTCTTTTTTTTAACCACTAAAAAGTCTCAAAATAAAAATATTCCTGTGGTAAGGAAAGGTGCTCCTTGTTGGATTTTTCCTGCCTTTCCCAGTCCAATGATCTCAGGATCTTATTTTGTACCTGGAATTATATTGGATTTTCCCTTTTTTTTTTTTCTCTCACCTTTGGATGCTCCCGGTCTTTTTTTTTTTGGAAGCCAGTTCCAGGGACCTAAACGTGGGATGCATCCCTTACCTGAAGCCATTATCCCAAACTTTTGGAGTTTCTCTCATGCACGTTCCCATTGGATTTGATCCAATGCTCCGAAATTTTCAACATTCCAAAGATTGCCAGAATTTCCAAGAGTGGGTGCAATTGGATGTTGTTTGCAGCTCATCCAAATGAGGTTTTGGGGGATTTATTTTCCAGAAGAGTTGGGCTCATTCCTTGGAAAGCATTTTTTTAAGGAAGTGTTTTTCTGGGATGATCCCTGAACTCTTTATTTGGAGGAATAAATTGTCCTACAAAGACTTGGCAGCAAAAAATTGTCTTTTCCTTACATTTAATTCATTCCCACCTGGAAGCTTTTAAATAGGGAGGTGAATTTTCCTGGGAATTTATTTTGCTTCTGTGAAAAATAATCTGAAAAATGGGATTGATTTATGATTTTTGAGGACACAGAAAGTGGGAACAGCTCCTACAGCTTTAACCACGGAAAAATGGATCATGGGATTTAAATCCTCAGTAACGAACAGGGAGAAAATCTCTGGAAGTTCATCCCTTGGGATGGTGCCGAATTCCTATATGTGGGTGGGCTGAGTCACCCTTGGGAGACGCTGAGCTGGGATAAAGGGAGATGAGAGGGGGATTTGGGAATTTGGGTGCCAGCATTTCTGTGGCTAAAGTTGGACGAGGTGACGTTGCTGCAGGTCTGGTGACTGGGATAAAAATCCACGTGGAGACAGCTGGGATACGTGAGGACCTGGAAGAGACATGGTTTTCCATGGAGAGTTTTCCATGTTTTCCCCACTTTCCTGGGGAAAAAGCAGCCAGGGATTATTTTTTTGGGGGGCACTGGGATCTCAAGGCGGTGTGGATTCTGTTGTCCCTGCAAAGCCCGGTTGGGATACTGGAATGGAAAAGTTTCTTCCCTTTTTATGCATGGAAAGATGGAAAAGCAGCAGAGGGAAAACCGGGATGGTGCAGCACCAGGAATGGTGAGTCCTGCTGGATTTGCCTGTTCAGCTCCAGAGCTTGGAGCGTCCCGCAGGCAGAAGGGCTGCACGTGAGGCTGGGAAAAGGGAAGCTTCTCTTGGGATGAACGGGTTGATTTTGGGAGAGATGGATTGAATTGTTCCATTTAATCCCACTCCAGGGATGGGATAATTCCAATTGTCAGGCCCCAGCAGGAACCCTCTATCCTCAGGAACTTCCAACTCCTGAAAAATCCAACTTCTTAAAAATCCAGCTCCAGGAGCTGGAGTTCTTCAAAATGTCCCTGGAACTGTCCTGAAAAATAAGCAGGAATGAGCTTCCCAAGAGGCACTGGGATAACAGGATAACAGAATATTGGGATAAAGGGATAACGGGATAAGGTGGTGACAGGAGAGCTCTGCTTTTATTTCCCAGCTCTGGCAGGCACGGCATTCCCAAAATAATCCCTTTCTAACCCAGTCCCACTTCCAAAGGGGCCAAAAACTTCCCTGTGGAAAATGATAGAATCCCAGAAATTTTAGGGATTCATCCCGTTCCACCCCTGCCATGGCAGGGACACCTCCCAGTGCCCCAGGCTGCTCCAAGCCCTGTCCAGCCTGGCCTTGGGCACTTCCAGGGATCCAGGGGCAGCCACAGCTGCTCTGGGAATTCCTTTCCAGTCCTTCCCACCCTCTCAGCCAGGAATTCCTTCCCACTATCCCACCCATCTCTGTCCTCTGGAATTCTAAGAGCAGACAGAAAATGAGGAATAATTTTGTGGGGTTTTTATGCAGCAGCAACCTCTGCATGACCTTGACAAAGATTCTGCTTTGTATTCTTATTCCTGAAGTATTTTTCCTTGGAATTGAAGGTGGAATTAAGGGTTGATTTCTGTTTTTACTTCCGTTTCCTTCGGAGGGCTGGAGCTGTTGGAGACTGGATCAATGTTCATCCCAGGGCACTGGAGGAGTTTCTATCCATCATAATTACTGTGGAAAGTGATGGGAGAGGGGATGATGAGAATGTTGTGTATTAATAGGATTAAAAAGGTTTTAGTGGAAGAAAAAAACCCCACATGATGATGAAGTCCAAATGTAACCTCAACCCCAGGATCCTGATCCTGATGGTTTTCCTGGCCTCTTTCCAGCTCCTGCATTTCTGTCTCCTGAAGCAGTGTCCCAAGGGAACAGTAAAAAAAACCCCAAAACAACAACAATAAAAACCCCAACCAAACAACCCCCTGTTAAAAAAACCCACAAAAAAACCCCCCAAGCACCCCCAAAACCCCAGCGAAATAAATAAATAAATGAAAAAAAACCCTAAAATCCAACCTCCTCTTCCTCCCAAACTATCCCTGCCGTGGCCGAGTGAAAATCCTGCTGCTCATCCCTGATCCCTCGGTGTCCTATGAAAAACCAGGAATGTTGTTTCACTCTTGGAAGGGCTCCATTGTCTAAATGCTTCCCCCAGCTCAACTCCTGACTGCTGGGTGACAACAGATTTATTCACAGGGCTGATGTCAGGCTTAGCTGTGTCTGGCTTAGTGCGGAGTGATGGGGTTTATTGGGATTGATAAAAATTCCAGGAGGTTGGAAGCTGTGAATGACGTCAGCGGGGCCGAGGGTGGAGTTAATCCCTCCTGGAGCCTCCAGGACAAAACCAGGGAAAGAATCCAGCAGCATGAGGATCCAGCTGATGCCATCAGGTGATGATTCCCTAAGGCCAGGATTGCTGGAGATGAGGAAAGCTGGAATCACGCTGGTGGAAAGGTTTGGATTTGGAGGTTGGATATCCTCACGGAATGTCTAGAGTTTCTCTACATCAGGGCAGGACAAAACTGGGAATTTCTCTGTCTCACATATGGATTTGGACCAAACCTCACCACTGGGATCCTTGGGGAGAGGGAGGCGTGGATGGGAATGGCCTGACTTTAAAACCTCCATTCCCAATGGAAAAAAAATGCCAGGGAAAACTCAGTTCTTCTGAAGATCCCTTTTGCCGGGATATTTCCCACAACCAAAATCCCTAGGGAAGCCATCCTAGTGTCCTTCCAAGGAAAAGGAGAATGTAGAGTCATGGACTCATTTAGAGTGGGAAAGTCCTCAAAGTTCATCAGATCCAACAATTAATCCAGGACTACCATCATTGTCCCCAAGTGCCACATCCACATGGATCTTAAATCCCTCCGGGAATGAGGCCTCCACCTCTGCCACGGGCAGCTGTGCCAGGCCTGCACAGCTTTTCCTGGGAAGATTTTTTCCCAATATCCAACCTGAACCTCTCCTGTGACCAAACGTCCAAGGTCGGGCTGGGCAGGGCTTGGCGCAGCCCGGGGTAATGAGAGGTGAATCCTCCCAAAACCCAGGATCATAAAACTGAGACTAAACCAATTTTGTCTTATCTGAGTAATTTTCCCCCTTCTTATCCGTTTTCTTATCTTGTTTTTGTCTCATCCAGGTGGAATTCAGCCCTGACCAGATTGAAGGTGAGGAAGATTTTTCTCTCCTGGGCTCAGTAAATCCATCCCTGGGAAGTGCTGGGATGAGCAGGGCTGGGATATTGGAACAACTTTGGGAAGGCTGAGCTATAAATCATGGCTTTTCTTCCTTTCTTCCTCTAAATTCTTCCCTCCAAAAGAAAAGCAGGGAATTTGTGTCCCATTTCCAAGAGTTACACCCCCAAAGCAGCCCAAATACGTTTTTTTTTTTCAGGAAAAAACCATCAGTACCAATATTTTCAAAGGAAAACCCTCAACTCTGCTTCAGATAATTTTTCCTGCCTTCCACCAGAACGTAACGTGTTCCAGCTTTCCCAAATCCAGCAAATAATGCCAGGCATGAAATTTCTTTATCCTTTCAAAGCCAAACATCAGCATCAGTTTCCAAACCCTTTGTCCCAGCTCAGGAAACTGATCCCAAAACCTCCTGCCTGAAGTCCTGGGAACGCTGGGACTGCAGCTGTCCCCTTTCCCCTCAAAAATCAGCCTGGGTTTTATGGGATAATTGATGGATGGAATCAAACATCTGGCAGGGTTTGCCTTTGGTCCTCAAACCCTTGGGAGAGCCCCGAAAAGATGGGATCAGGGAAGGGATTAATTAGACCAGGGGAAAGTCAATCAGAGAGATGTTTAATTATCACCTCCCTCAGTCTTTCCCTGCTGACCCAAGGAGGATCCAGGGGTCTCAGGGAGATTGGATGCTTCCCAATTTGTCAGCTGATCCAAAAGCTGACGAATTCCTTTGGAATTCCCAAAGGAATTCCATCCTCTGGGTTGGATGCCCCTGGTCTATCAGCATCAATCGGGTTCTGGCAGCTGATTCCCAGTGGAGGTGGTGGAGGAGAAACAGAAGCTGCAGCACCTCAAGGGCTTTAAAAACTCCCCAAATTCCTTCTGTTTGCTAAGGAAAAGGTTGTGTGGAACAAAGGATTCCTTGAAAGGATTCATGGGTGTTTTGGTCCCCAAAATGTGGCTCCAGGAGAAGAACTGATGGTCTGGGTTGAAGCTTTGTGGGACATCCCCATTTTTATGCGTCCTGCTCCTCAGCCACGAGTGAAACCCGTCCCTGGTGGCAGTGTCTGATTTGAGCTCTGGGTTTGGGCCTCTTCAGCTCCTGGAATTGCTGGAAAGGGGGGAAAAGGAGCTGTGCCAGATGGGCAGAGAGGCAGTGATTAGGAATCTGAAAATATCCAGAGGGTTCCTGGCCAGAGGGAGGGCAAAGGACACCGAGGTGGTTTTGGTGCTTGGATGGGAATTTCATGGAGTCAGCAAATGCAAATGAAAAGATTAAAATAGTAGGGAAAAAAAAAACCAACAAAACAAACAACCCAAACCCCTGGAAATCTGAGCTGTCAGGAATTTTGCTGGATTGGGAATCTTCAGGAGATGGTCCCAGGGAGTCAGAGCGTGGTGATGGATGAGGAGCTCAGGAAGGTGGCAATAATTCCCATTTTTCCTCACCCACCTCGGCTGTGAGACCCCCGGGAAAGGAGCTGGGAAGGGTCTCTGCCCCCATTCCACTGTCAGCAAGGAGCCCAGGAAAATCCACGATTGCCCTCTGCTGGAATGAGGGGCTGGAAAGGGATCGGGGCTCCGCCCAGGGACAGGAGGCAAAATCCAGGAGAGAGAGGCAGGCAGAGGGGGAAAGAGGGGAAAGTGGGAAGAGGAAAACAAGGGAATGTTAATTAGTCCCAAATGAGAAGGTTCAGTCTTGTTTGGAAGTGTTGGAGGAAGAAGGAAATTAGGAAAATAGGAGTGGAATGATCAAAATGGAAAGGGAGGGAGAAAGGAGGAGAGGAAAATCCAGCAAAAGTCAATGAGGGAAGGACAGAGGGAAAGAAGCCAAGGAGGAGAAAGAAAAAAGAGGGAGATGGAATGAAGAGAAGGAATTGGGGAAGATGCAGAAAATCTGGGGTGCAGAGTGTATGGCTGCATGAATCAGGATTTATGGAAAAGAGGATAATCTCCTGGAGTTTGGAAACGTGGGAGGGAAATAAAGGTGGAAAAGTAACATCAGCACAGGAATCAGATCCAGGGGTTTAAAGCCAAAGGGATTTTTGGGCTCAGTTGTGGGTGGTGCACTGGGAAGTCAAGGATAACAGTGAAGTTAAAGGATTGAGGATAAAGTTAAAGGATAAAGGACTAAGTTAAAGGATAAAAGATAAAATTAAAGGATAAAGGATGAAGTTAAAGGATGAAAGATGAAGTTAAAGGATAACAGTAAAGGATAACAGCCTGTTACTGCTGCTCCCTGGGATCCTCCTCTGACCCTGCAGTTCCAGCAGGGAAAGAAAAGCCCGAGGAACTGGAGTGCCTGGGGAAGTTTGGATCCTGTATGAGAATCACAGAATCATTCTATTTGGAAAAGATCCTTATGGAAAGATTCCTAATGGAAAAGATCAGCAGTTGGGACAATTGATCCCCACATTTACCCCAACACCGCCAATGCCTTCAACACCACATCCACATGAAATCAGTGGTGGAAAGGAGAACCTCTCCCATGGGAATGCTCTTAGCAGGATCCTGCTCCTCACAGTCGTGAGGGACTCTATTAAGGGAGATGGGAAACCTCGGAAGGGAATGGTTACAGCTCCATGCCACAGATCCGGCCTGCTCCTGGTTCCTGAGGGAATAGCACACCCTGTTCTCTGGATCCAGCCCTGGGGGCACCTCTGGGGTGCTGTGCCCAGCTCTGGATCCTCAGCACAGCAGGGCCAGGAGCTCCTGGAGCTGAGGAAGGGCCTGGAGCATCCCGGTGCCCAGGAGAGGCTGAGGGAGCTGGGGCTGCTCAGCCTGGAGAGGAGACCCAGCTGAGAGGGGCCCTCAGCCCAGTCTGTCCCTGTGTGTCCCTGTCTGTCCCTGGCTGTCCCTGTGTGTCCCTGGGTGTTCCTGAGTGTCCCTGTGTGTCCCTGTCTGTCCCTGTGTGCAGGGAGGGTCAGAGCAGGACCAGGCTGTGCTCCAGGGCCCAGCGATGGCACCAGAGGAATGGGCAGGGATTGATCCCAGGAATTCCCCCGGCACAGGAGGCAGAACTTCTGCCCTGGGCAGTGCCCAGCCCTGAGCAGAGACCGGACAGGCTGTGGGGTCTCCCTCACCGGGGATATTCCAGAGCTGCTAGGATGGAATCCTGAGCCCTGTGCTCTGGGATGGCCCCGCTGGAGCAGGGAGGTGCCACCAACGGTCCCACTCTGGTCCCTTCCAACCCATCCTGGAATTCTGGGATAAGGTTTCCAGTCACCTTCACCCTCCCCCACCAATACACTGCTTGTTGGGTGACAATCCCACTGTTTTTTCCTGGCATAGCTCATTCCCAGCTCCTAGAGGTGCTCCTGGAGCTCCGGGCACTGGGTCAGTGCTCTCAAAATATCCAGTGTTTAATCCAAGATCCGGTTCTCCCATCAGCAGAGCTGCTGTTGAGCCCTGGGCCTTCCTGAGTGCTCCTGAGCAGCTGGAAA
Organism: Chloebia gouldiae; assembly: GCA_003676055.1. Lineage (NCBI taxonomy): Eukaryota > Metazoa > Chordata > Aves > Passeriformes > Passeridae > Chloebia > Chloebia gouldiae. Next base: position 404,781 of record QUSF01000152.1, read on the forward strand.
CCTCCCAAGGCCAGTGACTTCTCCTGTTTTCCACACTTTCTGATGTTAACTGAGACTGAAATACCATGGGAGAAGCATTTGACCTCTCTGATTCCATTCCCCTGGTATGGAACCGGAAAATGCAGGGAAGGAGGAACACAAACACCAGAGATAACAAAGCTCATCCAAATTTTTCCCAAACCACAAAATGAATCGGTCAGGGCAGTCAGTGAGGGAAAGGTTTCGACTGGGTTTATCTTTTATCCGAGGGAGCACAGAATGGATTTCTCCTGACCTTTTTCCCTCACAGAATTTAAGGAAGCGTTTTCCCTTTTCGACCGGACCCCCAAGTCGGAGATGAAGATCACCTACGCCCAATGTGGAGACGTCCTGAGGGCTCTGGGGCAGAACCCGACCCAGGCTGAGGTCATGAAATTACTTGGCAGACCCAAACCTGAAGGTTGGTGGCCTCCTCCGTCTGTTTTGGAAAGGGCACTCCTGGAATTATTCCTGGAGAAGGTGAGGTCTCCCCGTTCTATGTGCGGAGTAACTCAGGATATGGAGCAGCCTCTGAAATTCCCAGCAGAAAGGGAAGGGAAAATTGGTCTGGAAGTCAAGATAAGTGTCCCAAATCGATGGGAATTAGTTCATTTAACAGCCCTGGGTATCAATGTGTGTTAAAATTACTTTTTTTTTTTTGCCTTTTAAAATTGCATTTATGGAAGAATTCATGTGTTTTTCCTAAAAAACGCTGATTATTTCCAACACATCCAGAGAAACAAAGAGATAACCTGGATATAAGGATACGGATTGTTCCCCAGAAGATGGGTGGGAAGGCCTGATTGCAGTGATGTCCTTCTGTATTCCATATTGCCATGTTCTTTTCTCCTTTCATCCAACATTTATCACCGCAGTTCTGCCCTCACAGTGGATATCCCATGGTTAATTCCCAACCCTCCCAGAATCCCCCCCAAACTTCCATTTCCAGGCTCTTTTCTCCTTTCATGGAACATTTATCACCACAGCTCTTCCATCCCATGGTGGGTATCCCATGGTTAATTCCCAGCTCTCCCAGAACCCAACAAATCTTCCATTCCCCCACTCTTTTCTCCCTCAACATGGAGCTCATCATCGCAGTTCTGCCCTCATGGTGGCCATTCCACGGTTAATTCCCACCTCTCCCAGAATTCCCACAAACTTCCATTTCCAAGCTCTTTGCTCCCTTTATCCAACATTTATCACCATAGGTCTTCCATCCCATGGTGGGTATCCCGTGGTTAATTCCCAGCTCTCCCAGAATCCCCCCAAACTTCCATTTCCATTCTCTTCTCTCGCGTTATCCAACATTCATCCCCAGATTTCTGCCCTCACAGTGGATGGTTATTCCCAACTCCCATGGTTATTCCCAACTCACCCCTGAACTTCCATTTCCCCCGTGTTTTCCAGAGATGAATTCCAAGATGATCGACTTCGAGACCTTCCTGCCCATGCTCCAGCACATTGCCAAGACCAAGGACACGGGAACCTACGAGGATTTTGTGGAAGGGCTCCGGGTGTTCGACAAGGAGGGGAACGGGACGGTCATGGGAGCCGAGCTCCGCCACGTCCTGGCCACGCTGGGTGAGGAAAAGCTTCCCTTGGGAATTTCCACCCCTGCCTTTCTCCCTCCCTCTTTTCTCCCTTCATGTTTTAGTTCTCTGATAAATATCTCATTCCCATCACCATAAAATTATCCCAGAATTTCCAACCCCACCTATTCCTGTGGTTTGTCCCCATTTTTCTGCGCTTCCAAGAGGCGCTTCCATCCCTCCCTTCTCCTCTCCCTCACTCCTTCCTGTTGTGTTGGATTTCTCCCAGTAAATATTAAATTTCCATAAATCACCCAACATTGCCAGTTCTAATGATTCCCTTGGTTTGTCTCTGTTTTGCTTCACCAAAATGAAAATTTCCAAACCAATAGGCACCAAATATTTTAAAAATAAAATAAAATTAATAATAATAAAATTAAATTTATAAGAATAATTAAATCCATCACTGATGCATATCAAACATCCCAAATTTGACCTTGGAATCTTCCAGAACTTCAGAGGGGAACTGAGTGTTTTTTCATCAGGGCTTGGTTAAAACTGGCTCAAATCTTCAAAATTTGGCATTTAAACCAAGCTTATTCTTAGGAAAATTAGTTGTGCCCATAATATCCTGTGGGTTTCCATATTTTTCCTGTCTTTCTGGATTTACTCTCAAATTTGGATCCAGATTTGGGTCAAATTTGGAATTTGGATCAAGTTTGCAATTCCAAAAGGAGCTTGTCCCATGGTCAGTGCCCCAGATTCCCCCCAGGAGAAATGTCCCCCTCTTCTCTCTCACTCCCATTTGTCTTCTTCAGGAGCTTCCTAAATTCCTAAATTAGGGATTTTGATCCAGGGGTTTTGTTTTCCATGCAGGGGAGAGGCTGACTGAGGAGGAAGTGGATAAATTGATGGCTGGGCAGGAAGATGCCAATGGCTGCATCAACTACGAAGGTGGGTGGGACCCCTGAAAGCTTTCTTAAAATATTCCCAAGAAAGTTTAAATCCATGGAAGACCTGGGGCAAAACTGCCAAATTTTAGACAATCCTGAGTCCGTAACTCTTCTGATAAACCCCATCTATGAAAGGTTAATTATGTTTTCCATGTAATAACTGATCTTTCTTTCCCTCTTTTTTCCAGCTTTTGTGAAACACATCATGGCTAACTGAGCCCAGGTGAGTCTCCTCTGCCCTTCTCCCGGATTTCCAAATCCTCATTCCTTCAGGATTGACTGGAAGTGTCCAAGAAAAAATATTTCCCATGTGAATTTACAAATCTCTGCTCCCGAACTCCTAAAACAAGCAAGGAAATAGAATTGAGCTAACGAGAGAGGGGGGGGGGAATAGAAGGAGAAGAGATAAGAAGGAACCAGGAATGTTTACACCACCGGCAGTATAATTAGTGGTTTTCCATAAATCCGGCCCCCACCATGACAATGGATTGGTTTTCCAGGAAAAGGTCGGAGCTTTGTCCAGCACATCCAAACCACAGCACCACCCAGGACATCTCAGTCTTGCCCTCACAAAGGAGTTGGGCTTTGTTCCCAGGATTTCCTGGGCAGGGTTTATCCCAGTTTTACTGGAAAAGGTGCCCGCTGCCTTTATCTGGCATTCCCTGGGTTTTCACCCTGCTCAGATCTTGGGGAAGGAGTTGATCAATCCATCTGTTCTGATATCCCGGGAAAAGCTGCACTCAGATTTGGTCTGGATGTTTTGGCTTTCCTGTGTTTGTTTTTAGTCTTTTCCCATGGCTCTGGTTTATTTTTAGGCCTGGCTTTGGTTTGGTTTTGGAGCTGACCTGGCTGTGCTGTGGTGGCTTTTGTTTCTGGGTCAAGTAGGAGTCACATCCAGGTTTTTCGGGAATTCTGTTCCAAGATACAACTTAACAAAATATAAACAAGCTAAAAAAAACCCCTAGATTTGGTTTGGTCTCCCCCTCCTGCATTTCTATTTTTTCTCTGTTAGAATCAATTTTTTCCCTTAAGGAATTTACCTTTGAACTTGGACTTTTCCAACTGGTTCCCAGTTTTTGATACCAAAGATCAGGAGCCTTGGTGAAATCCCAAATGTGGTCCCTGCCTGTTGTTCAGGGATATTTTCAATCCTTAGTCCAAACCCATTGGAAATTCCCATTCCAATGGGAACTAAGGTCAGCCACCAGAGAAGACAAGTGAGCATGGAAAGGTGGGAAGGTGGAAAACTGGAACAGGATTGGGAAGCAATTCCGAGGGTCTTTGATGGGTTTGTAAAGGGGGCTGGGAGCTTGTGATTCCCAGGAAACCAACATTCCTGGGATGAGCCTCGGTGGTGTCATCCAGTGGTGGCCTTCCCACCCCTGCTGTGGGGCTCTTGGAATGTTTAGGGAAAGACAAATGGAAGGAAGTGAAGATCCTTTGCCGCAAGATCTGAACTCGGTGAGAATCGGGAGCTGAGCCCAAAAATTCAGGAACGGCTCCGTCTCCTGTAGGAGTTTTTAAACTCACATCTCTTTAAAATACTATTCCTACCCAAAACCTAAAACTCTCTACCAGAACACAACCTTACAACTCCAGCTTTTACGTAAGACTCTACACTAAAAAACTTTTTGCACAAAGTTTAACAACTTAAACTCTTTACCTTCAAAACTAATATATGAATATATATATTACAATATACAACATGTACAATAGACAATATCGCAATAAAAACCTTCTAACAACTAACGGCTACTCATATCTTTAAAAACCCGAAACCCAACTAAAACTCAGCAAGAGCCGGAGGTGGATGGGGCAAGATAAATCTGCATCTCTGTATCAGCACAAAGCTGGGCCTTTCCTTTTCTCCCGATTTCCTGAGGGAATTGGCACTATTTTATATGGAATTTTCTTACCTGGATTGGTGTTAGGGACTGCTTCCCATGTTTTCTCCATCCCCGAGCACGGGACTGTGGGATTGGGATGATTCCTGGTGTTTTGGCAGCTCTTGTTGTTGATAAGTTGAGAATGATTCCTGGTGGAATTGTTTGCTCCTTCCTTTTCCCCTCTAATTCTTAAAAAATATCTTTATCTTTCAGGACAAGATAAGCACCGAGAATTCCAGATACTGGCCTTGGATTTCCATGTGCTGGAATTTCTCCTTGTTTTCCAGCCCGGATTCCCATTCCAGAGCTCCAAAACTGTGCCTAAATCCCTAAAGTTATTTGGATATTTTTGGTTAGTTTGCCTTTTTCCTCCATGGGAAGAAGGTGGATCCTGTGGAGATCCAATGGAAGAAACTGGAATGTGAATTATGAATCCCTGGGAATTTCTTTAGGATGAAGGATACAAACAGAAATACAAAATTGAGAAAAAGGGAGGAATTCGTTTCATTAATAAATTGATTGATTATGAATAAAATGATTGATCCCTTTTTCCATCCCGAACTCCACCTTTCCCCTGTATTCATGGGACACTGGTATAAATCCCAGGAAATCCTTCAGCCTTAGGGAAAAACTCTGGAAGTCCCAGAAATTAGCGACAAACAGAACCTTGCTGATGTTTTTTCCTCTGCTTTTGATCATGGAAGATTAAGGATATAAAAGCAAAAAAAACCCAAACTAAAGCAAAATTTGCTAAAATCCATCTTTTCTCCATGAGGATTCCTTCCCATTCCAATAATTTCCCTAGGAAACAAGGAGAAGTCTTCCCCAGAGGAAAATTGGAAGCTGTTCTAATAAACACATCTTGGTCCTGAAGTTTTTGCAGTAAAAAATGGGATTTTCCATCTTTGTTTCCTCATTGTTTCTGTGTCCTTGTGAGGGAAGGGGAAAAGGGAAAGAAATCCTGAGAAAAACCTCAGCAGAAGCCAAGGAAAGTTGAGAAGCGTGGAAAATCACATGGATTAAGA
>QUSF01000152.1:442379-452440 GCA_003676055.1 Chloebia gouldiae
CAGTCAGAGCTGCTGATCCCAGAATTACCCCAAATCCCAAATATCCTCTCAGTCAGAGCTGCCGATCCCAGAATTACCAAAATCCCAAATATCCTTTCCATTACAGCAGCTGATCCCAGAATTACCCCAAATCCCAAATATCCTCCTCATTACAGATGCTGATCCCAAAATTACCCCAAATCCCAAATATTTTCCCAGTCAGAGATGCCAATCCCAGAATTACCAAAATCCCAAATATCTTCCCCATTACAGCAGCTGATCCCAGAATTACCCCAAATCCCAAATATCCCCAACGTGGTTGTTTCCAGCCACTTCAGCATCTCTCACAAGGGACATCATGACATTCCCAGATGGAACAGCACCTACCAAAGCCCAGCCTAAATATTTAGGCCAGTTTAGATGGAGCTTGGAGTCCAGTGGAAGGTTCCCATGGCAGGGGCTTGGAATTGGATCTTTCCCAAAGTTCTTTCCGACCCCAACCATTCCCAGATTTTATGGCAAACACCCAAAAATCTTCCTCGGAGCACAGAGACACAAAAGGCACCTCCAGGCCTTGGTTTTCAGTGGGAGGATTTAATCCCATAATGTTTTCCTGTTCCGGCACAAGTGGGAACAATTAATTCCATTCCCTAATCCCAAAAGTATTTTGTGGAGGTGCTGCCTCGAGCCTTTAGGACCTTGCAGCTGATCCTGAATTAATTACAGGGATTAATCCAACTGGAGCTCCAGCCTGGCACGTCCCCTGGACACGCTGACACCACAGCCTGGAATTCCAGCAGCTCAGCCTCTGGGAAAACCACTGGGAAAGCAGAGAGGAAAACCATTCCCAAGGGATCGCTCATCCCATAATTTGTGGGGGCTGGAAAAGCGATTCCAGGAGGGGATCCCGCAGCAAGGAGAGCCGGGAATGGGCAAGGCTGGTGAAATTCCTGCCTGGCCGTGCCCGGCTCCAGAGCGATTTCCCTCCCTCCCGGAATCCCACTCCACCCACAGCCACTGACAGCTTTAATTCCAGCCTCATCCCAGAAAATCGGATCCCTGCACATTCACATTCCCCAGCCGGACACAATGGAATTACAAAATCCTGGAATGCTTTGGGCCGGAAGGACCTGAAAGATCATCTCATCCCACGGGCCGGGACACCTCCCACTGCCCCAGGCTGCTCCAAGTGTCCAACCTGGCCATGGACATTCCAGGGATCCAGGGGCAGCCACAGCAAATCTGGGAATTCCATCCCAGCCCCTTCCCACCCTCCCAGCCAGGAATTCCTTCCCAAATTGAGTTTAAATGGATCTTGAGTTTGGAATTAAAGGTGGAATTAAGATGAGGCAGTATCAGGGATTTTAGGAGTTCTGACATCTTTTTGGAGCTGGAGGCCAAGGCTTTGGAATCCCTCAGGGAATGTCGGAATATTTTCCCTCCACGCTGATGCTGAGTTCGTCTGCTTTGCCTCAAAGTCCCGACAGGAACAATTCAAAATCATGGAATTGTGGAATTTTTTGGGCTCTTCAAAATCTTCAAGAACATCCAGTTCCAACCCCATGCCAAGGACACCTCCCGCTATCCCAGGGTGCTCCAAGTGTCCAACCTGGTCTTGGACACTTCCATGGATCCAGAGGCAGCCACAGCTGCTCTGGGAACTCCAGCCCAGCCCTTCCCCACCCTCACAGGATTTTTTTTGATCTCCAAGCTCTGTTCCTGATGATATCCTGAATTTCTGGTGACAAATCCTGAAAGGAAAAGGGAAAAGCTCCAGGAGCAGCAGTGCCGGGGGAGGCTCTCTTATGGGCATTTTGGAGAGAACTTTGGATGACTTAAGACGGGATCTCGGAGTTGTTTTTGAGGATGGGATTTATTTTCTTATCCTCTACACAGGCAGGAAGGCTGAGCTCAGCTCACATCTTCACCGTGTGGCTCAGAAGGTCACAAGACCCTCATTACAAACCTTTTAAAGATTTATTCACCAATAAAACACTGCCAACAAGGATATTTATGTTTTTGACCTTAAATATTTTGTCTTTAAATATTATATCTTTAATTATATCCTCATTATTAATATTATATCCTTAAATATTTTATCTTATGGATTCATGTGAGCTTTCTTAGCCAATCGTGCTATGGCACACAAACCCGCGGTACTGCATTCTAAACCTCGGTTACCTCTGGAACGACTTTTATTATTTTATTATTAATGATAATAATTAAATATAAATTATTATTTATTTGTCTTAAACCCTAAAACTCTCATCTTTCCTTTACTTTGCTTAACGTGTCTCTGCTTTAAACTACAAATCCACATTCTCACCTCTGGCACCTCAGTTTGGGAGCCTTTTCCAAGGTCTCGGATCAAATCCTGGGTTTAATTCTAAGCTTTGCCTCACAGGCCCAAAGTTCTGAGAATTCCCAGCATTTCGGATTCCAGCATCTCTTTTCCTTGGTTTTCCTGAGGTGCCAGGCTGGGACAGGGAAGGGCAGGAATGTGGAAGAAAAAAAAAACGGGAATGGAAACAGGAATGGTGGGAGCAGGGACGAACGGTTGCCATAGAAACCACTCCTCATTCTTGCCAAACTTCCCTGGTTTTGGATAATTCCAACCGGGATGAGGCTCCCAGATCCTTTGGTTGTGGTGGAAGGTGTCCCTGGCCATGGCAAGGGGCTGGAATGAGATGATCCAACCCAAACCATTCCAGGATTTCGGGATTTCAATACAAACACCTCGTTCTAATGCTGACACTGAAATGAGTGCAAGGACAGAGCTTCCAGAGGAGTTTGGCTTCCTTATTCCAATAGAAAATGGGAGCATGATCCAGAAGTTTCCATAAATAAGAAAAGTGTTTTTCTTTGCCCAAAAGGAAAAAAAAAAAAACCAAAACAAATTGGGATTTGGACAAATCCTCCAATGAAATTCACACGCAGCTGGCAGAAAGAAAAGCTTTGAAAAATCCCCCTCAGCTTCAGAGATTTGGGATTCTCGTGTCATTCCGGGTTTATCCTGAGCACTGCCTTACCCTCTCCAGACCCTTCTGGGATCCATGGGATCCATCCGCATGGAAACGTCTGGTGACTCTTTGGAAAACCCAGGGCATTCCATGGATTTCAGGGAATACTGGAATACCTGAACTTTGGTACTGAACTTTGAACTTCCATTCCTGGAAGCCAGGTGGCTCCAGAGACCTTCTCCTGATTTTTTTTTTTTTTTTAATGGAATCACGGATCGGTTTCCATCCTCTAAAATTGTCAAGCCCATACTTTAAACCCCAAGTGCCACATGGATAATAAATCCCTCCAGGGATGGGGACTCCAAACCTCCCTAGGCAGTTCCAATCGTTGGCCACCTTTTCCATGAGGAAATTCCTGCTGATGTCCGACCTGAACATCTCCTGGCCATTCCCTCTCCTCCTGTCCCTGTTCCTGGGGAGCGGATCCCAAATTTTCCCCCTGGCCGTCCCCTCCTGTCAGAGCTAGGAGGTGCCCCAGGATCCTTGGTGGGATTAAGGGAAGAGTTCCTGAACTGAGGCAGAGATTCCTCTCTTCCCACAGCAAACACCGAAACCAGGCTGATGGGAAATATTCCAAAAATGTTCATTTCTCCACGCTGATTGTATGGATAACGTGGATTTCTCTGGAGATATCCACGATCCCAACACCAAAATCCAGCTGAGATGACCCTTCCACGAGACCTCGTGGAATTTGTTTTCCTGCTCACCCACAGTCCCCCTCCTTCCTTTTCCTTGGAAAAGCCTCACATCAGGAGTTCCTCTGGCTTTGCCTTTTGGAAATCTCCAGAGGTGAGGGCAGGACCTTGCTGGGGTTTGCTTTTCATGGATTTGCTTCCCTGGGTTCAGTCCAAGAGGGAAGGATCCTTGATGGGATTAAAGGAAGAATTCCTGAAGTGAGGGAGAGATTCCTCTCTTCCCACAAAAAAACACCGAAATTGGGCTGATGGGAAATATTCCCAAAATGTTCATTTCTCCACATAGATTGTATGGAGAGGTGTGATCCCAACACCAACATCCAGCTCAAGTGACAATTCCACAAAATCCTGTGGAGTTTGTTTTCCTGCCCATCTGCATTCACCCCTCATTCCTTTTCCTTGAGATTACCTTGGAAAAGCCACAAACCTGACTTTGCCCTTGGCAAATTCCCAGAGGTGACAACAGGACCTTGCTGGGGACGTGTTTTTCATGGATTTGCTTCCCTGGCTTCAGTCCAAGAGGGGTCAAGTGGTTCCCGGTATTCCCGAGGGGGATTTTCCGGGAGCTGCTTAACAGGGGACGGGAATGTGCCACAAATGTGGCCCGAATGTCCCACAAGAGCCGGGGACTCAGGTCACTGCTCCTGCTGCCGGAGGGCTGAGCCGGCACCGTTCCCCCTTTCCAGGCTTTTTCATGGGCTCCGCATTCCTGGGCACTGGGGCAGGACCGAGGGAACAGCCCAGTCCCTTTCCAGGGGGCTGGGAATATGTCGAACAAATGCTGGAACGCTCAATTTTCCCTTCTATTTTCCATGGAAAGCTAATCCAGGGAGAAAATTTGGGAGAAACTAGCAGCAGGAGCAACTTGAGCTGGAAGATTTCCCAATTCCAGCTTAATTTCCCATCCCAAACAAGCTCAGATTCCTTAAAACTGGGTCTAATATCCCAGACAAGATCCCCTCTATTTGGAATTTCTGGAATATGTGGAGATCCTGGAATTTATTCCCGGTCCTGACTGGGTGATTCTTCTCCTCCAGGACCAGCGTCACCTGAATCCAAGGAAATGAGCGATCCTGCCACTATTCCCTGGATTTCTGAGAATTAAATCCAACTTTTGGCCTCTGGAATTTAATTTCCACCCAAATCCGGGACAATAAATCTAATTTGCTGCTAAAACTTTCTTCCCATGGCCGTGGCTTTTCCAAGGCAATTTCTCCATCTGCTGGTGGAAAAGCAACTCCCAAGGTGCTGGAATTACTCAGGGCTGGAATTTTCCACCTTTTTTTTGTTTGTTTGTTTGTTTTTTTTTCACTTCCTGACCTCCAGATCCCACTGGAACTGGGAAAACATCGGATTTGGGCTGGGAATTTCTTTCCTCTGTTTCCACTTTGGGAATTGGGATGAGTTTTATGGGCAGGGTGATCCCTGGAAACTCCAGGAATGGATTCCCTGATCTCAGGAATTAATTCCCTGCATTTCACTCCTGTTCTGATAATTCCAAACCCAATTATTCCCAATGGATAATTTTTTTTTTTTAATGGCAAATCCCTTTTTTTAAAATCAATAAGGCATTCCCACAAATCTTTCGGAACCTATCCAAAGAACTTGGAGTATTTGCTTGGAAAAAAGGGACTGAGGTGGATTTTAAAGTATTCCCCTATTCCAATGAATATTTTATTTCAGATTTTGATTATTTTTAACAAGATAGGGATGGAAGTTGGATGAGGGAGAAGGAATCCCATGGAAAAGAGAAGGAGCGGATTTTCTTCCTGGAAACCTTTGGATTGGGAATAAATCCGCTCCTCTTCCCTCTCCAAACGGAGCCACATCCCAAATTTCCAGCGTGATTCCAACTGCAGGACAGGAATCTGAGTTTTCCTGCCCCAATCCCAGCTGGATCCCATTCTGGAGTATTTAAGGCATAAATATCCCTTCCCAAAATTCCCATGGATCCAGCAGATCCCAGGGAGCAAAGCCCGAATCCAATGGAAAAATATTTTTTTTTGGTCATGGTTCCTGATTAAAAAGGGCCTTGAAAAATTTGGATTGGGATGGAAATTCCTAAGAAATCCAATCTTTGTATCCCTATTCCCACTTTTCTATCGGTGCCATTCCACGGATGGAGATTTAGGGCTTCGCTGTGTCCAGGCGCAGAATTCCCAATGCTGGAATTCCATAATTCCCTGGATCATTCTCTTCCCAAACATTCCCAGGCTTCTGGACATCATTCCCAACATCTCTCCTTAAGTTTTCCACCTTTTCATGTGTTCTGGAATTTTGGGGCATTTTGGAGCTGAGTGAGCTCACTCAGACAGAAAATTCCCTCCTTTTTTCCAATCTTGCTTCCCACCAGGATGAGTTGGGTGGGACAGAAGGGAAAGGAAAATCGGGAAAAGGAAAAGTGGGAAAAATGGGAAATATATTGGCACTGATAAATCCGGGTTGGAAAAACAGCTGGAAAAAAAATCAATTAAATATCAAATAATTCCTGGGGGTAAAGGATTGGAGGGAATTCTCCCTATAGAGCAGACAGTTCCAGGATATCCTGAACTTTAATTATCCCAAGATTTTCCATGTTATCCCCAAAAAAAATCTGGAGTTAAATCCCCCCAGCTGGAAATTTTAAGGCAGAAATTGCTGGAATATTCCCAAAACAGCTGGAAAAGGCCACTCTGGATAAATCCACTCCACAGGAATTCCTGGGAAGGGAGGCAATAGCAGCCACGTGGAAGCGGAGCGGAATTCTTGGTCTCAGAACTGGCCTTCCTCAGCAAAAAAATTGGGAAAATGTTGATAAATCTCTGGGAAAAGATGGAATTCCTGGTGTTTCCAGCAGCAATCCTGGGAAAGAGGCACCAGAAAAGGAAGGAAAAATTCCCATGTGTCCAAAAACCTCTTGGAATCCACAGGAGCCACACCTTGGGGAATCCTATCCTTTGGGATTTTCCCAGAATTTACATAATCCCTAAAATTCCCTGCGAGATGGTGCTGAGTGCCAGGAAATCTTTCTCCAACTTCTCCAGGTCGTCCAGGAGAAGAAATTCAGGATGAATCCCATTCTCCTTTAGTTCGGATCCTCATCCCTGAGCATTCCTGTGTTTATCCGAAGTCCTCGTTCCCATTCCAGCTTCCGATTCAAGTCCATCCCATTCCCACTGGATATTTTTCTTGATTATGCAAAACCAAATTCCCAGTTTTCCTTCGCTGAACCGAATCCTGGTGGCTCCACCTCCAAATGGGAAGAAATCCATGCATCCAACAGCATTCCACAGGAATACCTGGAAAAGCACATCCTGCTCCAAGTGCTCCTCCCCCAGCAATTTGCCAGAGCATTCCCAAAAAAAATTCCAGCCCCATCCTTCCGGGATGTCACTTCTTCTTTGCCGGAGTTTTGGAATTCCCACCGGCTTTTCCATCGGTTTTGGCACCTCCGGATTTTCCAGCTTCGCCTTCTTTCTCCCCCTTTTTCCCTTGTTTCTTGTCGTTTGCGTCCTTTCCCTTTTCCCCCTTTTCCTTTTCCCCTTTTTCTCCTTTCCCCCCTTTTTCCTCTTTTCCTCCTTTTTCCCCTTTCTCCCCCTTTTCTCCGTCTTTTTTTTTGGCTCCGTCCTTCCCTTCCTTCTTGGATTCTTCCTTCTGCTCCTTCTCCCCGTCCTTTTTCTTGGAGCCTTTGGATCCATCCTTCTTTCCCTGAGCCTTGTCCACTTTTCCGGACACAGTGGGAACTTCTTCCTCTTTTTTTTCTTCTGCAACCTGAGCTGTTTCCAAGGATAGGGAAAAAAACAAAACAAAAACAAAAACAAAAACAAAACAGGAAAGGAATTGATGTGGATTCAACAACCCAGGAATTGTCAAAATTCCAGCTCCCCACTAGAAATCTGGGATAAAGGGAAAACATTCCTACTGGGGATTTTCCCATCCAGCTGATTGCTCCCGGTGAGGTTTTTTTTTGGAATTGAGAAGCAGCAAATCCAAGGATCAATGGATCCCCTTGGAAAAGAGAAGCAACGGGTAGCCAGGAATCAAAATTCCCTAAATTCCTCGGAGAACCACTCATCCCATAAGGATTAACTGGAAGGACAAGGATTTATTCATGGAATTGAGTTCAGCTGGGAATTCCCAGTTTCAGCCACCCCTGAAATCGTGGGATTTGTGCAAATTCCCATTGTTCAACTCTTAATTCCGCATTTTGCTGGTGTAGGAGTGAATTTTCCCACAGAATTCCTAAATTCCTACAATGGTGGGATCTGCCTCTTTTCCCATGGATTGAAGCAGCACGTCCCGAATTTCGGAAATGCCATTTTTATGGAATTACAGCTCCCGGAGAGACACAGGAAAGAAGAGGAAAAAAAAGCCATCAAAAGGTGTTGAGGAAACAGGAAAAATCCAGGAATGGAGAAGCAGCAAATCCAAGGATTGAAAGATCCCCTTGGAAAAGAGAAGCCACAGGCAGCCGGGAATCAAAATTCCCTAAATTCCTTGGAAAACCATCTCATCCTCTTCCTTCAGCACAGGCAGGGAGTGGAGAGGTCTGGACTGGCCGTGGCCAGAGAGAGCGAGGAGATTTTCAGGAGAGCCTATGGAATCAGGAAAGGAGAGTGAGAGCAGCGGAGAAGAAACATTCCAGCAGGAAAAACCGGGAACGTGGAATTCCAACCACTCCAGTTTCACTCCTGGTGTTCCCCAACCCAAGGGCAGGACCTGAAATGAAATTAATTCCCACTGGGAATTTTCAGCATGGAATTCTCCTTCTAACTAAGGAGGGTGAGTGATGGAAATTGATGGGAAAATGGGATATGGCCACCATATGTCCCAGGAAAAGTTTGGATTGAATGTTAGGGAAAAAAATTCCTAATATTGTGTGAAAAGGATTGGGAAGTGTCGGAATCACCATCCCTGGAAGGGTTCTAAAACCCAGGAGATGTGGAATTTCATGGGATTTTTAGTAGGATTTGGCTCAAAATAGGATTTGATGGATTTGAGAAGATTTTCCAAACTTAATTTGGGAATGAAGGAGTGATTCCGACTCAAACTTATCGAAAAGTTCCCTCTTATCCAAAGGATTTTATCCCAATATCCTGAGTCCACACTGGGAGGGTTGACCTCGGTGGTGGCACCACGGGAGGGACTTGGCGCTCCCAGAATCCCAAAAAAGGAGCAGGAATTACTTCTGGGAATGTCGCTGAGTTCTTTGAGGGATTTTGCGCTGCCAGAATCCCCAAAAAATGTGGGAATTAACTTTGGGAATGTCACTGAGCAATTTGAGGATTTTGCGCTGCCACAGTCCCCAAAAAATGTAGGAATTACCTCTGGGAATGTCACTGAGCAATTTGAGGGACTTTGCGCTGCCACAATCCCAAAAAAAATGTGGGAATTACCTCTGGGAATGTTGCTGAGCTCATTGAGGAATTTTGCACTGCCACAATCCCCCAAAAAAGTGGGAATTACCTCTCGGAATGTCACTGAACAATTTGAGGGACTTTGCGCTGCCAGAGTCCCCCAAAAAAGTGGGAATTACCACTGGGAATATCTCTGAGCAATTTGAGGGAATTTGCGCTGCCAGAATCCCCCCCCAAAAAGTGGGAATTATCTCTGGAAATGTTGGTGAGATCTTTGAGGGACTTTGAGCTGCCAGCATCCCAAAAAGAAGGTGGGAATTAATTCTGGAAATCTCACTGAGCTCATGGAGGGACTTTGCACTGCCAAAATCCCCCCAAAAAGTGGGAATTACCTCCGGGAATTTCGGTGAGCTCGCCCAGGGGCGGCACCGTGTCCAGTTTGTCGGCGTAGTTTTTGGCCGCCTGGCGCTGGGCGTAGCGAGCCTCGATCTCCTTCCGCGTGCGCGGAATGCGGCACTTGAAGATGCAGCACAGGGTGATAACTGGGAATGGGAAACGTGGAATTCCGGGTGAGGGATTGGGAATGGGAAATGTGGAATTCTGGTGAGGGATTGGGAATGGGAAATGTGGAATTGTGGGTGAGTTATTTGGAATGGGAAATGTGGAATTGTGGGTGAGGGACCAGGAATGGGAAATGTGGAATTCTGGGTGAGGGACCGGGAATGGGAAATGTGGAATTCTGGGTGAGGGATTGGGAATGGGAAATGTGCAATTGTGGTTGAGGGACCGGGAATGGGAAACGTGGAATTCTGGTGAGGGACTGGGAATGGGAAACGCGGAATTGTGGGTGAGGGACTGGGAATGGGAAATGTGGAATTGTGGGTGAGTTATTGGGAATGGGAAATATGGAATTCTGGTGAGGGATTGGGAATGGGAAATGTGGAATTCCGGGTGAGGGACCATGAATAGGAAACTTGGAATTGTGGTGAGGGACCAGGAATGGGAAATGTGGAATTCTGGGTGAGGGACCA
>QUSF01000152.1:465895-477700 GCA_003676055.1 Chloebia gouldiae
TTGTTTCTTTTAATATATATAATATCTTTTAATATTATTTTTATTATTGAATTATTTAATAGATTTTTATTTATTTAATATATTTATTTAAAAGGTTTTATAAATTATGTTTCATAAATTATACAATTATAATTTTATAAATTATAAAATTATTTAATATGTTTTATGAATTTAATATGTTTTATACATGTTATAAATTTATAAATTTTTACATTTAATATTTTTATAAATTATAAATTTATACATTTAATATGTTTTATAAATTATAAATTTATAAATTTATTTAATATGTTTTACACATTATATTTTAACATATTTAACATATTTGAAATTATTTTAATTGATTTTATTTTAATTTAATTTTAATTTATTTTAATGTAAATTTTTTTTAATGAAATGTATGAAATCTGGGAAAATCCCGGAAAATCCTCCCCTTCTCCTTCAGCACTTGGAATTTTGGGAATTGCGGAATTCTTTGGGAATTTGGCGCCGTTTCCCTTTAAAGGCCCGGAGCCGTTCCCGGCTCGGGTTGCAGCCGATGGAATTTTCCAGCTCCAGCGTTTCCATGGAGACCGGGAATGCTCCGCTCGGAGAGAGAAAAGAATTCCAAGGATTTCCCTTCCTTCCCTCTGGAATTGGGGCTGGCAAGGAGCTGGAGCCGGGAATTTTTCCCTTCCCGTCCCCGCGGATCCCGGCTGATCCCGAGGTAAACAGGAATTTTTGGTTCCTGAAATTCCTCTGGAATTCTTCCTTCCCGTGGGATTTTGTGGTGATCAAGGGGTTCCAGCTGGGGAATTTTGGGATTTTGGGAATGTCAGTGCCCATCCGAAGGCACAAGGGAGGATGGGAAGTTGGGAATTCTGGAAAATGCTGTACCGTGGGGATGTGCCGCATTTCCTATAAATATTCCCAAATCCCTGAAAGGGATGGAACACTGGGAATGGGATAAATATTCCCAAATCCTGGAGATGGATGGAAAATTGGGAATGGGATAAATATTCCCAAATCCCTGCCGGTCCCAATGGAATGTTGGGAATGGGATAGAACAGTGGGACAAATATTCCCAAAATCCCTAAATTGGATGTAACATCAGGAATGGGAAATAATGGGGTGATAAATATTCCCAGATCCCTGACAGGGATGGAATATCGGGAATGGGATAAACATTCCCAAATCCTGGAGATGGGTGGGACATCGGGAATGGGATAAATATTCCCAAATCCCTGCCGGTCCCGATGGAATGCTCGGAATGGGATACAACGAGGGATTCCCCGGCAGGAGGGGATTTGGTGTCTCCGGGTCCTGACGGATCTCAGGGAATGTTTGGATGAAGATCCCAGAAATCTTTTGGGATGTCCTGGGCAGGGGCAGGAGCGGGATGATCCCGGATCCCGCTTTTTTTGTGGATCATCATGCATGTGGGGACAGGGCCAGGGTGTCCCCATGGAGCTGGGAATGTTGGATAGGGATGGGAAGGTTGGATAGGGATGGAAAAGTTGGATAGAGATGGGAAAAGTTGGATGTGGATGGAAAGGTTGCTCCAAGGCCACCAACTCCTGAGGCCACAGGAAAAAATCCTGGAATGTTTGGGATGGAAGGATCTCCAAAGGTTCTCCAGAGCAACCAATTCCGAGATTTCATCAAAGGTTGGATAGGGATGGGAAAGTTTGGGAAGGGTTGGATGTGGATGAAGAGGTTGGAGGTGGATGGGAATCGTTGGATGTGGATGGAAAATTGGAGATGGATGGAAAAGTCATTCCATGGCCACCAACTCCTGAGGCCACAGGAAAGAAGTCCTGGAATGTTTGGGATGAAAAGATCTCCAAAGGGTCTCCAGAGCAGCCAATTCCGAGATTTCGTCTCTCTGGTTTCTCCTCCATATCCAAAGGTTGGATAGGGATGGGAAAGTTTGGGAAGGGTTGGATGTGGATGGAAAATTGGAGATGGGTGGGAAAAGTTGGATGTGCATGGAAAGGCCATTCCAAGGCCACCAACTCTGGAGGCCACAGGAAAAACCGTCCCGGTGGTGACGGACCTCAAGGAATGTTTGGAAAAGCAAGAACGGGATAAATCCAACCTGGATCCCTCCAAAGGAAGGGAGAAAATCCTGATCCCAATCCAAGGGCTGAGAATTCCCTGGGAATTAAATAAAATAAAATATTCCCGGGGCCTGGCTGTGGAGGTTCTGGAACTCCTGGAGAAATTCCAGCGGCAGCCGCTGGGGAATTCCCATGGAATTCTGGCCTCTCCCGGCCCATTCCCGTTCAATCCCACTCTTCCCTAAATCCTCCTGCTCATCCTAATGGGATTTTCCTAAAAGGGAATTTTCTGGAATTAACCTTGGAATTCCATCCTGCTTTCCAACAGCTCTTCAAAGCAAATTCCCACTGCTGATCCCAATTTTTTCCTTGGGATTTGTTTTCCAATGCCTCCCTCATCCTTTAGGGAAAGGTTTGCGTTGCCTCGGTGAAAAAAGCGGGATTGGGTTTTGGGATCACAGTTCCACATCCCCGCCCCCTTTCCCAGGAATGTGAAAATCCCGGGATTCTGGACTTGCAAGGCAAAAATTTGGGAATTTTGGGGTTGGATTTAGGATTTTCTCAGGAGGAGGGGAAAAGGTTCCTGGGGCTGGGGTGTCTGGAGTCTCCTTAAAAGGTTTTGGGAATTTGGGGTTGGATTTAGCGATTTTAGGAGGATGGGAAATGGTTAAAGGTGGCTGAAGCATCTGGGATATCCTGAGGGACGAATTTTGGGAATTTTGGGGTCGGATTTAGGATTTTTAGCAGGACGGGAAAGAGCTGAAGGTGGCTGAGGTGCACGGAGAACTCCGGAACCTCCCGAGGGATGGGTTTGGGATTTTTGGGGTTGGATTCAGGATTTTTAGGAGGAAGGGAAAGAGTTAAAGGCGGCTGAGCTGGAGCAGAGAACTCTGGGATCTCCCGAGGGAAGGATTTGGGAATTTGGGGTTGGATTTAGGGTTTTTGGGAGGAGCGGAAAGAATTCCTGGGGCTGAGGTGCCCGAGATCTCCCGAGGAATGGATTTGGGTATTTTAGGATTGGATTTAGGATTTTTTAGGGGGAAGGGAAGGAGTTGAAGGTTGTTGAGGTGTCTGGGGTCTCCTTAAAAGTTTTTAGGAATTTTGGGATTGGGTTTAGGGTTTTTTAGGAGGCGGAGAAAGAGTTAAAGGTTGAGGTGCAGCAGAGAACTCTGGGAGCTCCTCAGGGAAGGATTTGGGAATTTGGGGTTGGTTTTAGGGTTTTTTAAAAGGAGCAGAAAGAGTTGTTGGGGCTGAGGTGCCCGGGATCTCCTGAAAAGGTTTTAGGAATTTTGGGATTGGATTTAGGATTTTTTTAGGAGGAAGGGAAATGGTTAAAGGTGGATGAGGGGCACAGAGAACTCCGGAACCTCCCGAGGGATGGATTTGGGATTTTGGGGTTGGATTTAGGATTTTTAGGAGAATGGGAAAGAATTAAATGTGGCTGAGGTGTCTGGGGTCTCCTTAAAAGGTTTTAGGAATTTTGGGGTTGGATTTAGGATTTTTTAGGAGGAAGGGAAATGGTTAAAGGTGGCAGAGCTGCACAGAGAACTTTAGGATCTTCCTGAGGAATGGATTTGGGATTTTTGGGGTCGGTTTTAGGATTTTTTTAGGAGGAAGGGAAAGACTTAAAGGTGGCTGAGCTGCACAGAGAATTTCGGGATCTCCTGAGAGATGGATTTGGGAATTTTTGGGTTGGATTTAGGATTTTTAGGAGGAAGGGAAAGAGTTAAAAGCGGTTGAGGTGTCTGGGGTCTCCTTAAAAGGTTTTAGGAATTTTGGAATCGGATTTAGGATTTTTAGGAGGAGAGGAAATGGTTAAAAGTGGCTGAGCTGCACAGAGAACTCCGGAACGTCCTGAGGGATGGATTTGGGATTTTTGGGGTTGGATTTAGGATTTTTAGGAGGAAGGGAAAGAGTTAAAGATGGCAGAGCTGTAGAAGAGAACTCCGGAACGTCCTGAGGGATGGATTTGGGAATTTTGGGGTTGGATTTAGGGTTTTTAGGAGGAGGAGAAAGACTTAAAGGTGGCTGAGCTGCACAGAGAATTTCGGGATCTCCTGAGGGTTGGATTTGGGAATTTTGGGGTCAGATTTAGGATTTTCCGGAAAATGGAGAAAGTTAAAAGCGGCTGAGGTGTCTGGGGTCTCCTTAAGAAGTTTCAGGAAATTTGGAGTCGGATTTAGGATTTTTAGGAGGAAGAGAAAGAGTTAAAGGTGCCTGAGCTGCACGGAGAACTCCGGAATTTCCTGATCGATTAAATTTGGGAATTTTGGGGTCGGTTTTAGGGTTTTCGGGAGGTGAGGATAGAGTTAAAAGCGGCTGAGCTGTCTGGGACCTCCCGACCGATGGATTTGGGAATTTTGAGGTTGGATTTAGGATTTTTAGGAGGAAGGGAAAGAGTTAAAGGTGCCTGAGCTGCAGCAGAGAACTCTGGGAGCTCCTGACCCAGAGATTCGGGAAGTTTGGGGTTATTTTTGGGTTTTTAGACGGAAGGGAAGCGCAGCCTGTGAATGGCAGGAAAAATCTCCTTTCCCGAGGAATTCCTGGAATTTCCAGCAAATGGGAGCGAGCCTGGAAGGAGAAGGAAAAAATCCCGAAGTTTTTTTGGGAGAAGCGCTGTGGGAACAGAGCGAGGCTGAAAAGCGAAACTCCCCCAAAACCCCTCCTGACCTTTTCCCCTTTCACTTCCCGAAATTTCAACTTCCCGAAACTTCAACTTCCCCAAAATCCTGGATGACAAAATCCTGGATGACAAAATCCGGGATTATTTAAATTAGAAAAAGAAAAGGGAGGAGAGGGGGAAGAGGAGGAGCAGGAACTTTGGGGAACCAAGATTTGGGATTTTGTAATCCCGGCTCCCGTGGGTGTTCGGGATTTGGGGCTCTGCCTCCAAATGTGGGAGGGAAATATGGGAGGGAAAAATTCCAGCCTTGGGAACACCGAGAATTCCCGGATTTCTGCGCCTCCCGGAGTTTATTCCAGCCAGGAATTTTCCTGCGCTGCATCATTCCAGGTGGGTCGCTCCATAGTCCAGCAAATTTTGGGATTTCCTGCTTGGTTTTGGGATCGGTTTGATTTAGTCCGGAGGAAAATTTGGGAATGTTTTCCCTAGGTAGAACCGGGATCAAATTCCGAATTCCGGAGCGGATTTTCACGGATTTTCCCACCAAACCCCGCCTTTCCCAGAGGAATTTCAGTTCTTTTTAAGGAATTTCGCTCCCGGCGAAAATTAAACCCGAGTCTAAACCCCGTCCTTGCTCCCACCGCGGCTTTTCCAGGCGGGACTCCCCGACCCGGGGAGGGATTTTCCAGCCTCGCCTGCAATTCCAGGGCGGATGGAACAAAGCTGGAAAAGCCGCGGCGCTGCCAAGAGATCGGGAATTAAAGCCGGGTTGATAAGCTCGGTTTAGCATGATTCCATCCAGGAGGAGATGATCCCAAAAAAACCTTCCAGGAGCTCCGCAATTCCACGGAAAGTCGGGATCCAAGGCTCGGTTTTGAGGGAAAGCGGCGCTTTGGAGGCTTTTTAAAAATAATAAAGAATGAAAGGCTGGGTTTAGCCTTTGGTTTATTTTGGGGCTGGGTTTAGTCTGTGGTTTAAACTTGGGTTTAATTTGGGGCTGGGTTTAAACTTTGATTTAAATTTGGGGTTCATTTGGGGCTGGGTTTAAACTTTGTTTAATTCGGGGCTGGGTTTAAACTTTGGTTTAAGTTTGGGGCTGGGTTTAAAATTTGTTCTAAACTTGGGTTTAATTCAGGGCTGGGTTTAAACTTTGTTTTAAACTTGGGTTTAATTCAGGGCTGGGTTTAAATTTTTGTTTAGTTTGGGGCTGAGTTTAAACTTTGTTCTAAACTTGGGTTTCATTTGGGGCTGGATTTAAACTTTGTTTTAAACTTGGGTTTAATTCAGGGCTGGGTTTAAACTTGAGTTTAAACTTGGGTTTAATTCAGGGCTGGGTTTAAACTTTGCTTTAAACTTGGGGTTCATTTGGGGCTGGGTTTAAATTTTCTTTTAGTTTGGGGCTGGGTTTAAACTTTGTTCTAAACTTGGGTTTAATTCGGGGCTGGGTTTAAACTTTGTTCTAAACTTGGGTTTAATTCGGGGCTGGGTTTAAACTTTGGTTTAAATTTGGGGTTCATTTGGGGCTGGGTTTAAATTTTTGTTTAGTTTGGGGTTTAAACTTTGTTCTAAACTCGGGTTTAATTCAGGGCTGGGTTTAAACTGGGTTTAAATTGGGTTTATGTAGGCCTGGCTTAAAGCTGAGGCTGTTTAGGGAAAACTCCTTTGGAATGTGCAGTTGCTCCCTGGAATTATTTCAATCCCAAAGAGCAGGAAAATGGGAATTTTTTGGGAATGTGGGCAGGATTATCCCAAAAATCCATCCTTCAGGGTGTTTTGGAGGCCAAAAAATCTGGGAATTCCAAAGAAATTTGGGAATAACAGGGAGGAGCAGGGACTAAAGTTGGTAATTTGGAGATTCCTGATTCCAGAGTTGGTTTTTTTGGGAATGGGAGCAGAATAAACCTCGGGAAGGCACCAGGTTTAGGTTTGGCTGCTAAAACGAGCTCCAGTTAATCCCAGCCTAGTTGAGCCACAGGCCTGACCTGTTTGGGAATGTTGACATTCCAAAGGTGTTGGAAAAGGCTTCATGCAAAGCACCTGGAATTCCCTTGGGAAAGGCTTTGGGCAGGAAAACGCTGGGGGGGAATTTCTCTGGGAATTGTGGGAAATTCCTCCAGGAATTGTAGGAATTCCTTCTGGGAATTGGGGAAATTTTCTGCAGGAATTGGGGGAATTCCCTCTGGGAATTGTGGGAACTTTCTCTGGGAATTGGGGGAATTTTCTTTGGGAAAAGAAAAATAATCTTGATGGATTGCATTAATTCCTGAAGGAATTAATTCCAGGCTTTTCTGAATATTTTGTGGCCCTGGGATCATTTGGGAAAAGAGGGATGAGAATGGGAATGAGAGTGGTGGGAAGAGATTTCTCTTCCATCCTTTGGATTTCCATGATTTTGTTCCCTCTGGAGTGAGCCAGGATTAACACAAGGAATTAATTCCAGGCTTTTCCAGCCCTGAGGTCATCAGGAATTTGGGAATGGGTGGGATGGGAATGAGATTTCTCCTTCATCCCTTGGATTTCTGGGATTTTCTCCTGGGAAAACCCCTCTGGAATGGGAAAATCCCCATCAGGATTAACACAAGGAATTAATTCCAGGCTTTTCCAGCCTTGAGATCATCAGGAATTTGGGAAAATTCAGGAAAATTTGGGAAAATTGTCCTGGGCTGTCTCCACTTGTGCTGTTTGGTTTCCGTTCCTTTCCCAACTTTTCCTGAGGATTTTTGGGATCAGCTCCACCCAGGAACGCCGCCAAGGGCAGGGAAGCTTTGCTGGAAATCCAGGGAAAAACCTTGGAGATGGAATCCGATGGATTTCCAGGGATTTGATGCATTCCCGCTATTTTCCAGGCCATGTCCACAGCTGGAATTTCGGGAATTTTGGGATCCTTGCTCCAGCTGGAGGAAAACTTCTCCTCCTGCCTGGCCCGGATTGACGCCCTCATCCTCAAACCTCTTCTCCAGGCAGGTAAATTCTGGGATTTTTTCTCTGGAATTCCCACCCTGAATTGATCTGGGAAGGGATTCCTGGCTGGAATTCCCGCTGGGAAGAGGAAATGTTTTGTGGGAATATTTTCCCTAAAACTGGGGATAGGGAATGAGGCCAGGGTGGGTTTTTGGGATCAGTGTTTCCACCGGGATCAGCGTTCCTGATCCAGGGAAATTCCTGGCCCTGATTTTCCTGGGTGGGGCTTTTCCAGGAATTCTTTCTGGGATGACTCCAAGGAAATGGGAAATGGTTCCTTGGGAAAAGGGTGGGAATTTTCCCTCTGGGGCAGCGGGATGAGCGTCCAGAGAGTTTGGGATAGCTTGTCCCATTCCAGGAAAAACTGCTCCATGGCCTCCAAAAATTCCTGGAATTTCCCCTGTTTTTTTCCATTTTCCCCATTGTTTTCCTCTCTATTTTCCCAAATTCTTTAATTCATTCCTTCCAGCCAAAACAGCTCTGAAAATTCCTGGAATTTCCCCCCCCCCTTTTTTTTTTCATTCTTCCCATATTTTCTTCTCCCTACCTCCCCAAATTATTCAATTCATTTCTTCCAACCAAAGCAACTCTGAAAATTCCTGGAATTTCCCATTTCCTGGAATTTCTCAACCACAAAATTCCATAAAATCCCTTGGGAATTCCTTGTTTCCCATGGTGTTTTCCTGATTTTTCCCTTCCAGAGCCGCAGGATCCAAAGGAAAAGGAGAATTTCCAGCTCTTGGTGCTCCTCAACGATCGCTTCCAAACCCTCTGGAATTTCACAGAGGAGAATTCCCGGATCCTGAGGGGGAAATCCCAGTTGGAAAATTCCGGTTGTATCCAGGATTTTTACATCCTTTGGAAAGGAGATCTTTTCCTCAGCCTCTACATCCAGTGAGTGCCGGAATATTCGGGGAAAGAAAGATTGGGTCGATCCCATTGGGAATATTGGGAAAAATTGGGATGAGAAACCACAGAGGGAAAATATCCTTGGAGAATGGGTTGGGTGTGATTTTTCCAGGATCCCAATGGGAATGAAATTTTATGGAGAGCTGAAATTCCATAAAAAGCTTCAATTCCGCGTTTTTGCTTCTCCATGGAATCAGCCAAAGCTTTCCCAGTTTGGGATTTCCCAGTTTGGGATTTCCCAGGTGGATAAGGTTTTGGATGATCCAAAGGAATTTTCCTGAGATTTTATTCCTGTTTCTTTTGGAATTAAACCCGGGTTTAGTGTGGGATTTGCATGGGAAATGTGGGATTTTCTGGGAGAAAATGTGGGATTTGTTGGGAATTTTTGGTACAGAAAATGCAGATCTTGGGGAATATCAGATGGAAAAAGAAAATTCCAAGTTTTACTTGGAAAAATAAAGCTCAGAGCCGGAGTGTGACAACTCCATTATTTCCATCCCAGAATTCCCAAATTTTCCCAATTCTGGTGGGAATTCTGTGGTGAAGAGTCTGTGAATGAAGAGCTTGGAGCAGAAAACTCCAAATTTATGGAATTTCATTCCATAAAACCTGATGGGAACAGATCCCGGGATTATCAGCACTTTTGCCTTATCCAAGTCTGCCAAAAATCCTGGAATTAAGATTGGGAAAGAATTCCAAGATCCAATCCAACCTTTGATCTCAATCCATCAAACATCTGGATTTTTCCAGAGGTGCTTTTATGGGGTTAAGGGGACTTCCCAAAAAGTTGGGATCCCTAAACTCATCCCAAATTTCCCTCTCGAACTTCTCCTTGGAATTTTTTCCAGGTATTTCGTCACCTTCGCCAACTTTGTTGTGGTCCAGGGCTTCGAGCAGGCTGCCAAGAGCAAGAGGTCAGCGGGTGGAAAATCCTTGGGAATTTTGGGAATCCTTGGGATATGGGGACACCAGAGAATCGCAGAATTCCAGAATGGTCCAGGAAATTCCCCCAAAAAAATCCTCTCATTCCATCCCAGGCCACCTCCCACTATCCCAGGTCGCTCCAAGCCCTTTCCAACCTTGGACAATTCCAGGATTGGATTTTCCTCTTTCCAAGCACCCCCAGCTCCTTCTGGAGTTGGAAACTTGGGATTTGGGGATTTAGGGAAAAGATGGAATTGGAGAAAGGAATCTGTCTGGGAATTCCCACTTATCCCAGATTTTTCTGGAAGCAGGAAATGAAAATGTGAATTTCTGAGGAGAACATTCCCAATTTTTCCATGGCTCCTGTTATCCCAGGTTGCCCCAAGCCCTGTCCCATTCCAGGATTGGATTTTCATCTTACCAACCACCCCGAGCTCCTTCTGCACTTGGAAATTTAGGATTTGGGGATTTAGGGAAGGGGTGAGAATCTGGCTGGGAATTCCCACTAATCCCAGATTTTTATGGAAGCAACAACTGCAAACACGAATTTCTAAGGAGCCCATTCCCGGATTTTTCATGCCTTTCTCCAAACTTACCATGCAGAAAGTTTGGAAAACAGAAGAGCAGGAACTGCAGGACAATTAACGACCCTTTCTCATCATTCCCAATTTTCCAGCGAGGCCTGGAAGCTGCACAAGGCGGTGCTGAAGGAATTCCTGCGGGATTTCACCTCTGAGAGCTCCCTGGGCCTGGCCCTGCACTCGGCGCTCCACAAACCCTTCCGGGAGCACGTCCGGAGCTACCTGCGGCTCCAGGAGCAGCTCCAGGAGCAGCTCCGGGAGGTGGGAATTCCCTGGAATGCTCAGGGGATCTTCTTGATCGGTTTTGCGGGAAGAAATATTCCCTAAAATTCAACCTGCATCTCCTTGGCTAAATATTCCTGCAGCTTGTTCAGCCCAGGATGGACACGTTGCTGAATATTCCCTAAAATTCAACCTCGATCTCCCAGAAATCCAACCTGGAACTCCTTTCCTAAATATTCCCTAAAATCCAGCCTGGAACTTCTGTCCTAAATATTCCCTAAAATCCAAGCTGGACATTGCTAAATATTCCCAAAAAATCCAACCTGAAACTCCTTTCCTAAATATTCCCTAAAATCCAACCTGGAACCCCTTTCCTAAATATTCCTAAAAATCCAACCTGGACATTGATAGATATTCCCAAAAATCCAACCTGGAACTCCTTTCCTAAATACTCCCAAAAATCCACTCAGGACCTTCTTTGCTAAATATTCCCTAAAATCCAGCCTGGAGCTCCCTCATTCCCGGAGGGACACGATGCTGAATATTCCCGAATATCCTGCCTGGACATTGCTAAATATAAACTAAATAAATATTTAAATTTAATATTGAAATGGATGAATATTCCCTAAAATCCAGCCTGGAGCTCCCTTGACCCAGCTTTGCAGCGTTCCTGGAGTTTTCCTGCCTTTTCCCAGGGCTCGGAGCGGGATGTGGTGGCCGCTGTGGCGCAGGAATTCGGGAAGTTGGAATCCTTCATCGGGCAGGTCCTGGATGAGGCCGGCATCACCAAGGAGCTCTGGAAATCCTTGGGCTACAAATTCACCGTGAGTCCCGAGGGAACGGAACGGGAATCGGGAATTCGGTGTGCGCCGGGAATTTGATAAGGATGAGGAGTTTGGTATGGATTGGGAACTTGGTATGGATCAGGAATTTGATATGGATGAGGAATTGGAAGTGGATGAGGAATTGGAAGTGGATCAGGAATTTGGTGTGGATCAGGAATTGGAAATGGATGGGGAATTTGATAAGAATGAAGAATTTGATATGGATTGGGAATTTGGTATGGGTCAGGAATTAGATAAGGATCAGAAATTTGAAGTGGATCAGGAATTTGATGTGGGTTAGAAATTTGGTATGAATCGGGAATTTGATAAGGATGAGGAATTCGATATGGATCAGGAATTTGATATGGATCAGGAATTTGATAAGGATGAAGAATTCAAAGTGGATTGGGAATTTAATATGGATCAGCAATTTGGTATGGATCTGAAATTTGATAAGGATGAGGAATTTGATACGGGGAATTTAATAGGGATTGGGAATTTGAGGCTGGAATTCCATAGAGCAGAGTTGGGTGGAAGACCTGGAGAAACTCCTGGAAGGTTTTAATGTTGAGTTCTGTGCGCCACTGTCACTGGAATCTTGAGCCAGAGGGAATTTGGTATGGATTGAGAATTTGATATGGATTGGGAATTCGATATGGATCAGGAATTTGAGGTTGGAATTCCATAGAGCAGAGTTGGGTGGAAGAGCTGGAGAAACTCCC